>CM018694.1:43964917-44289561 GCA_009363875.1 Mikania micrantha | reverse complement strand
GAATTAGGTTACTAGAAATGGTTGACCTAGTCTATAACCGTAGGATACCCTAGTATGAATTAATTTCATACACTAGTTAGTATTCAGGATTCATGCTTATGTGTTTATTACATGTAATTGAACTCCTGTTATAAATCTGATATATATACTGCTTATTAATTTCTGCTTATGTGTGCCCTAATATTCGATAAGGACTGCACGTGGTGTATCTAAAGGTGGTGGGACGTTGGCTAGGGCAGTTGCGACTGACCCTTACATATGCCCTATACATATACCATTTGTAGTATATTGGGGGTCTGTCAGTGTCAGGAACTCAGGATACTATTAGGACCTTATTAGGAGGGTTTGAGAGGATATGATTGTGACTGTTGATGATATGTTTGATGGATGACTTGGGATTGACTCTTGAATGATCACACCTGATAAATACTTATAAATTCACTTATGAAAACACTGATTGGACACGTAGGGTGCATAGGATTAACAAACGATATGAGCGATTAGTGATGGAATATGGACTTGGGTGATGATATAGACACTTGATGATAATATAAACGCATAGTGATGATACTAACACTTAGTGATGGTATGGACACTTGATGAGAATAAACTATAGGGAAGATATGAACACTTAGTGACAATAAGAGCACTTCGTGATGATATGAACCCTTAATGATGATTATTGACATTGGAATTGATAGGATTTAGTGAACTTAGACAGTTGGGGGAACTTAATGTCAGGTGAACTTAGACATTAGGTGAACTTAGAAATAGGCAAGCCTACATGTCAGGTGAACTTAGACATTAGGTAAACTAATTGTCCAAGGGAACTAGAGATCACTTCACTCAAAATTATCCTACTAAGGATAAGGTGTGTGAAGTGAGATGAGATTTATGATGAAGTACATGACACACTCTACACACTAGCAAGGCATAATCGTGGTGCAATGGAAAGTGGTGGGACGGGTAGGGGAGATTGCGATCTACCTCTGCATATGCCCTATATATAAGCTTGTTGCATTGCATTGGGAGGTTGTCAGTGTTAGTATAGAGTGAAGAATGTATAGGATCTAGGAAATAGTTAGTTAACACTAGTTATGACCAACTAGGACACTTAGAATAATAATAGGAAATTATAAGACTTTTTGAGTTAATGACTGATAGGAGAGAATATAGTTCCTATATGTAATCCTAATTGTCTAATGAACTCATTTAAACATTGTTTGTGTGACTTACGTTGTAAACGGTAGTAACATGTTTCTATTTCCTTCAGAAACATGCCGCCTCGCCGTCACAACGAAGATGACTCGAACAATGGGGATGCTAAAAACGGTAATGCCAACTCCGGCATACAAGAGTTAGCCACACTATTTCTGGATTGGTGAACCAGTTGACTCAGGCAACCAGAAACATCAACCAGAACGAGTGGTGGTGCAAACCAGACAACTTGCACAATTCAAACACTTCAATTCCTGCAATCCCCTGAAATTTACGGGTGCTGAATCAGCCACTGGTCTGCTGCAGTGGTTGAGAGTATGGAGAACACCTTCATCAACAGCGAATGCCCTGAGAATCTGAAAGTTCGCTATGCCACCAGTGTTTTCCAAAGAGAGCACTGACTTGGTGGAATGGGGAAAAGCGAACTAGGGGAGTAGATGCTGCCTTAGCACTGACATGGACAGAGGTCAAGACTCTGATGACCACTGAATTCTTGTCCTAGAAGCGAGATGAGGAAACTGGAGCTGAGTTCTGGGAACTCAAGCAGGATAGCGGAGAGAATGTCATCTACAATACTCTTTCATGATAATGCTGCTCATGACCTGCCTCACTGGACACCCTTGGAAAGGGCGATTGAGAAGTATATCGGTGGGGCTGCCGGTGCAGATTCAGGATACAGTCTATGGGAGCAATCCCAAAACACTTGAGGCTGCAATCCTGTTATCTGCAACTCTTACTGACAATCACGTGAAGAATGGAACTCTTACTCGAAAGGGATATAAGAAGACTGACACCAAGACTGCTGCAAAGGAAGTCAAAACTGAAGTCAAGTCTGAAGCTGCTAGCTCGTCCAAAGCAGCAACAAGAAAAGAAAGAATCGGAACTTCATGGTCACGTACCTGCTGCGAAGTCTGCGCAGCAATCATCCAATAAACTGCTGCAAGAAATTACACTGGGAACACTCCCCAATGTAACACTTGCAGATATCATCATGCCCCTAACTTGCCGTGTCGCATTTGCAACAACTGTGGCAAGTTCGGGCACTATGCAAACGTTTGTCGGAGTGCACCGCAAGCACAAAGGATGCAACAAGCACCGCTTGCACTACCAGCTCCTCAAACTCAACCTATTCCGGCTGTACCCATTCGCCAGGTACCTCAAGCACAGGCAAGAGCCTGTTATGAATGTGGTGAAGTGGGTCACTTCAGAAATCAGTGCCCAAAGTTGACTGGAAATATCAGAGGGTGGCAAGAGGCCGGGCTTTTCAACTGAATGCTCCAGCTGCTCAAGCCAACCAGGATGTGGTCAACGGTACATTTCTGATCAACAACTCTTATGCATCTGTCTATTTGATTCTGGTGCTGATAGGAGTTTTGTTCATATGATTTCGAATGCTTGCTTGGTAGAACACGTACATATTTAGATAAACCGTTTAACGTGGAAGTGGCTGACGGAAACACTATTGATATTGACACTATTATCATTGGATGTACTGTGAACTTAAATGATCACGTTTTCCCAATTGATCTTATACCTATGCATCTTGGTAGCTTTGATGTTATCATAGGCATGGATTGGTTAGCCACTCACAAAGCGGAGATTGTTTGTCATGAGAAATATATTCGTATTCCTTTACTTCGGGTGAAACTTGAGAATATTTGGAGAAACTGCTAGCAAAGGTCTTAAGCTGATGTCATGCACTAAAGCACATAAGTACCTTAGGAAGAAATGTATAGCCTTAGCACACATTGTGGAGAAGAAAGAGAAAAAAAGAGAATTGAAGATGTTCCGGTGATACGAGATTTTCCAGAAGTTTTTCCAGACGATTTACCGGGTCTTCCACCAGAACGTCAAGTCGAGTTCCGAATCGACTTAGTACCTGGTGCGAACCCAGTCGCCAAAGCTCCTTATAGACTTGCGCCTTCGGAGTTGCAAGAATTGGCGAGTCAGCTGCAAGAACTTACCGATAAAGGGTTTATTCGCCCGAGCCATTCGCCATGGGGTGCACCAGTCCTGTTGTCAAGAAGAAGGACGGGTCATTCCGAATGTGCATCGACTACCGCGAGTTGAATAAACTCACAATCAGGATCGATATCCACTGCCGCGTATCGATGATCTCTTCGATCAGCTTCAAGGCTCGGCATGGTTTTCAAAGATCGATCTTAGGTCTGGGTATCATCAGCTTCGCGTACATGATGATGATATTCCCAAGACGGCTTTTAGAACAGATATGGTCATTATGAATTTCTGGTAATGCCTTTCGGTCTTACCAATGCACCTGCGGTTTTCATGGACCTCATGAACCGTGTTTGCAGACCATACTGGATATAAATTCGTGATTGTGTTCATTGATGACATTCTGATTTACTCAAAGACTAAGGAAGAACACGAGAGAGAAACACCTTAAGTTGGTTTTGGAGATCCTAAGAGAGGAGCGACTGTATGCCAAATTCTCTAAATGTGAATTTTGGCTTAAGGAAGTTCAATTCTTGGGGCACATAGTCAACGAATACGGTGTTCACGTGGATCTTGCAAAGATTGATGCTGTGAAGAATTGGAGTACACCGAAGACACCGACGGAGATTCGATCGTTCTCGGACTTGCCGGTTACTATCGGCGGTTCATATCGAATTTCTCCAGGATTGCTGTCCCTCTCACTGCTTTGACTCAGAAGAATAGGCTATACGAGTGGGGACCAAAGCAAGAAGAGGCATTTCAGACTTGAAGCAGAAGCTTTGTGATGCTCCTGTCTTAACGTTGCCTGATGGAAATGATGATTTTGTAGTTTATTGTGATGCATCCAACCTAGGTCTCGGTTGTGTTCTCATGCAACGGGGAAAGGTTGTGGCTTATGCATCAAGACAACTGAAGATTCACGAAAAGAACTACACCACACACGACTTGGAACTTGGTGCAGTCGTGTTTGCCTTGAAGATATGGAGACACTATCTTTATGGCACTAAGTGTGTAGTGTTCACTGATCATAAAAGTTTGCAACATATTCTCAATCAGAAAGAACTCAATATGAGACAACGGAGATGGGTTGAACTGTTGAATGATTATGACTGTGAAATTCGCTACCATCCTGGTAAGGCGAATGTAGTAGCAGACGCGCTTAGTCGCAAGAGTCAAGTTCAAATCCATAGTGTCCGAGTGCACAATAATCTCCGAAATGATGTTCTCACAGCCCAACAACACTCATTAGCTCAAGATGACTTGAAAAATGAGATGTCTGGGGGCTGAAATTTATTGGAAACTAAGGATGACGGTTTGATGTATATTTTTAAATCGGTTGTGGATACCGAACAGGGTGATCTTAGGAATGATGATTATGGATGAAGCTCATAAATCTCGATTATTCAATCCATCCGGGCTGACAAGATGTATCAAGACCTTAGGGGCTTGTACTGGTGGCCTGGAATGAAGAAGGATATTGCTGAGTATGTGTCTAAGTGCCTTAACTGTGCAAAGTCAAGGCGGAACACCAGCGACCTTCTGGATTGTTAATACAACCTGAAATACCGATGTGGAAGTGGGGAGAATATCTCTATGGATTTCATTACTAAACTTCCACGTACCGCGAACGGTAAAGATAGTATATGGGTTATTGTTGATAGATTGACTAAGTCGGCTCATTTCTTACCGATACGCGAAACTTACCCTGTGCGGAGGTTGGCTCGTATTTACATTGATGAGATCGTTAGCCGACATGGTATTCCCTTAAGCATAATATCGGACCGTGATGCTCGTTTCACGGCACGATTTTGGGAATCACTTCATGAAGCCTTTGGAACAAGACTGGATCTTAGCACTGCTTATCATCCTCAAACGGATGGTCAAACGGAGCGAACGATTCAAACATTGGAAGACATGTTGAGAGCTTGTGTCATCGATTTCGGTGGCAATTGGGATAGCACATCTACCATTGGTTGAGTTCTCGTATAACAACAGTTATCACGCGAGCATTGGTATGGCACCGTTTGAAGCTCTTTATGGCAGGAAATGTCGGTCACCTATTTGTTGGACCGAAGTCGGCGATTCGCAGATTACTGGTCCTGAGATTATTCAGGAAACGACTGACAAGATCCGCCAGATCCGTGACAATCTGTTAGCTGCTCGCAGTCGACAGAAGAGCTACGCGGATAAAAGAAGAAACCTTTGGAGTTTGAAGTGGGAGATATGGTATTACTTAAAGTGTCGCCTTGGAAGGGCGTTGTTCGATTCGGAAAGAAGGGGAAGCTTGCTCCACGTTATGTTGGCCCTTTTAAGATCCTTGAACGGATCGGGAAGGTTGCCTACAAGTTAGAACTTCCTCCTGAACTTAGTAATGTGCACCCAACGTTTCACGTGTCCAATCTAAGAAAATGCTTAGCTGATCAGGATCTTCAGGTACCACTCGATGACATTCGCATCGATGATACCATGCACTTTGTTGAAAAACCAGTGGAGATAATGGATCGTGAGATTAAACAGCTCAAACGCAGTAGAATTCCAATTGTCAAAGTACGTTGGGAATCGAAGCGGGGTCCAGAATTCACATGGGAACGGGAAGATCAGATGAAGCTTAAGTACCCACATTTATTTACTACGGTCACTCCAAGTTGAATTTCGGGACGAAATTCCTTTAACTAGGGGGACTGTGTAACATCACTGTACTTTCAGTTGTCCGTACGTCCGTACATCCGTACGATTGTACTGTTACGACTGGAGATTTATTATTATGAATGATTATGAAATTATTGATTGACATTATTGATATTATCACTGTTACTGGTATACATGATTATAATTTATTATACGCGTAAACCACGGGAAGTTTAGTTGTAATTCAACTAAACAGACCCGTAGTGTTTATCGCAGTTACTTATTACTGATGATGAAGGATTATTGGTTGAGAATGAATTTGGGATGGAACTGGGAGTTTGTTTGAGTCTGGGTTACTAAACATAGTCAAGGACCCATGGTCATGGTTTATCGAAATAGCGGTGGGACGGTGGCTAGGGCAGTTGCGACTGACCCTTACATATGCCCTATATATATGCATATTTCGGTCTATCATGGATGTGTCAGTGACTAGGGTTTAGTGAGATTTGGTTTGGGAAATGATAATATTAAAGTTTTTAATAATGGGAATTAATTACGCGAAGTGAGGTTACGAACATTACTTAAAACGCGAATGTTGATTTAGAAATATTTACTTAATAATGTATTCGCGTGAGTGACGATTCACACGAATATGATTATTAAGAATAATGCTCTAAAACGATATTCCATAATCATAAATCAAATCGAAATACGGTACGAGCATCGGATTCGCAAAGGTGACGATCTTTACGAATACGTACGCGAGTAACGCGTTTCGACGAGATAACTAAATAATATCAAACGATATTAATTTAATAAATGTTGTATAAAAAAATGTTTATTAGGAATCACAACTTAAAACGATTTCGAATAAATTTATTTATTTTATTAAACAATTAATTTGATGAAAATAATCGGTGACGTTTTATTTAAACGATTTTATTAAAAATCATTTTTTATTGTAACAAAATACAATTATTTAAACGTGTATTTTAAATATGTTTTATGAACTAAACCGAGCATTTATCATACGATATCGCGATAAAAACGAGACCGGACCCGGGGACTAGACACGCGATATATGGAAGAGATTATCCCTTTTCTTCCTCACATTTTACAAACATCCTCTCTCTCTAAACTCTTTCATTTTCGTCACCAACAAACCCACCCACTTCTCTCTAGCTTCTTGAACTCGTTTCTCAACCGATTCGAGAGATTCCGGTGCCTACGCGTTCGTGAGATCAAGAGGAACACGAAGATACCAAGAAAGCTATCATTTGCTCACGATTTGAAGGTAAGAAACCCAGTTTTCTTTTCGGTTTTTGGGTTGAAAACCCTAATCGGGTTTAGCCATCATGTAGTATAATAAATCTTAGTTGTAATGTGCTAATCGAGTTATAAATGAGTTGAGGGGAAACTATAGATGACCTTGTAACTTACAGATTCAAAAATGGAGATGATTAGAGTGATTTGCAGGTCGACGAAACCGCATAGGGTCGCTGACCGAACCTTTCATTTGGTTGGCCGAACCCAGGTCTGCAACGAACCCTGGGTCAGGTCTGCAACGAACCTGAGTCAGTTCTGCAACGAACCCGGAGGCTGCTGGAGGTGGCCGAACCCCTCCCATCAGCGAACCCTCACAATGGCCGAACTATTGGCCGGCGAACCCTTGTGGGGTCACGAACCTTGGTAGGTGTCACGAACCCTTAGAACTCCAGCGAACCCTAGCCGAAGTGTTGATGGAGCCGAAGCTTCCTTGTTCCAGCCGAACTCTCACGAACCCATAGTTTCTGGAGCCGAACCCTCTAAGGCCGAATCTTGGACACATATGTCCCGAACCTTAGCGAACCTTGTGGCTTCGCGAACCCTTCTTAGTTGCTGGTCGAACCTTCTAAAAATTGTTAGCCGAACCACGGGATCTCATGCTAGCCGAACCCTAAGACTAAGAAACCACGTGCCTTAGTATTGTGAGGGCCGAACCTTAGGTCTTAACCCTAAAGGTTCGCTGCCCTAATGGGATAAAACTAAGTTGGAGATTAATATGGGGGTTAGGGCTAAGGCCATGAGGTGTAGGCATACATATCTATACATATATAATCAAAGATGCATATAAGGGAGTATTCATGCATGCATGGACACCTAAGTGGCTACCACCTTTCTCTTTTAATTTGGGTTTAAGAAAATAAGGAATTATATATTGAACTTGGTTATACTCAACTAAAACTTGGATTTTATTGAAACTTTAATCAAAGCGTTATTAAATTAACCAAGGTGGTCAACCTAGTGAACATGCATGCAAATGGGTACCTATGAAATCATAACGAGTGGATCATGATAACATAGTTAGGAACTAATAAGACTAAACTATGAATTGATGATATACACTTATAAAAGATTTAGAAGTTATCTTAACTAAGGTTGAGTAAGCTAAGTTAAGAAAACGTTAATGATTTAATTAAAAGAGAAACACTCGTGAATAACCAATCGAAATGAAACAAGTATACTCATGAGTACGGACATAAATTTAATTTCAGATAATTGAGTTAATCTCGAGTTTATCTACGCGAGCGCGCATAATACGAGGACACTGATTCTAAGGACTTCAGGTGAGTTCTCATAACCTCCCTTTCTTTAAACTGTTTTTAGTTTTAAAACCCGGAGGTGAAACATGTATACCAAATTAAATATTATTTTGATAACACAAGGTTAATACCTGTTTATCAATATGATATTCACATTTGAAATTATCATTATTATGGGATTATCTCTTATTATTTTATATCCATGTAAACATTGTTATTGACCTAGGTCAATAACAAAGATTACAAGTATTGTCACAAATCCCGAGAATCATCGCTCTTAACTTCGGTTAATTGCTTTGACATCGTGTATTGTCACGTGGATGGTTTCCACATCTGTGAAGCATTGCCTTTGACTTCGGTTATTTGCTTTGGCTTCATGTATTGTCACGTGGTTAGCGACCACTCCATGAATCATGTATTTAACTTATGTTAATTACATAATGATCATGTATAGTCACGAACATTATTTGAGAATATGGTTGATGAGATTGGTTGATTAGTTGTGGATTGATTATCTATATTTGATTATGATTATTTGTGATTGACTATGATTGATTTGGTTATGTGGTTATTTGATTGTGTATGTGTTTGGTTGTTGAATTGATGGTTGTGTGTTGGATTATCTCATACAGGTATTCATATGGATTTTCTCAAGAAGATCATAAGTTTTATACTCGTTTTAAACAAAGCATTTTATAAAACCCTTTTAAGCATAAACTTTCAAACTCATTTTTACTAAAACATTTTTAAATATAAAAACTTATGATTACTCACCAACTACTTTTGTAGTTGACACTTGATTTCTTACATGTTTCAGGTGATGGAGACAAGTAGGAATGAAGAGAGGATCTCTTCTATTTTGGACATCATCATATAGGACCTTGGACTTAGTTAATTAACTAAATTTCTGGCGATTAGAGTTTAGTTAGTTTAACTAATTCTTTTGTGTAACTAATGTACTTGATTCATGATGAACATGATTTTTGTGTAATTATTTTGGTTGATTAAATGATATATGATGATTTGATTTAGATGCCCACGAGCTTTTGAACAATCTACACATCCCTCGTGGCATCCCGATGATTCCGCCGTCGGTCGGGGTGTTACAGATTGGTATCAGAGCCTGGGTTATAGGGAATTAGGTTACTAGAAATGGTTGACCTAGTCTATAACCGTAGGATACCCTAGTATGAATTAATTTCATACACTAGTTAGTATATTCAGGATTTCATGCTTATGTGTTTATTACATGTTAATTGAACTCCTGTTATACATCTGATATATATACTGCTTATTAATTTCTTGCTTATGTGTGCCCTAATGATTCGATAAGGACATGCACGTGGTGTATCGTAAAGGTGGTGGGACGTTGGCTAGGGCAGTTGCGACTGACCCTTACATATGCCCTATACATATACCATTTGTAGTATATTGGGGGTCTGTTAGTGTCAGGAACTCAGGATACTATTAGGACCTTATTAGGAGGGTTTGAGAGGATATGATTGTGGACTGTTGATGATATGTTTGATGGATTGACTGGGATTGACTCTTGAATGATCACACCTGATAAATACTTATAAATTCACTTATGAAACACACTGATTGGACACGTAGGGTGCATAGGATTAACAAACGATATGAGCGATTAGTGATGGAATATGGACTTGGGTGATGATATAGACACTTGATGATAATATAAACGCATAGTGATGATACTAACACTTAGTGATGGTATGGACACTTGATGAGAATAAACTATAGGGAAGATATGAACACTTAGTGACAATAAGAGCACTTCGTGATGATATGAACCCTTAATGATGATTATTGACATTGGAATTGATATGGATTTTAGTGAACTTAGACAGTTGGGGGAGACTTAATGTCAGGTGAACTTAGACATTAGGTGAACTTAGAAATAGGCAAGCCTACATGTCAGGTGAACTTAGACATTAGGTAAACCTAATTGTCCAAGGGAACTAGAGATCACTTCACTCAAAATTATCCTACTAAGGATAAGGTGTGTGAAGTGAGATTTATGATGAAGTACATGACACACTCTACACACTAGCAAGGGCATAATCGTGGTGCAATGGAACGGTGGTGGGACGGTGTAGGGGAGATTGCGATCTACCTCTGCATATGCCCTATATATAAGCTTGTTGCATTGCATTGGGAGGTTGTCAGTGTTAGTATAGAGTGAAGAATGTATAGGATCTAGGAAATAGTTAGTTAACACTAGTTATGACCAACTAGGACACTTAGAATAATAATAGGAAATTATAAGCCTTTTTGAGTTAATGACTGATAGGAGAGAAATATAGTTCCTATATGTAATCCTAATTGTCTAATGAACTCATTTAAACATTGTTTGTGTGACTTACGTTGTAAACGGTAGTAACATGTTTCTATTTCCTTCAGAAACATGCCGCCTCGCCGTCACAACGAAGATGACACGAACAATGGGGATGCTAAAAACGGTAATGCCAACTCCGGCATACAAGAGTTAGCCACACTTATTTCTGGATTGGTGAACCAGTTGACTCAGGCCAACCAGAACATCAACCAGAACCGAGGTGGTGCAAACCAGACAACTTGCACATTCAAACACTTCAATTCCTGCAATCCCCTGAAATTTACGGGTGCTGAATCAGCCACTGGTCTGCTGCAGTGGTTTGAGAGTATGGAGAACACCTTCATCAACAGCGAATGCCCTGAGAATCTGAAAGTTCGCTATGCCACCAGTGTTTTCCAAAAGAGAGCACTGACTTGGTGGAATGGGGAAAAGCGAACTAGGGGAGTAGATGCTGCCTTAGCACTGACATGGACAGAGGTCAAGACTCTGATGACCACTGAATTCTGTCCTAGAAGCGAGATGAGGAAACTGGAGGCTGAGTTCTGGGAACTCAAGCAGGATAGCGGAGAGAATGTCATCTACAATACTCAGTTTCATGAGTATAGCTTGCTGGTACCTCACTTGGTGACACCCTTGGAAAGGGCGATTGAGAAGTATATCGGTGGGCTGCCGGTGCAGATTCAGGATACAGTCTATGGGAGCAATCCCAAAACACTTGAGGCTGCAATCCGGTTATCTGCAACTCTTACTGACAATCACGTGAAGAATGGAACTCTTACTCGAAAGGGATATAAGAAGACTGACACCAAGACTGCTGCAAAGGAAGTCAAAACTGAAGTCAAGTCTGAAGCTGCTAGCTCGTCCAAAAGCAGCAACAAGAAAAGAAAGAATCGGAACTTCATGGTCACGGTACCTGCTGCGAAGTCTGCGCAGCAATCATCCAATAACTCTGCTGCAAGAAATTACACTGGGAACACTCCCCAATGTAACACTTGCAGATATCATCATGCCCCTAACTTGCCGTGTCGCATTTGCAACAACTGTGGCAAGTTCGGGCACTATGCAAACGTTTGTCGGAGTGCACCGCAAGCACAAAGGATGCAACAAGCACCGCTTGCACTACCAGCTCCTCAAACTCAACCTATTCCGGCTGTACCCATTCGCCAGGTACCTCAAGCACAGGCAAGAGCCTGTTATGAATGTGGTGAAGTGGGTCACTTCAGAAATCAGTGCCCAAAGTTGACTGGAAATAATCAGAGGGTGGCAAGAGGCCGGGCTTTTCAACTGAATGCTCCAGCTGCTCAAGCCAACCAGGATGTGGTCAACGGTACATTTCTGATCAACAACTCTTATGCATCTGTCCTATTTGATTCTGGTGCTGATAGGAGTTTTGTTTCATATGATTTCGAATGCTTGCTTGGTAGAACACGTACATATTTAGATAAACCGTTTAACGTGGAAGTGGCTGACGGAAACACTATTGATATTGACACTATTATCATTGGATGTACTGTGAACTTAAATGATCACGTTTTCCCAATTGATCTTATACCTATGCATCTTGGTAGCTTTGATGTTATCATAGGCATGGATTGGTTAGCCACTCACAAAGCGGAGATTGTTTGTCATGAGAAATATATTCGTATTCCTTTACCTTCGGGTGAAACCTTGAGAATATTTGGAGAAACTGCTAGCAAAGGTCTTAAGCTGATGTCATGCACTAAAGCACATAAGTACCTTAGGAAGAAATGTATAGCCTTCTTAGCACACATTGTGGAGAAGAAAGAGAAAGAAAAGAGAATTGAAGATGTTCCGGTGATACGAGATTTTCCAGAAGTTTTTCCAGACGATTTACCGGGTCTTCCACCAGAACGTCAAGTCGAGTTCCGAATCGACTTAGTACCTGGTGCGAACCCAGTCGCCAAAGCTCCTTATAGACTTGCGCCTTCGGAGTTGCAAGAATTGGCGAGTCAGCTGCAAGAACTTACCGATAAAGGGTTTATTCGCCCGAGCCATTCGCCATGGGGTGCACCAGTCCTGTTTGTCAAGAAGAAGGACGGGTCATTCCGAATGTGCATCGACTACCGCGAGTTGAATAAACTCACAATCAGGAATCGATATCCACTGCCGCGTATCGATGATCTCTTCGATCAGCTTCAAGGCTCGGCATGGTTTTCAAAGATCGATCTTAGGTCTGGGTATCATCAGCTTCGCGTACATGATGATGATATTCCCAAGACGGCTTTTAGAACAAGATATGGTCATTATGAATTTCTGGTAATGCCTTTCGGTCTTACCAATGCACCTGCGGTTTTCATGGACCTCATGAACCGTGTTTGCAGACCATACTTGGATAAATTCGTGATTGTGTTCATTGATGACATTCTGATTTACTCAAAGACTAAGGAAGAACACGAGAAACACCTTAAGTTGGTTTTGGAGATCCTAAGAGAGGAGCGACTGTATGCCAAATTCTCTAAATGTGAATTTTGGCTTAAGGAAGTTCAATTCTTGGGGCACATAGTCAACGAATACGGTGTTCACGTGGATCTTGCAAAGATTGATGCTGTGAAGAATTGGAGTACACCGAAGACACCGACGGAGATTCGATCGTTTCTCGGACTTGCCGGTTACTATCGGCGGTTCATATCGAATTTCTCCAGGATTGCTGTCCCTCTCACTGCTTTGACTCAGAAGAATAGGCTATACGAGTGGGGACCAAAGCAAGAAGAGGCATTTCAGACTCTGAAGCAGAAGCTTTGTGATGCTCCTGTCTTAACGTTGCCTGATGGAAATGATGATTTTGTAGTTTATTGTGATGCATCCAACCTAGGTCTCGGTTGTGTTCTCATGCAACGGGGAAAGGTTGTGGCTTATGCATCAAGACAACTGAAGATTCACGAAAAGAACTACACCACACACGACTTGGAACTTGGTGCAGTCGTGTTTGCCTTGAAGATATGGAGACACTATCTTTATGGCACTAAGTGTGTAGTGTTCACTGATCATAAAAGTTTGCAACATATTCTCAATCAGAAAGAACTCAATATGAGACAACGGAGATGGGTTGAACTGTTGAATGATTATGACTGTGAAATTCGCTACCATCCTGGTAAGGCGAATGTAGTAGCAGACGCGCTTAGTCGCAAGAGTCAAGTTCAAATCCATAGTGTCCGAGTGCACAATAATCTCCGAAATGATGTTCTCACAGCCCAACAACACTCATTAGCTCAAGATGACTTGAAAAATGAGATGTCCTGCGGGGCTGAAATCTTATTGGAAACTAAGGATGACGGTTTGATGTATTATTTAAATCGGTTGTGGATACCGAACAGGGGTGATCTTAGAATGATGATTATGGATGAAGCTCATAAATCTCGATATTCAATCCATCCGGGTGCTGACAAGATGTATCAAGACCTTAGGGGCTTGTACTGGTGGCCTGGAATGAAGAAGGATATTGCTGAGTATGTGTCTAAGTGCCTTAACTGTGCAAAGGTCAAGGCGGAACACCAGCGACCTTCTGGATTGTTAATACAACCTGAAATACCGATGTGGAAGTGGGAGAATATCTCTATGGATTTCATTACTAAACTTCCACGTACCGCGAACGGTAAAGATAGTATATGGGTTATTGTTGATAGATTGACTAAGTCGGCTCATTTCTTACCGATACGCGAAACTTACCCTGTGCGGAGGTTGGCTCGTATTTACATTGATGAGATCGTTAGCCGACATGGTATTCCCTTAAGCATAATATCGGACCGTGATGCTCGTTTCACGGCACGATTTTGGGAATCACTTCATGAAGCCTTTGGAACAAGACTGGATCTTAGCACTGCTTATCATCCTCAAACGGATGGTCAAACGGAGCGAACGATTCAAACATTGGAAGACATGTTGAGAGCTTGTGTCATCGATTTCGGTGGCAATTGGGATAGCCATCTACCATTGGTTGAGTTCTCGTATAACAACAGTTATCACGCGAGCATTGGTATGGCACCGTTTGAAGCTCTTTATGGCAGGAAATGTCGGTCACCTATTTGTTGGACCGAAGTCGGCGATTCGCAGATTACTGGTCCTGAGATTATTCAGGAAACGACTGACAAGATCCGCCAGATCCGTGACAATCTGTTAGCTGCTCGCAGTCGACAGAAGAGCTACGCGGATAAAAGAAGAAAACCTTTGGAGTTTGAAGTGGGAGATATGGTATTACTTAAAGTGTCGCCTTGGAAGGGCGTTGTTCGATTCGGAAAGAAGGGGAAGCTTGCTCCACGTTATGTTGGCCCTTTTAAGATCCTTGAACGGATCGGGAAGGTTGCCTACAAGTTAGAACTTCCTCCTGAACTTAGTAATGTGCACCCAACGTTTCACGTGTCCAATCTAAGAAAATGCTTAGCTGATCAGGATCTTCAGGTACCACTCGATGATATTCGCATCGATGATACCATGCACTTTGTTGAAAAACCAGTGGAGATAATGGATCGTGAGATTAAACAGCTCAAACGCAGTAGAATTCCAATTGTCAAAGTACGTTGGGAATCGAAGCGGGGTCCAGAATTCACATGGGAACGGGAAGATCAGATGAAGCTTAAGTACCCACATTTATTTACTACGGTCACTCCAAGTTGAATTTCGGGACGAAATTCCTTTAACTAGGGGAGACTGTAACATCACTGTACTTTCAGTTGTCCGTACGTCCGTACATCCGTACGATTGTACTGTTACGACTGGAGATTTATTTATTATGAATGATTATGAAATTATTGATTGACATTATTGATATTATCACTGTTACTGGTATACATGATTATAATTTATTATACGCGTAAACCACGGGAAGTTTAGTTGTAATTCAACTAAACAGACCCGTAGTGTTTATCGCAGTTACTTATTACTGATGATGAAGGATTATTGGTTGAGAATGAATTTGGGATGGAACTGGGAGTTTGTTTGAGTCTGGTTACTAAACATAGTCAAGGACCCATGGGCATGGTTTATCGAAATAGCGGTGGGACGGTGGCTAGGGCAGTTGCGACTGACCCTTACATATGCCCTATATATATGCATATTTCGGTCTATCATGGATGTGTCAGTGACTAGGGTTTAGTGAGATTTGGTTTGGGAAATGATAATATTAAAGTTTTTAAATAATGGGAATTAATTACGCGAAGTGAGGTTACGAACATTACTTAAAACGCGAATGTTGATTTAGAAATATTTACTTAATAATGTATTCGCGTGAGTGACGATTCACACGAATATGATTATTAAGAATAATGCTCTAAAACGATATTCCATAAATCATAAATCAAATCGAAATACGGTACGAGCATCGGATTCGCAAAGGTGACGATCTTTACGAATACGTACGCGAGTAACGCGTTTCGACGAGATAACTAAATAATATCAAACGATATTAATTTAATAAATGTTGTATAAAAAAAATGTTTATTAGGAATCACAACTTAAAACGATTTCGAATAAATTTATTTATTTTATTAAACAATTAATTTGATGAAAATAATCGGTGACGTTTTATTTAAACGATTTTATTAAAAATCATTTTTATTGTAACAAAATACAATTATTTAAACGTGTATTTTAAATATGTTTTATGAACTAAACCGAGCATTTATCATACGATATCGCGATAAAAACGAGACCGGACCCGGGGACTAGACACGCGATATATGGAAGAGATTATCCCTTTTCTTCCTCACATTTTACAGACATCCTCTCTCTCTAAACTCTTTCATTTTCGTCACCAACAAACCCACCCACCTTCTCTCTAGCTTCTTGAACTCGTTTCTCAACCGATTCGAGAGATTCCGGTGCCTACGCGTTCGTGAGATCAAGAGGAACACGAAGATACCAAGAAAGCTATCATTTGCTCACGATTTGAAGGTAAGAAACCCAGTTTTCTTTTCGGTTTTTGGGTTGAAAACCCTAATCGGGTTTAGCCATCATGTAGTATAATAAATCTTAGTTGTAATGTGCTAATCGAGTTATAAATGAGTTGAGGGGAAACTATAGATGACCTTGTAACTTACAGATTCAAAAATGGAGATGATTAGAGTGATTTGCAGGTCGACGAAACCGCATAGGGTCGCTGACCGAACCTTTCATTTGGTTGGGCCGAACCCAGGTCTGCAACGAACCCTGGGTCAGGTCTGCAACGAACCTGAGTCAGTTCTGCAACGAACCCGGAGGCTGCTGGAGGTGGCCGAACCCCTCCCATCAGCGAACCCTCACAATGGCCGAACTATTGGCCGGCGAACCCTTGTGGGGTCACGAACCTTGGTAGGTGTCACGAACCCTTAGAACTCCAGCGAACCCTAGCCGAAGTGTTGATGGAGCCGAAGCTTCCTTGTTCCAGCCGAACTCTCACGAACCCATAGTTTCTGGAGCCGAACCCTCTAAGGCCGAATCTTGGACACATATGTCCCGAACCTTAGCGAACCTTGTGGCTTCGCGAACCCTTCTTAGTTGCTGGTCGAACCTTTCTAAAAATTGTTAGCCGAACCACGGGATCTCATGCTAGCCGAACCCTAAGACTAAGAAACCACGTGCCTTAGTATTGTGAGGGCCGAACCTTAGGTCTTAACCCTAAAGGTTCGCTGCCCTAATGGGATAAAACTAAGTTGGAGATTAATATGGGGGTTAGGGCTAAGGCCATGAGGTGTAGGCATACATATCTATACATATATAATCAAAGATGCATATAAGGGAGTATTCATGCATGCATGGACACCTAAGTGGCTACCACCTTTCTCTTTTAATTTGGGGTTTAAGAAAATAAGGAATTATATATTGAACTTGGGTTATACTCAACTAAAACTTGGATTTTATTGAAACTTTAATCAAAGCGTTATTAAATTAACCAAGGTGGTCAACCTAGTGAACATGCATGCAAATGGGTACCTATGAAATCATAACGAGTGGATCATGATAACATAGTTAGGAACTAATAAGACTAAACTATGAATTGATGATATACACTTATAAAAGATTTAGAAGTTATCTTAACTAAGGTTGAGTAAGCTAAGTTAAGAAAACGTTAATGATTTAATTAAAAGAGAAACACTCGTGAATAACCAATCGAAATGAAACAAGTATACTCATGAGTACGGACATAAATTTAATTTCAGATAATTGAGTTAATCTCGAGTTTATCTACGCGAGCGCGCATAATACGAGGACACTGATTCTAAGGACTTCAGGTGAGTTCTCATAACCTCCCTTTCTTTAAACTGTTTTTAGTTTTAAAACCCGGAGGTGAAACATGTATACCAAATTAAATATTATTTTGATAACACAAGGTTAATACCTGTTTATCAATATGATATTCACATTTGAAATTATCATTATTATGGGATTATCTCTTATTATTTTATATCCATGTAAACATTGTTATTGACCTAGGTCAATAACAAAGATTACAAGTATTGTCACAAATCCCGAGAATCATCGCTCTTAACTTCGGTTAATTGCTTTGACATCGTGTATTGTCACGTGGATGGTTTCCACATCTGTGAAGCATTGCCTTTGACTTCGGTTATTTGCTTTGGCTTCATGTATTGTCACGTGGTTAGCGACCACTCCATGAATCATGTATTTAACTTATGTTAATTACATAATGATCATGTATAGTCACGAACATTATTTGAGAATATGGTTGATGAGATTGGTTGATTAGTTGTGGATTGATTATCTATATTTGATTATGATTATTTGTGATTGACTATGATTGATTTGGTTATGTGGTTATTTGATTGTGTATGTGTTTGGTTGTTGAATTGATGGTTGTGTGTTGGATTATCTCATACAGGTATTCATATGGATTTTCTCAAGAAGATCATAAGTTTTATACTCGTTTTAAACAAAGCATTTTATAAAACCCTTTTAAGCATAAACTTTCAAACTCATTTTTACTAAAACATTTTTAAATATAAAAACTTATGATTACTCACCAACTACTTTTGTAGTTGACACTTGATTTCTTACATGTTTCAGGTGATGGAGACAAGTAGGAATGAAGAGAGGATCTCTTCTATTTTGGACATCATCATATAGGACCTTGGACTTAGTTAATTAACTAAATTTCTGGCGATTAGAGTTTAGTTAGTTTAACTAATTCTTTTGTGTAACTAATGTACTTGATTCATGATGAACATGATTTTTGTGTAATTATTTTGGTTGATTAAATGATATATGATGATTTGATTTAGATGCCCACGAGCTTTTGAACAATCTACACATCCCTCGTGGCATCCCGATGATTCCGCCGTCGGTCGGGGTGTTACAATAAAAGTTTCCTTTTATGGCAAGTTCTACAAAATCATCAACATAACTTATCAAAGCTCAATCCCATCAATCCTACATTCGAAAATCAGTAGATCTATATCTAAATCACACTAAATCACCAACAAATTCATGCACAATAGCCACATGGAGTTGCATGTGAGTGGATGTTCATGCATGTGGGTTTTTACCCATTGCATGCTAGATCTACCACTAGATAAGCGTATAAAACTACCTTAGATGCTCTAAAACACTGAGATGAAGCTCTTTAATCCTTGAGAATTCCTGGAATAGTAATCTCTAGCAGAAACAAGTGATGGTGATGAAGAGAACAAGCTTCCCAAGCTTCCTTCTTGCTCCAATGGCTTCCTAGGAGCTTCAAAGCTTCAACAATGGAGTTTTCTGGTGAAATGATGAAGAAATGGGGTTGTGTGCTAGAGATTAAGGTGCTATGGCTGAGAAAATATGATAGGAATGATTAACAATGAGATAGGTTAAGTGTTAAAGTGGATTTGGCATCTGCAGCTTCCAGGCGCATAGCCTAGCATGCGTACGCGAGGCTAGGCATAATGCTTGGATTAAACATATCAGATTGGTGTTTGGTTCATCCGCGCGCATAGCCTGGTGTCGACGCGGCTCCCCCGGCGTAGTGCCTAGTGCTAGGCGTATGGCCTAGGACCAAACCTTGGTCTAGGGCGTATTGCCTGGCTTGCAGAATGAGCCCAATTGGCCCATTTTAATCGTTTCGACTAGTTTTTCGATTATTTCACGCTTATAACTCATCGTTTAACATCTTTAGGACTATAATGATTGATCAATGGTTTGTTCACCAGCATTCGTAAGACTCGTGTGTGTTTCAATAATTTTCTCGAATTATCGGTGATCGTTTGTATTCGTGTTTTAAGAAATGTTTGCACGCTTGATTAATCCTAATCAACGTGTAATGCACAATTCAATAATTCCCCAAATTATTGTTTTGCGTTAGTGTTTGTGTTTGCCACACTTGGTTTCCAAAACCAATGTGCAATGTACGATTCGATAGTTCCTCGAACTATCGTTTCGCAGTTGTTTGTGTTTAACTCATCCAATTAAACAAAATTATATGAAACACAACAAGTATGAATGTGAAAGACATAGAGTGTAAGAGTTGCAATTTACTTGAAATTGTCGGGTGTCACATCATCCCCTTGTTGAAAGAAATTTCGTCCCAAAATTTGGTTGTTGTTGTAGTGTTTGAGAACAAAAATTTTTCTGGTTCCACACAATGCTCCGGCCACATTTCAGTGTTGTACGTTGGCTATTTTCCATGATATGATCGAGGACTCCATGGAGGTATTTATGGACGACTTTTCTATTTCTGGGAGTTCTTTCGATCATTGCTTGGAAAATCTGAGGAAGATATTAGCTAGGTGTGAAGAAGCTAACTTGGTGTTGAATTGGGAGAAATGCCACTTCATGGTGAAGAAAGGCATTGTTTAGGGCATAAGATTTCACGTGACAGACTTGAGGTCGACCGAGCCAAGATTGAGACCATTGTCAAGCTTCCGCCACTCACTTCTGTGAAATCAATTCGGAGTTTCTTAGGGCATGCGGGGTTCTATAGGCGTTTCATTAAGGCTTTCTCAAAGATAGCTCGCCCCATGACTTAGCTTCTTGAGAATGATGCCCTGTTCATGTTTTCTGATGAATGCCTTCATGCATTCAAGTTGTTGAAGGAGAAGTTGGTCAATACTCCGATCATGATAGCCCTCGATTGGGCACTTCCATTTGAGCTTATGTGTGATGGAAGTGATTTTGCAGTTAGGGCAGTCTTGGGTCAAAGGAAGGACAAGCACTTCCACCCGATTTACTATGCGAGTAAGACTCTGAATGATGCCCAGGAGCATAACACTACCACTGAAAAGGAGCTCCTAGCTGTGGTCTTTGTGTTCGATAAATTACGATCCTATCTTGTTCTTTCCAAGACCGTTGTGTTTACGGATCATGCACCCCTTCGTTACTTGTTTAGCAAGCAAGATGCTAAACCCATGCTGATTCATTGGATTCTGTTGTTGCAAGAATTTGACATTGAAATTCGTGAAAAAAGTGAGCCGAGAACGTTGCAGCAGATCACCTCTCCCATCTTGAGTGCTCAGCTTCATCAAAACTTGTGGGGTCACACATAAATGACAATTTCCCCCATGAGCTTCTTATGCACATACAGACGTAGGATGAGGAGTGTCCATGGTTTGCCGATTTCGCAAATTATCTCGCTTGTGGGATTTTTTGGAAGGGCTTGACACATCAACAGAAGAATTTCTATTCTGATGTCAAGTATTACCTGTGGGATGATCCTTACTTGTTTAGGATTGGAGCTTATCAGATCGTGCGTAGGTGCGTGTATGGAGGAGAGGCGCACAAGATTTTAAGACATTGTCATGAGGGACCAACTGGTGGTCATCCTGGAGCGTCTCATACTGCGAAGAAGGGTTTTAACGCAGGATTCTACTGGCCCACCATCTTCAGAGACGCTCATGATATGGTCCGAGCTTGCGATGCTTGCCAAAGGGCAAGCAACATCTCATCACATGATGAGATGCTCCAGAATGGAATCCAAGTCTGCAAAATTTTTGACGTCTGGGGTATTGATTTCATGGGACCATTCCCAACATCTCATGGTAACAGATACATTCTAGTTGCAGTCGACTACGTTTCCAAGTGGGTGGAGGCCCAAGCCTTGCCCACCATTGATGCTAGAGTTGTCGTGAGGTTTCTGAAAGAGTTGTTTTCTCGCTTTGGTGCCCCCAAAGCACTCATTAGCGACCATGTACTCATTTCTGCAGCTCCCAACTCGACAGGGCGTTGTCACGCTATGGAGTGAACCATAAATTTTCAACGCCATACAATCCACAGACCAGTGGACAGGTAGAGGTCGCTTATTGGGGCATCAAACGCATCTTGGAAAAGAGGGCTGGTCAAAACCGCAAGGATTGATAGATGAAGTTGAATAACGCATTGTGGGCATTCCGAACAACCTACAAAACTCCCATAGGAACCACACCTTTCAAATTGATATATGGGAAAATGTGTCACCTCCCTGTTGAACTCGAGCATAAGGCATATTGGGTGTTGAACTCCATCAACATGGATTTAACTAGTGCGGGGGAGAACCGATTCTTGCAGATTCATGAGATTGAGGAGCTAAGGATTGATGCTTTTGATGGCTCCAAGAGGTACAAGGAACGTACCAAGACGCTACAGTATAGCCACTTGAAGGATAACAAGCAATTCCAAGTGGGTGATCGCGTTCTGCTTTACAATTCGCGTCTTAGGTTGTTCCAGGGTAAGTTGAAGTCTCGTTGGTTTGGCCTTACACATTTTGATAAGTCTTTCCATATGGAACTGTGGAAGTTGGGCATGAGGATGGCAAAATTTTGAAGGTAAATGGCCATCGGTTGAAGAAATACTTAACCGGACCCGTCGAGCCAGCATTGGAGGTTGTCGTACTCCACCCCAAGGACTACTAAATTCAAGGACTCGAGTCGAGCTAAGGACTCAGTAATCTTAGCCCTCTCTAGAGATTCTCGGCAAATAAAAAAATTCTGCTGGTCAGCACTCTCGTGTGCCTAGGCGCACGACCGTGTTAAATTGCTGATGCACGACCGTGCACGGGGTCAGATTTCTCCAATAATTACGCCACTTGTACCCTTGTCTCTCACAAATCAATTCCATAACTTCCAGATCGTCTCCCACTGTTCTCTCTCGTTTTTCCTCTTCCAAATCAAGAATCAAAGGTATGAATCTTCTCCAACCCCTCAATTGATCTTTCTTTTCCATGAAATTCCTAGAGATCTTAGATTTGACCAAATTAGGGCTTGTAAATACATCATTTTGGTTTTAGAATGTTAGGATATGTATATAAGTAGTTAAATCTGGGTTGCTGATGGAAAATCTCGAGTTCGTTCAACTTTGATTTCGGATCTGCACAGTGCACGACCGTGCGCCTACCCCGCACGACCATGCGTCTCGATGGTGCCGACCTTGCACTGCCTATACAGACTTAAAATCAAAGGCTCACGACCGTGCTCTAACTAAGCACGACCGTGCTCTCCGATAGTGCTTCAATTGCATTGCTTGTGAGATGAACAAATTCAAAAGGTGCACAACCGTGCTCAGGCCCGCACTACTGTGCGGTCTGGTAGAGCTGGCCCTGCACTGCCTGTGCTAAGGTCCTTCTGAGGCTGGCACTACCTAGGCCGTTTTGGCTCTGCACTACCTGTGCTAAGGTCACCTTGGGGTTGGCACGACCGTGCTAATTCTTCACCACCGTGCATATTTCCTGATCAACCCTATTTTATTTTTTGTTCGATTTTTTTTAGTTTTTGGCAACTAACATTTTTAGGAATTTTATTGAACACATGGATCCCCCATTCCTGCAATTCGATCCGAATGATGAGTGCGACGCCCCGTGTATTCCCGTGCTACATTCTCTATGGGGGCATCGACACCAGATTGAGCCGATGAAGTGTTTAAGTTCGGACTCGGTTTTAGTGTCAATCGGCAAACGCGTTTACAACCATTGATTACCGAACCATGGTCTCGCCTGCTTTACATTAACCGTCCACAGTACCGCGAATTGCTCATGGAGTTCTTTGCACTGTACTCCTTTAGCTTCCCTTCACAAAACGTTTATCAGAAACGTTTTGGAGTGACCTTCCGATTGGGAGGAAGATGGAGGAGACTTTCAGTCATGCAGTTCGCGACTAGGATGGGTTTATACACAGAGAGGGAGCTAGATACAGAGGTTTTGGATGGTTTGCACGATTTTGAAGACGAAATTTAGAAGGCCACATTTTGGGCCGAGGTTGCTGAAGGGGTCTATGACCCCCGAAAAGCGAAGGCCACAAAACTTCGTGACCTGCTTCACAGGTTTATTCATCGGATTATGATAGGTGTCATTTTATAGCGAGGCGAAAACTTGGGCAATGTGCCCACTAAATATCTATTTTATCTTTATTCCTTGATCAGGGTCATTCATTGTAATATTGTCTATTGCCTAGCCTTCTTTCTTACCACCAGCTCAGGGAAAATGCGTCGAGCCACATTCGTGGAGGCGCATATATCACACAGTTGGCCAACTCTTTCGGACTTTTGACTGAAGAGAACATTGCCAGCTTTACTCATGTTTGTGATACGCCTCCACTCGATATGAGGACACTGCGCTACATGCAGATTGTGGAGTAGACTCATGTGGGTATGCGTTTGAGGGGCCGGGACGGTCAGATCTGGGATCCATTCCCCGAGGAGCATGAGGAGGAGGAGGAAGAGGAGCGAGAGGAAGAGCGGGTGCACGAGGAGGAGGCCCGGCATGGTACGGGAATGGGGGGTTTGACTACGGGTATCCCCCCATGGCGAGTACTTAAACTTTGACCCCGTTCAAGGTGCGGAACCCTCGTCGACTCTGGATTTGTGGCATAGATTTGCGGGTATGCAGGTTTTGCAAGAGGAGCTGCGCGCTGAGCAGGAGAGATTTAATCAGCGTATAGATAACTTTCAGGCTGAGTAGACCAGGCAGTATGATTTGCTTCATTAGATCCAGGATGATCAGAGACGGAGCTTTGAGTGGCTCTTTGCCTCTCATCAGTCGGCAGCAGCATTTCATCAGTTCGACATTTCTGAGCTGCCACGGTTCGACTATGGTTATTCTTCGGGTGGCGCGCAGAAATGTTCTAGGAGAGGTCATGATCGGGAAGCGAGCGGTTCTGGTCCGCATGATGATGAAGAGGATTAGTCTGAGGTCCTCTCTCCCCCACAGTCTTGCTTGTTCTGGTAGTTCTTTATATTTTTTGGTAGAGTTGTACATTTTGCATTTCGTACGAACTCTGTTATTTTGGATATTTCTTTCGTTTGGGTTGTAAACATTTTTTGCGGCAATTAATTTTTTTCTAATCAACAAGTTAATCAAACAAGTTTTTGATGATTAAAATGAGGCTTGTTTTGAAAAGGGTTTCTTAAATTTGAAATCTTGACAAGTGAAATAAAATTTTTTGTGATCAGCATTTGGGATTAGACGAAAGAAGGAACTACAAGTTATGTCTTGTATTTTTATCCATTCCTTTCATTTTTTTTTTGGTAGTTCATAACATATTGTATGGATAGAGTGTGCCGGATGTTTCATACAAATAAATACTTGTTTAAAACACGAATCTCCATAGTCGTAATCTTGAACATAGTTGGAATTAATCAAGGCATTAGAACACAATCTCATCATCACCTTCTCCATCAACCCATTTCGTTTATTGAAATCCCGTTTCAAAGTTGGCAAGAAGTTATACTTTTTTGTAGTTCTTGAGAACCAAATAATGAAGCAACACAATGTTTGCGTATTGGTTTATGTCAAAGAAAAAATCATTTCGTTTAAGCCAAAAAGGATTTTGTAGTATATCTTTTGTTATTGAATTCTTTGTTGATACATGTAATGTCCCTAGTTCAGTTTTGTAAACTCTAATCATGTAATGTTGAAATTATTAATGGAAGTTGTCTTTCTATTTTGATCTTAATGTTTAATATTGATTATATGATTGTGTTATTGGTTGATTTGATTTATTATATATTTGAGTATGAGTATGGTTCATTCGGCCGAATGACTCTATCGAATGAAGTCATTCGCCGAATGAAACCAGAGTATGTCTAGTCAGCGAATGAGTCATTCGCCGAATGACTCATTCGACTGAATTATCATTCGACAGATGCCATTCGCCGAATGAGTTGCTTCGGCCTCTCATTCGGCCGAATGTCGACTGCCTATATATACAAGTTCAAATCATTTCAACCTTAACTTTCCTGAGCCCACCTTCTTCCCTGAGACTCAAGTGTCAAAACCCTAGGAGATTTGAGCGGCTAGTGATCGTCCAAGTTCGATTCTCAACCCGTGGTGTTCGATCGTTGCTTCCACGTTGTTCCTACAACCTCGGATCACCACGGTTCCTGTTGATTTCGATTGGAAAACCCTGGAATAGGATTCCGCACTATTCCAGAGGCTGTCGAGTAGTTTTACATTGGAATCGGATTGTTTCCGAGCTCCAAATCGGTCCAACAAAGTGGTATCAGAGCTGTGTCTCTTGATTCTACTCGATTTCCACTCTAAATCATCAGATCTGAGTTTCCCAAAACCCTGATTTTCGTAACTTCCAAAAACCCTACTTTTCTTGCGTTCCAAGTTTCTATTTCATTGAAAAACCAAGGGTTTTTGTGGATTGTTTGTCAAAATTCTTTCCCAATTGTTTTGTTATCATGTCTTGAACTTCTGTACCAAATTTGGTGCTTAGATTTGGTCGAAATCACAAGATATCTCGATTTTCGTTGCTGAAAACCCCAGATCGCCAAATGACAATTGCGTCCGAATAAGTTCAGCCGAATAGCTCTCCATTCGCCGAATAGGTCTCATTCGGCAAATAGCTCCTTCGCCCTTTTCATTCGCCGAATAAGTCTCATACTCCACTCTCATTCGGCGAAAGAGTTCATTCGATCAGACATTCGCCGAATAGGTTCATTCGATCTTCTCATTCGCCTGGTGTCATACTCAGCTCTCATTCGCCAGTTTTAGTACATTCGGTCCCCGACATTCGCCCTAATCTTCTTCATTCTCTAGTTTTTCTGAAATTTTTCTAAGTGTTGAATTTTATTACTTCTGATCAAATGGAGGATCTAGCACTCATGGCTAACCAAAACCATCGCATTCAGACTCTCTTATTGACAGAGAATGAGACAGGGAACTCAAATAAAGCTCCTAAGTTGTTGACTTTAGATGATTACCCTCATTGGAAGTATAGATTTGAGATCCATATAAATGGGGTGGATACAAATCTGTGGATGATGATAGAAGGAGGTTATTTGAGGCCTTTGAACGAGGATGGAACTCCTATGCTTGTTACAAGAATGACCGAGCCTCAAAGGAAGTTGTATGACTATGAGAAGAAAGCATATGCCATTTTGTCACAGTCTATTGCTACAGACATCTTCCATCAGTTTAGACAATTTACATCTTCCAAATACCTCTGGGATGCCTTACAAAAAAGATATGAGGGGAATGATGCGTTGAAGAGCATTAAGTCTAAAGCTTTGAGAAAAGAATTCAATAGCTTTATGTATGTGGGTAATGAGTCACTTGATGAACTAATTGCTAGGTTTTATCATTTGTTGAGTGAGTTGTTCAACCATGAGGTCAAAACTACAACTCAGGAGAAGATTCAGTGTTTGGCAGATGCTCTACCTCCAAAGTGGGAGTCTTTCTTGATGGTACTCAAGCAAAACCAGATGTTGGCTCATATGGACATCAATGATTTTATTCAGAAACTGAAAGAGCAGGAGATAGAGAACAAATGGAAAGCCAAGAGGGTTGTGCAAGTTCAGGATCCTTCTCTATACTACTCCACTCCCACAGTCGATAAATCCACAACTCATGCTCCTCTGAAGACTGCTTTTGTTTCTAAAACATCTGAGGCTCCATCTACAGCTCAGATGCATTTCAGTCAATCTTCTTCAACAAGTTCACAACAAGAGCATCATCAGCCTACCGTCAGTCTGAAAACAGAGAACTTTGACAAGGTCACAGTAGAGGTTGCAAAAGAGCATATGGGTCTTTTGTCAACACTGGTGAGCTCATATGATGGATTAGTTGCTGGTCAGATCGGCAATCCATATTTGACCAATGATGACTACTCTCAGATTGATCCTGATGACATGGAGCGAATTGACATTATGTGGGCATTGGCTAGTGCAGTTAGGAGAGCTAAGGAGTTTGTTAAAAGAACTGGGAAAGATATCAATCTAAACAAGGAGTCCAAGTTTGGGTTTGATATGGCATCTGTGACATGCTACAACTGTGGTGAGAAGGGTCATTTTGCCAGGCAGTGCAAACAGCCAAAGAAAGCAGGGAACAAAAATCCATTTCAGCATCAGAAATCCTCTACCGCCAATCCAGAAAGGAGACTAGTCCCCATTGATTCTCCTTCTCAAGCTGGATCTTCATCCTCTGCAAGTAAAGCTTTAATGGTTCAACAGGATGAAGGGGTGAACTGGGATTTCAGATTCAATGCTGATAAAGAAGAACAAGATAAAGCTTGTGTTGCTGAGATTCAACAATCTGAAGATCAAAGTGAGGAAAGCATTCGGGAAGACTCAATGGTGAATGATGATAAAGTCTCAAATTCAGAATCAGATAGCTTGACAGATTCAGACACTCAAGATTCTGATGATGAAGCTGATGACTCCTCTACTCAATTTGCTTTGATGGTAAACTCTTCTGCTTCATCAGAGTCAGAGCAGGTATACACTGATTGTTCATCTTCATATTCAGAGTGTTTTAATTGTGTTGATCTTAGAAGTAAGGTCCTTGCTTATCAGACACATAACAGTGCTTTGATGAACGATCTCGACTTATGCATTGAAGCTAACAAAATTTTAAAAGCTAATGAAAAAGATTTTCAAGCTAAAATCAATCTTTTAAACAGACAATTGCATGAAGCCGAGATTGCAGTGCTGAATAAGCAAGATGCTATCACTTCTTATCTCAATACCATTAATGAGATTAAGAAAAAGTTAGCCATAGTCGAGTGTGACTATGAGACCTTGGGTCAGAAGCTCAAGAGCTATGAAAGTTCATCTTATATTATTGAGCACATGATCAGTAGGGGTACTGATCAGGGGAAGGAACCGGTTAATTATCAAAATTGTCCTCCACCAATCCTCAATGCCTTTGTCAATACTCCAAATGACAAAGATGTAAAGGATTTTCAAGTTACTACTCCGTTAGTAATAGATCCAGTTAGTCTGAGTACAAATCAGAGTTCATCACAGACTAAGGAATCACTGGTGGATGGAGTAGTTGAAGATTGGGTCTCTGATTCTGAGGATGAATCTGATTATTCATCTAAGCATAGTACTCCTCAGAATCAAACTCCTATTGTCATGAAAGGTGACCCAATCTGCAAATCAAAGATTTACAAAGAATTATGCTTTGTTAAAGCTTCACAAGAGTCTGAAGCTAATTGTGCTACCAATTCAGCTCTGTTTGGTAACAAAGGGAAAAAGGGTTTGGGTTTTGAACAAGATTGTCAGAAAGCAAATGTCTTTAAATCAACTAGAAAACCATTTTCTGATTTAAAACATTTTCATAAAAAAGGTGACAAAGTCTGTTTTGAATGTGGTGAGTCTGGACACATTGTGAGATTTTGTCTTCATTTGATCAGGCCAAAAGTTGTTTCTTTCAAAAACTTAAAATCTGCTTTACCAAAACCGGTAAAATCTGTACCTAAGCATGTTCAACTAAAGTCTAAACCACCAATTCAGTTTAAGACTTCAGACAAGGGAAAAGGAAAACTGGAAAATTTGAATGTTCCAAGTGTGCTTAAAGTTAACCAAGCAAAATCATCATCCATTTATCTGAAAACCTCTTTTGATAAAAATGCAATTTGGAAAGTTAAATCATCTGAGGATTCTGTTCCACCAATTTCAGATAACTCTCTTCCTAAAGGGAAATGGATTGATGTTTGGATCCGAGACTCTATGGGTCAACCCAAGACTGTAAAGGCTTGGGTTCCCAAAGTGAACTAATTGTCTCTTTATTGTGCAGGTTGCCCCAAAAGCTGGAGTTAACAGTAATTGGATCGTTGATAGTGGGGCTTCCAGACACATGACTGGTGATATTTCTCTGCTCACCAATGTGAATGCAGTTCGGGGTGGATATGTTGCTTTTGCTGGAGATAAAGGCGGTTTTATTACAGGAGAGGGAATTCTGACAAATGGACAAGTTTCATTTGATAATGTCAGATATGTTAAACAGCTAGAAAACAACCTCCTGTCAGTCTCTCAGATTTGTGACAAAGAGTACAAGGTCTTATTTGATGAGTCAAAATGTTACATTCTCAAGCAAGGTGTTAAGATCCCTGAAGATTGGATTTTGATGTCTGCTCCAAGGAAGCAAGATTTGTACGTTCTCAATATGGCCACAGCTTAAACTACATCCTCCACAGCTTCATGTTTTATGACAAAGGCAACTGAAAAAGATTCAATCCTTTGGCATAAGAGGATGGGTCATTTGAGTTTACGCAAAATGAATCATTTGGTTCATAATAGTCTGGTTGAGGGAGTTAGCTTGAAGAATTTTAAGCTGTCTGATATCTGTGTATCCTGCAAGAAAGGGAAGCAAGCCAAGCAGTCTCATAAGCTGAAAAAGTTTCATTCAATCAATGTTTCTCTTGAGCTTCTCTACATGGACTTATTTGGTCCTGTGAATCGGAAGAGTATAGCTGGAGATCAATACTGTCTTGTCATCACTGATGAGTATTCCAGATACTCTTGGGTTTTCTTTTTGAAGGAGAAATCTGAGACGTTTGATTGCATTCAAGTTTTGGTTACCAAACTTGAATCACTTTATAAGCTCAAGATTCGTCAGTTTCGAACTGATAATGGAACGGAGTTCAAAAATCACAACATGGAGAATTTTTGTAATGCAAGAGGCATTGTGCAACAATTTAGTGCTCCATATGTTCCTCAAATGAATGGTGTTGCTGAACGCAAAAATAGGACATTGATTAAGGCTGCTAGAAACATGCTTGCTGATTCTTCTCTACCGGTTCAATTCTGGAACGAAGCTGTAGCTAATGCTTGTTATACATTGAACCGGGTACTTATTGTGAAAAGACATGGGAAGACTTGCTTTGAACTGCTCCATAACAGAAAGCCAAATCTTAAGTATCTAGAACCGTTTGGTGCTCCATGCACTATGCTTAAGAAACATGAGCAGGGCAAGTTCAATGAAAAGGTGGAAGAAGGGTACTTTCTTGGGTATAGCACTCCAAATAAACGAGTTTACAACATTGCAACTCATAATGTGGAGGAGTGGTACCATGTAGACGTTCAGAAATATACAATGCCCCCACCTGGAAAAGGGCCAGATTGGATGTTTGATTATTCCAGTCTCTTTGATTCATTCAACATGCCCCCCATGTATTCAGATGAAGATGTTGTTGTTCAGATGTTGTATGATGCACAGAATGCACCTGATGAAACATTTCAACCTTCATCTGCATCTGTTCCTACTACACAGATAAATGATGACAGCTCAGACACAGATGACAATCCTCCAGCTGCTCCTGAACCAGTTGTTGATAATCTTGTACCGGGTGTTGAGGATTTGAATCTGAATAACTTAGATCCTGAGGTTGAGGTTCCAGCTCATCCTGTTGGAAGAATTAATCGTATTCATCCTCAAGATAACATTATTGGGAGTCCTTTAGATGGAGTGAAGACTCGAAGTCAGATTTCTTCAGGTGGTCTTGCGGATATTCTTGATTTTGCAGATGTAAGCTTTTGTGCTCATTCCTGCTTTATCTCTCAAGTTGAACCGCGTACTGTCACTGAAGCTCTCAAGGAAGAATCATGGGTTGATGCAATTCAAGAAGAACTTTTACAATTCAAAAAGTTAGGTGTCTGGAAATTGGTTGACAGACCTAAAGGTGCAAAAGTCATTGGCACTCGATGGGTTCTTCGTTGCAAGAAAGATGATCATGGGATCATAGTGCGAAACAAGGCACGTCTGGTGGTTCAAGGATTCAGACAGATAGAGGGGTTGGACTACGATGAGGTGTTTGCTCCAGTTGCTCGACTCGAAGCCATTCATATCTTCTTGGCTTATGCATCCTTTAAAAAGTTCAAGGTCTATCAAATGGATGTTAAGAGAGCGTTCCTTCACGGTGTTATCAGTGAAACCGTATATGTCAGTCAACCTCCCGGGTTTGAGGATCCATTGCATCGTGACCAAGTCTACAAGCTAGACAAGGCCTTATATGGATTGCATCAAGCTCCGCGAGCGTGGTATGAGACACTTTCTACTCACCTTCTGAACAACGGGTTCAGAAGAGGTGTCATTGACTGCACATTATTCATCCGTGAGAAGGACAGTGATTTACTCTTGGTGCAAGTGTATGTGGACGACATAATTTTTGGTTCCACAAATGATAGTCTGTGCAAGGAATTCGAGAAGGTTATGAAAGAAAAATTTGAAATGAGTTCGATGGGAGAGATGAAATTTTTCTTGGGTTTGCAGGTGGATCAGTCTGAGGCAGGGATTTTTATTCATCAAACCAAATACGTTGGTGACATTCTGAGCCGGTTCAGTATGTCTGATGCCAAGCCTGCTGGTACCCCACTGGCTGTTAATCACGGGATTACTCCAGATGAAAAGGGGGAGTTAATTGATGCCACTCTGTACCGAGGAATGATCGGATCTCTCATGTATCTTACTGCTTCTCGGCCAGATATCATGTTCGCTACTTGCTTGTGTGCACGCTATCAATCAAAGCCAAGAGTATCTCACCTCATTGCTGTCAAAAGGATTATGCGTTATCTGAAGGGTACACCGGAACTTGGCTTATGGTACCCTAATGATGATAACTTTGAACTTACTGCATATAGTGATTCAGATTATGGCGGATGCAAGAGAGATTTCAAGTCAACATCTGCAGGATGTCAGTTCTTTGGAAACCGATTGGTCACCTGGCAGTGTAAGAAGCAGACGTCGGTGTCTACTTCAACCTGTGAAGCTGAATATATTGCTGCTGCTAGTTGTTGTTCACAAATCATCTGGATTCAACAGCAACTCAGGGACTATGGGTTACATTTTTCTAACACTCCTATCTATGTTGATAATACTGCCGCCATAGCTGTCACTAAAAATCCTGTTCAGCATTCCAAAACAAAACACATCGACATTAAATATCACTTCATACGTGATTGTTTTGAAAAGAAATTAATCGATGTAGTGAAAATTCAAACCGATCACCAAAAAGCCGATCTTTTTACAAAAGCATTTGACAAACCCAGATTTTTATATCTGTTATCGGTTAATGGTGTTTTCCAAAAGGATGAAGTTCAATCCTCATCTGAGTCTAACAAATGATCATCACTTTTCATTAGATAGTCTTTGCTTTGTTTATTTTAATTCAGTATTTTACTTTTTCCTGTATAGTTTATTTTCATCATCAAAAACTCAAAAAGATTTTCTATTTTTAGGTTTTTAGGGGGAGATATTAGAAAATTTGAAAAACCAAAAACAATAGAAAATTTGAAAAACCAAAAACAATAGAAAATTTGAAAAACCAAAAACAATAGAAAATTTGAAAAACCAAAAACAATAGAAAAATTAAAAATTGAGATGGTCTTGTTTAATAAAGTAGTGCATTAATCTTATCATGTCATAGAAGCAAAAGTGAATGTATGAACTAAAATCACAAGAGAATTGTGATGGGATGTACTGATAGGTTGACTATACAAAATGAATAAACAACTTGTGATAACTTAGAAAGTTTGATCTGTGGGATCCATTTTATTAAATCATTTGAGTGAGAAACGGTTTTTGACTCAAATCAAGCATACACCTGTCATCATGGAATCAAATGAGGTTTCATTCAAAGAAAAACTAAAAACAAGCTGGTATTAAGCTTGAGGAAAATAAAAAACAAGCTGGTATTAAGCTTGATCAAAAACTAAAAACAAGCTGATATTAAGCTTGAAGAAAACCTAATGCAAGCTGGTATTAAGCTTGAGAAATACTTAAACAAATAAAGTTCGATTCCATACATGTGCCATATTGCTGGGACGGACCTAGCTGAAGCCATCCATTTGGATAGAACAAGAAAAATACAAAAAGATAATAAATGTTTGAATCTTATTGAATTCATGATGACTGGTTTTAAGATTTGCTGAAATGAGTTTTGAACTGATTTTGATCTTTATTGGTGAAATGAATTGGGGAACTCAATCAGAAAATATGAGTGATCATATAGTTGTTTAGTAGTTATGTATTGTTCGGTTTATGTCTGGACAAATATATCAGTAATTGTATCATAATGAAATTGTGATTGAAGTAAAGCATTCACTGAAGATAATGTGATGTGATTAGAGATATGTGTTATTTTATTAATGGACCTCTCACAAAAACATGTGTTTATTTATTTTTAGTTATTGTTTGTACAGTTGTAGTGGTTGTTTCAGAAAAATACAAAAAGATTTTCTATTTTCAATTTTATTTTAGATGATCATTTGTAGATTTGGATGTCTGTCATATCTGAATCCTGAACCAACCAGACATATCTTCATAATTTGTTAAAAGATTGTTGCTCAAAATGTCAAATGTTGAAAAAGTTGAGTTTTGGAGGTTTTCATCTCTCATTCGTCCGAATGAGAGGTAAAGTTCATACATTCGGCCGAATGAACTCATTCTGCGTATGAGTCATTTGACCGAATCAATCATACAAAGTGTTCAACATTCGGCGAATGAAGTGTGTCGAATGTCTCATTCGACCTTTTCATTCGGCGAATGAGTGTCGTCGAATGTCTAAATCGCAACTCTCATTCGGCGAATGAGACTGAGTCTGAACCGACCTTTCGCCTAGCTCATTCGGCGAATGAGCTTGACTATATAATAGTCCTTCGGCCGAATGAAGGTCATTCGACCATTTTCTCTTTCGCTACATCAGAGTGCACCTCATTCGGCGATTCACACACATTATCAGTTCTATCGATTTTCTGTTACTCTTGTTAACCCTGCTTCTGACAACCAAGTTCTATTTCATCTCAGGTACTTGGAGATCGATTATCAAGCATTTTCAACCGTGAAATCATCAAAAACAGATAGAAATTTTTGGATTTAGGGTTTTCTGTTTCGCCGTGTAAATAGACCATCAAAATGAACTTGAAACTATCTAAGTCCAGTTTTAAATGTCTTAGTCGGTCGATTCTGAATATGTGTATGCAAATTTTATTGACTGATTTAATTTTTGGATGAACAAGGGTTTAAAATTCAAATTTCAGCCGAATGACGTCATTCGGCGAATGACTCTCATTCGACGAATGACTCTCTTTCGTTGAAGCTCATTCAGCGAATGAATGCTATTTGCAACTCATTCGACGAATGACATTCGGCGAATGTGCTCATTCGCCAGAATTATCTGTCATTCGGCATATCAGATAGTTGAGATCTAAATTTCAGAAGTTCATCTGATTTCATCTTGTTGTTATATCTGACTTGTACTAACATATCTATTTCTTTTGTTGTTCAGTATGGCAGGTTACAAATCAGTCACTAAGCACAACATATGTGCTCATCTGGATTTGACCACACCGAACGCCAAGCACTACTCAGAGATTATTACTTTTCTGAGGCGTTCAAGGATCTTCACTGCTATATCGACTGTTCATGTGCCTTACCATTCGCATCAGCAGGCTTTCTGGTCATCTGTTGACATAGACTGTGAGGCCGAGCCTACAGTTATCAGGGGAAAAGTTCAAGGGCATGACATTGTTGTTTCTGCCGAACACATCAGGAGAATATGTGGGTTTCAAGATTTTCCAGATCAGCCATCACTACTTGATCGCTTTTTAGTTCGTGGATGCTTTCTTAGGTGCAAGTATGAGGGTGACATTGGAGCGGGCATTCTCAACAAAGCATTCATGTCTCCACAATTCAAGTATCTAGCTCATGTCTTAGTTCATTGTCTCGGATCAAGGCGAGGAGGTTTTGACGACATGCGTGAGACTATCCAGTGTGCTTTTGCTGCTCTTGTGCTTAACAAGCCGTTCAACTTCTCAGAGATGATCTTTATTCACATGAAGGAGAACGTGGTCTTAAAGGGGGACAAGAAGTTTCTCATGTACCCTCGGTTTCTGCAGCAAATCATTGACGCTCAAGTTCCAGATCTTCCCAAGATCAATGCTGATGTTATACATTTAGAGCACATGAATGACACCACTCTTAACAGAGTCTTGTCATACAGAGGGAAGGAGAGGAAGCCAACCACCAGATCATTATTCGGTCATCTCTCTCGACCTGATTATCGAGCTCCTGCTGGTCGCAGATGGAGGCATGATGACTCCGATTCAGATGTGGAAGACATAGTTGTACCAGCTGGTGGAGATGACAGTGATGGAAGTGATGGTGGTGATGAGGCAGGTCCTAGTGATGCAGGAGGTGGTGAGAGCACAGTGATTGTGAGCACTGCTGCTATGGTTTCTGTTGAGATAGGTGTGAGTTCTGGTGACATAACCACTGCTGCTACTATGAGCATGGTTGATGTGAGTGGAGCTGTTACTGGTGGTGATGTTGTTTTGTCTACAGCTCAGGAAGATGACATAGATATTGATTCATTGATGGATTTAGACTTCCTGGCCACTACTACCACTACTGTTACTACTTCTGTTGATGCTTCTGTTCCTCATATTTCTGAAGGTAGTGCTGAGTCAGAGGACTCTGGTGATGAGGGGGCTGTTGGAGATGGTGATGAAGAGAGCATCGACTCTGATGATGTTATGGAGGAAGGCTTTGAGAAGGTGATGGAAAGTGGCAAGATGGTTGTCAGGAAGAGGAAGAGAACTGAAGAGGAGATGGAGGATATTACTGATCCACTGTTTATACCAGAGTTTGATATCTCTCCTCCACCTCGGTCTTCTGCTTCTGCTTCGGTGGCTGTGACTGTTGCTGCCTCTCAGCCTACATCCTCTAGGGTTGGAAGAGGAAAGAGATCAAGGTTTTCATTCCAAAGGAGGTCAGAACTGACTTCAGCTGCTACAACTACTGTTACTTCAGTAGCAGCTGTGTCAGTTTCTTCACTGACGCGGTCAAGGGCTGTTCTTACACAGACCACTATTGCCCCTCTGACCACTCCTGTCACTCATGAGCCAGTATATGTTGCTGCTTCTTCTGGCCCGTCTACATCAAGAGCTGATATGTACATACCTACTGTTTCAGTTGTGGATCAGCTTAGCACACTGAACAGTATGGTTCTCAGGTTGATGGAGAAGAACATGGAGCAAGAGCCTAAGATTGCTCAGCTCACCCAAAGGATAAACGATCAGGATGCCCTGTTGCTGTAGGCAGCTGATCAACGAGCTGATCTTAGAGCTCGTTCTGCTCAGCAAGAGGAGCAACTACTCAAGTACATAGATGAACATAACCAGTTGGCTCTGACAGCCTCTGGTTTCAGCGAGAGGATTCTCCTGTTGGAAGCTGAAAATGCTCGCCTTGCTGAACTTGTCGAGGGTTCCAAGGAGGGCACTCCCAGGATAGAAGGTGCTGAAAACCGTTCCGATGATTCAGACAAAGAAGTAGATGAAGACGAAGAAGAAGAGTCTGATGAGGAACAGGTTGACTATGAAGACTCAGACAAAGACGATGAGTCTGATGATGATGATGATCATGGTGATGAGGCCAAGGACGGATCTGGGAGTGGGTCTTCTGGTTCATCGAGTGCTGATGATGATGACGATGATGACCAGGCCCCTCCCTCATCAGAGATTCGATCCAAGAGAGCCAATGATAAGAAGAAAGCCTCTTGTCAACCTACTCCTGCAAAGACAGATGAACCCACAGCGACCGAGGAAGTAGAAGTTGTGCCTTTGAGACGTCAGCTAGATGAGACGTTGACTATGATCTTGGACGCTCAGGGCATTATACAACACTCGGTCAACTATGACAAGGAGGAGGGAGAGATCATTCACTGCCTCTCCAAAGAACAAATTGCTGAGTTATTCAGGTTGAATCCTGATGATGTGGTTACCGATGACACCTCAGTTCCCATTTTTGAAGAGCCTGAACCAGAACCATTTGATGATGTTGATGAGGTGATTCTGGAAGATATTACAGATGAAGAGTACCCAAAGTACACATCGGCTGAAGACGAGCTGCCTACATTCACTGAACCATTTGATCAAGAAACAAAGGATCTTTTGGTCAGATATCTGGAAGAACAAGTTGAGGCAAGCAAGGCTAAAGCAGATGACAGAAAGAGAAGGAAAGAGGAATGGGCAGCGTATTGGGAAGTTTTGAAGAAGCAAAGCACCGAGAAGATGCCAGCTACACACAAGAAGGTTTATAGGACTAAAGGCTACAAAGCTGGAGGTCAGATACTTAGCTGGGCATACTTCCATGATCTTGGTTGCTACGCTGTGAAGAGAGAGAAAGGGATCGACTACTTCAAACACCCACATGATTTCAAGACGCTGCCTGGATTCGAAGTAAATCAGTTAGCACGTCTGAACATGCTATACAGTGACGACTCTAGGATGTCTGCTTGGTTTTCTCGACAGATCAAGTATAAATACCGGAAGAGATGGGTGAACTTTCAACCACAACAGCCAGAACGATATTACTTACCTGAGATTGATGGTGATACTCGCAAGCACAAAGTTATCCTGAAGTGGCTTCCCCCTAGAGTTTTGAAGAAGATTCCCTTGCGGAAGATGCGACAAGACTTTATGGATGGCTTCCGATGGTGGTACTATGATGGGAGAACTGGTGAGGCTGTGATAGTTCTATGCAAAGACAAACAGTGGGAGACTGTTAGGATTTTTGATCCTATGTGGTTGACTAACTTGTCCCACAAAGATGTTATGACACTGTATCGTCACCAGATTTTCTTCAACGTACAGGATATGGAACAAGCACTTCAGTTTATGAGAGTGATCCGAATCTGCATATGCTTAAAGGTTCATGCTGGAGCTGATTGGAAAGCGATCTCGGCTAAGTATTTGAAGAAAGACACTTCCAAGAGTTGAACTAGGTCCAAGGGGGAGTTTGTTGATACATGTAATGTCCCTAGTTCAGTTTTGTAAACTCTAATCATGTAATGTTGAAATTATTAATGGAAGTTGTCTTTCTATATTGATCTTAATGTTTAATATTGATTATATGATTGTGTTATTGGTTGATTTGATTTATTATATATTTGAGTATGAGTATGGTTCATTCGGCCGAATGACTCTATCGAATGAAGTCATTCGCCGAATGAAACCAGAGTATGTCTAGTCAGCGAATGAGTCATTCGCCGAATGACTCATTTGACTGAATTATCATTCGACAGATGCCATTCGCCGAATGAGTTGCTTCGGCCTCTCATTCGGCCGAATGTCGACTGCCTATATATACAAGTTCAAATCATTTCAACCTTAACTTTCCTGAGCCCTCCTTCTTCCCTAAGACTCAAGTGTCAAAACCCTAGGAGATTTGAGCGGCTAGTGATCGTCCAAGTTCGATTCTCAACCCGTGGTGTTCGATCGTTGCTTCCACGTTTTTCCTACAACCTCGGATCACCACGGTTCCTATTGATTTCGATTGGAAAACCCTGGAATAGGATTCCGCACTATTCCAGAGGCTGTCGAGTAGTTTTACATTGGAATCGGATTGTTTCCGAGCTCCAAATCGGTCCAACATTCTTCGCCAACGGATTTCCCTTGTCTTAATCTCTTTATCCCCAACCATCCTCCAACCCAAACATAACCCAATAAAAGTCCTTGTGATTAATTTATGCTTTGTTTTTGCTAGTTGATTTAGAGTTGATTTTTCTTACAAGTATTATATTTTTCGATTCATCATCTTGGCAATGGAGTGTTCTATACATACACATTACATGTATGAATTCGAAATAAACCGAGTGTGTGTGAACATTGTGAGAAATATAAGCTGTAACATGTTAGTGAATCATCTTGTTTATAAATTCTTGTTGATAATTTTGATTTTATTTTCTTGCTAACAATTTCAAATTTGGTAAACCTTTAATGAACAATCTAAGTTCTTAATTATTTGATTCATCTTTTCTTACAAGTTGATTTTTAGAATTTGGTTTCACCATTAAGGTTCATTCTTTACTTGAGGATAAACAAAGTTCAAGTGTGGGGATGTTTGATATACGTTAAATTATACATATTATTTGACATAATTTCCCCCCGTTTTAACATTAACAACAAGCAAATTCATTCACAAATAGTCCTAATTATTGTTTTTGTGAATTTGCAGGACAAACGACCTTGCTCGGAAGAAAATCAGGCCTTATATGGAATTTAAGTAATTTCTAAGCAAATCCCCTGATGTGCACTACCGTGCCAAATCTTGCACCGGCAGTGCAGCTTTACTCTGGCCCCAAAACAGGAAGTGCCAAGGCCAAGCATGGCAGTGCTGACACGTGCACGACTGTGCATAAACCTTGCACTATCGTGCCACCAGGTAGTGTCGGGCCACGAATGGTAGTGCTGACCCATGCACTAGTGCGCGTGAGCCTTTCGTGACCGTGCAAGCTAGCTAGTGCCGGGCCAAGGCGAGGCAGTGCTGGGCCAAAGAGATATAGTTCCGGCCATTCTGACTCGTGCACGACCATGCGACTTTTGGATCGACCGATACTGACACCTGGAGTCGATTGTCAAGACTTAGCTGAAAATGGCAACTTTGACAACAACCCCATACCAAAAGTGAAGCACTGTAGCACCTTGCACGACCGTGCACCTATGGTGCACGACCGTGCCAAATTCTAGACTTTCTATAAATTGAGTTTTTCTCCTCATTTGAAAGGGTTGGATTTCCTGGAGCGAAAACATCCACTGATAAGAATTTCCCAAGCTTTCGAAGGGAGATTTTGAAGGTCTTGAAGATCCAAGAAGCATCCAACACCATTTTGTTTCCAATCCTTGCTTGCTAGTGGTTTGAATTTGTTATTTCTATCATGAATCTTGTTAATTTTGCACACTTTATTTTTTTTCTTGTAAGCCTTATTGGCTAATCATTTTATTGTCTAAATTATGATGAAACTTATGTTCATGTGATGTTGATTTTATGAATTGGCTAAAATGGTTTATGTAAAGATTCAAGATGAAGTCATGATTTTGTTCCAATGATGTTGTATATTTGTGTAGATTGATTATTGTTCAAGAATGATTAATGTTTAGTCATATTATGTTGGAAAACCATGATCAAACATTTGTTCATGAACTTACAACTTGTTTTTAAGATTATGCCATGAGATTAGGAATGATAATTGGTTTCTTGAATATTATGAAACTTGCATAAGTATACTTTCTTTCACTAAAGTTCGAAAAAACCATGGTGATATTATGATTTGTTGAAAATGATTAACATGTAAGTTAGGAAATTATGGCCAAATGACCTCATTTGCATGATTGTATTCATAAATTGTAAGTTGAAAGAAATTGTGATTTTGTTGAATTTATGCAACTTAGGGTGATTAGTGTGTTAGTGCATAGAATGTCCTTAGTTCTGTATTTTGTATGATTTCAATGTATAAAGTTTATGTTATTAATGAAATCAGTTATTCTATATTGGTCTTAAATGTTTATTCATGTTTATATAAGTTGGACTATTGTTGACTTTGATTATATATATCATACAGACCCATTTGTGCGAATGATCCTAAGAATGAGGTCATTCGGGCGAATGAATGCCTAGCAAATGACTGGGGCGAACGAATGAGTCATCCGTATGACTCATTCAGTCGACCAAGCACATTCGGCTAAGCCATTCGCCGAATGAGTACAACTTATATATACTTCTGCAAACATATTCAAACCTAACTTTCCTGAGCCCCCTTCTTCCCAGAGCACTCCAGAGTCATACCCTTTGGGTTTTGAGCAGTTCTTCCATCCCCAGCTTCGTTTCATATCCCCGTGTGTTCGATCTTGATCAAAACGTTGACTCCTCATCATCGGATTGTCACAAGGGCTATTGATTTCGATTGGAAAACCCTTGAATAGGATTCCGCACTATTCAAGTGGCTGTAGAGCAGATTGCTTGGTGAACCGGGTTGTTTCTAGGCTCCAAATTGGTCCTACAAAGTGGTATCAGAGCATTGGCTCTTGATTCTGCTCGATTTTTAATCTAAATCATCATATCACGAAATTTTTGTTCGAGTTTTTTGAAAACCCTAAGTTTCTTTTGCTTCAAGTTACTGTTTCATTACAAATTAGTGGGTTTTTGTGGATGTTTTTACAAATTGATCATTCCAATTGTTTAGTAATGATATCTTGAAGTTTTGTGCCAATTTTGGTAGTTAGATTCACTCTAAATCAAAAGTTATCACGATTTTTGTTGCTGAAAACCCCAGATTGTACGAATGAGACGATCATCCGAATCACCGTGCGAATATCTCTCTTTCGGCCGAATAGCTCTCTTTTGGTCTTCCACTCTTTCGGTCATCCCTTCATTCGGTTGCTCATTCTTTCGGCCTACCTCTCATTTGGTTTCCACTCTTTTGGTCATAAAGTCATAAAGTCATTCGGTCCTCTGCTTATACACCTCAGACTGTTCATTCGGCCAACTCATTTCATTCAGCCAACTCAGTTCATTCAGCCAGTTGACATTGATTCGGTCCCCGAAATTTGGTCGTGTCAGTTTCCTTTGGCCATTAGTTTTAAATTTTTCTAAGTGTTGGATACATTTGTTCTTGACATAATGGAGGAATTAGCTTTAATGGCTAATCATAATCATAGGATTCAGAACTTGCTACTCATAGAGACTAAGACAGGGAACTCTAATAAAGCTCCTAAGTTGCTTTCATTAGATGACTACCCTCATTGGAAGTACAGATTTGTGGATGATGATAGAGAGTGGTTACTTAAGACCTCTGAATGAAGATGGAACTCCCATGTTAGTCACCCGGATGACTGAACCCCAGAAGAAGTTATATGACTTTGAGAAGAAAGCCTATGCTATTTTGTCTCAATCCATTGCTACTAATATCTTTCATCAGGTCAGACAGTTAACTTCTTCTAAGTTACTTTGGGATGCGTTGCAACAAAGATATGAGGGAAATGATGCTTTGAAGAACATAAAGTCCAAAGCTTTGAGGAAAGAGTTTAACAGTTTCATGAATGTGGGAAATGAGTCCCTAGATGATCTGATTGCTAGATTTTATCATCTTCTGAGTGAACTCTTCAACCATCAGGTCAAGACTGCAACACAAGAGAAAATTCAGTGTTTGGCAGATGCTTTACCTCCCAAGTGGGAGTCATTCCTCATGGTCTTGAAGCATAATGAGATGATGGCTAATATGGACATTAATGAATTTATTCAGAAATTGAAGGAACAAGAGATTGAGAACAAATAGAAAGCTAGAGAGTTGCTCAAGTTCAAGATCCTTCACTGTACTACTCTACTCCTACTACAGAAAGAGCTTCTTCTCATGCTCCATTGAAGACAGCTTTTGTCTCACAGACAAAAGAAGCTCCTGTTTCGGATCAGACACATTTCAGACAGTCAGCTACAACTTCTACATCTAAGAAAGAAGATAGTCAATCAGTTACAAATTTGAAGATAGACAACTTTGACAAAGTGACTGTAGAAGTGACAAAAGAGCATACAGGTTTATTGTCTACACTTGTGAGCTCTTTTGATGGGCTGCTAGCTGGGCAAATTGGTAACCCACATCTGACAAATGAAGATTACTCTCAGATTGATCCTGATGACATGGAAAGGATTGACATTATGTGGGCTCTTGCAAGTGCAGTTAGAAGAGCAAAAGTTTTGTTAAGAGAACTGGGAAAGACATCAATCTAAACAAAGACTCCAAGTTTGGGTTTGATATGTCATTTGTTACTTGCTATAACTGTGGGGATAAAGGGCATTTTGCAAGACAGTGCAACAAGCCTAAGAAGATGGGTAACCATAATCCCTTTCAGAATCAAAGATTATCAGCTGCCAATCCAGAGAGGAGATTAGTGCCAATTGACACTCATGCTCAAGCTAGTTCATCAAATGCAAACAAGGCACTCATGGTTCAGAATGATGAGGGAGAAAACTAGGATTTCAGATTCAACTCAGAAAAGGGTGAAGCTGATAAAACATGTGTTGCAGAGATCAAAGAAGCTGCTGGATCCAGTTTTTCAGAAGAAACAAAGACAAGTCTGGATGAATCATCAGGATTAGAATCAGAAAGCTCATTAGATTCAGAAACTCAAGTAGAATCAAATGTTGAATTTGAAAAACAATCTGCTACACAGTTTGCTTTGATTGTGAATTCTTCTTCTTCATCTCAGTCAGATTAGGTATATAATGACTGTTCATCGTCTCATTCTGGGTGTTTTAATTGTGTTGACCTTGAAAGCAAGGTGTTGGCTTATCAACAACATAATGCTGACTTGATTAGCAATCTCAAATAGTTCATTGAGGCTAACAAAATTTTAAAATCAAATGAAAATGATTTTCAAGCTAAAATTGATTTGTTAAACAGACAGTTACATGAGGCAGAGATCGTTGTGGTTAATAAGAAAGATGCCGTTACTTCTTATCTCAACACCATAAATGAGACTAAGAAGAAGCTTGCCATAGTCGAGTGTGACTATGAGACTTTAAGCCAAAAGCTCAAGAGCTATGAGAGCTCTTCATACATCATTGAGCACCTGATCAGTAATAGGACTTATCAAACTGGGAAGGGTAAAGAAACAAAATACAATCATTGCCCCCCACAAGTCTTAAATTGCTTTGTCAATTCACCAAATAACAAAGAAATTAAAGACTTTCAAGTGAAAACTCCATTAGTTATTGATCCTATTGGAATAATTTCTTATGAGGGTTCCTCATTGTCTGAGGAATATTTTGTGGAGGGAGTGGTTGAAGATTGGGTCTCTGATTCTAAGGATGATTCTGATGATTCTCCTCCAGTCCTCATTGTTAAGAATCAGACATCTAGTGTCACAAAGGTTGACCCAATCTCATCAAAGACAACTTTGTCTTCAAAATTCTCAAAAGTTATACGCTTTGTGAAGTCTTCACATGATGGTGAAGCAAGTGAGACCAAAGAGACTGAGATACCTGTTTTTAATGGTACAAAGGGTTAGGGTTTTCTTTATCCAAAAAAAAAAGGTTAGGGTTTTGTGCAAGACAAGACTAAGAAAAATGTTTTTCAAACAAAAAATTCACATTCTAAAGCCAACAGTCATGTCACACAGATAAAAGGGCTTGTTTTCAGTGTGGTGCACTTGGGCATGTTGCTAGATTTTGCCCTCATCTGATCAGACCTAAGGTTGCACCACCCAGAAAACAAAATCAGGATTTTGTTAAACAAGTCAAATCTGATTGTAAATCATCTCAAGCAAAGCCCAAACAACCCAATCCTGTTAAGTCTTTGGATAAGGGTAAAGGGAAGGTTTTTAATTTGGATGTTCCCAAGGTTGTTAAAGTCAATCAATTCAAACCATCATCCATCTACCTGAAAATATCTTTCAGTAAAAACACTGTCTGGAAAGTTAAGTCTACTAAGACTCTGTTTCAAATCCTCCAAATGGAAAATGGATTGATGTTTTGATCCGAGACTCATTGGGTCAACCCAAGACTGTAAAAGGCTTGGGTTCCCAAGTTGAACTAATAGTTTGTGTTTGTGCAGGTTGCCCCAACTGCTGCTCTTAACGGCACTTGGATCGTTGATAGTGGGGCTTCACGGCACATGACCGGAGATATTTCGCTGCTCATCAATGTCAATTCAATTCGAGGTGGCTATGTAGCGTTTGCCGGTGACAAAGGCAGGTTCATTACTTGAGAGGGTATTCTTTCAAACGGCTAAGTTTCATTTGACAAAGTCAGATATGTGAAGCAGCTAGAGAACAATCTACTCTCAGTGTCACAGATTTGTGACAAGCAGTACAAAGTTCTTTTTGATGACTCTAGTTGCTACATTCTCAAGCAAGGCATTACTATTCCTGAAGACTGGATTTTGATCTCTGCACCCTGTAAACAAGATTTGTATGTTCTCAACATGGCCACAGCTTCAACAACATCCTCCACAACTTCATGTTTTATGTCAAAATCTACAGAGAAAGATTCTATTCTTTGGCATAAGAGGATGGGCCATTTGAGTCTACGTAAGATGAACCATTTGGTACACAACAATTTGGTTGAGGGTGTAAGCTTAAAGAATTTCAAGCTGTCTGATGTCTGTGTTTAGTTCAAGAAGGGAAAGCAAACCAAGCAGTCCCACAAGCTCAAAAAATACCATTCAACCACCGTTCCTCTTAAGCTTCTCCATATGGATTTATTTAGTCCAGTCAACCGCAAGAGTATAGCTGGAGATCAATACTGCTTAGTCATCACTAATGAGTATTCCAGATATTCTTGGGTTTCTTTATGAAGGAAAAATTAGAAACGTTCAAGTGTATTCAAGTTTTGGTAACAAAACTTGAATCACTTTACAAGCTCAAGATTCGTATGCTCAGAGACAAAATTCAAGAATCACAATATGGAGACCTTCTGTAATGAACGAGGCATTTTCCAACAATTCAATGCTCCCTATGTCCCGCAGATGAATAGTGTTGCTGAGCGTAAGAACTGAAAATTGATTGAGGCTGCTCGGACTATGCTTGTTGATTCATCCCTTCCGATTCAATTCTGGAATGAAGCTATTGCAAATGCTTGCTAAACATTGAACCAGGTTTTGATAGTCAAGAGATATGGGAAGACTTGATTTGAGCTGCTCCACAACAGAAAGCCTAATCTTAAGTATCTTGAACCTTTTGGTGTTCCGTGCACGATGCTTAAGAAACACGAGCAAGGAAAGTTCAATAAGAAGGTGGAAGAAGGGTATTTTCTTGGATACAACACTCCTAATAAAAGGGTATATAACAGATCTACTCAAAATGTGGAGGAGTGGTACCACGTGGACGTTCAAAGACATTTACATTTTTCTAACACTCCTATTTATGTTGATAATACTGCTGCCATTGCTGTCACTAAAAACCCTGTCCAGCACTCGAAAACCAAACACATTGACATAAAATATCACTTCATACGCGATTGTTTTGAAAAGAAACTAATCGTTGTTGTTAAGATTCACACCGATCACTAGAAAAGCTGATTTGTACACTAAAGCTTTTGACAAACCCAGATTTCTATATCTGCTATCAGCTAATCGTGTTTTCCAAAAGTTCGAAGTCATTTCCACATCTGATTCAAACAAATGATCATTTTTCTTGTCTTCTTTTGTTTTGTATGTACCGTTTTTCTTTTATATTTCAAAACCCCAAAAAGATTTTCAGTTTTAGGTTTTTAGGGGGAGAAAAAGTAGTTTAATTTGAAAAACCAAAAACATTTGAAAATTTTGAAAAACCAAAAAGATTTGAAAACTTGAAAAACCAAAAACATCTGAAAAATTAAAAAATGAGAAATTCTTTTTTGAGAAAGTGATGTGTTAACCTATCATGTCTTAAAAGCAAAAACTAAATGCATAAGCCGATAGCACTTGAGTTTTTGTGATTTGATATACCGATAAGCCAACTTTACAAAATGTATAGACTATTGGTGATTGCTTAGAAGGTCTAAATTGTGGGATCTATTTTAGAAAACCAGTTAAGTGATAAACAGTTTTTAATTCAATCAGGCGTACACCTGTTATCATAGGATCTAATGAGGTTTCCAATGATTCATGAATTCAAGTCTGTATACATGCCACATTGTTGGGTTGCAGCCTAGTTGAAACCGTCCATTCAGATAAGAATGATTGAATCACACGAAAATAAAAGTGAATCCGATTCTGTACATGTGCCATATTACTGGGTTGCAGCCTTGTTGAAGCCGTCCATTCAGATAGGATAAGCTAGAAAAATGCAAAAATAAAATAAGTTCGATTCCATACATGTGCCATTTTACTGGGTTGCAGCCTAGTTGAAGCTATCCATTTGGATAGAACATGTTGATCTTGTTGACACAGTTCTGTATACATGCCATATTGCTTTGTAAAAACCTAGCTGAAGCCATCCATGAGAACATGTTGATCTTGAGAAACAAATCAAAAAGAAAAATACAAAAAGAAAATAAATTGGAATCTTATAGAGCTTATGATGTTAGGTACTAAGTTATGCAGAGATGAATTACAAACTAATCTTGATCTATATTGGTTAACTATAATGGGTAACTTAGTCAGAAAATATGAGTGATCATTAATCTGTTTAGAAATGATGTATTGTCAGGCTTAAAGTGGACAAGTATATTAGTAATTAAATCATAAGCCAAATGTGTCAGAAGTGTAACATTCATTAATGTTGATTTGATGTGATTTGGTGTATGTGTCATTTTTCTTGAAAGACTGCTCACAAAAATATGTGTTTTAATTGTTTTAGTTTTATTTGTTAGTTGTACAATTGTCTTTCGTTTCAGAAAAATACAAAAAGATTTTTAATTTCAATTTATTCTTTGTGTTCAGATACTCAATCGTATTTGAATCTGTCACCAAACCAGACTAATCTTCATAATGATATTTGCTTAAATGTTCAAAATGTCAAATTTGAAATTAAGCTGTGTTTTTGACTGCTAAGCTTCATTCATCCGAATGAAGAAGGCGAAAGACTCAATTGACCGAATGACTCCATTCATGCGAATGAGTTATTCGGCCGAATCAATCTAATGCGAAGTAACTCTTTCGGTTGACCTCTTAGCCGAATGAGCCTTCCTATTTATTGGGATATTTCTGTCGAACCAGTTCATTCTTCCCAAAATTTTTCCTTCGGCCTACTGTGTGTTTCTCCTTCGCCCGATTCACTTTATCTCCACTGTTTTTTTGATTCTCACTAATTATTCCGACCATACTCATAGTATTTCTTCTTGGGGTTGTAACAAGTACTGATTGGAACAAGTTTCTTCCAATTTTGACCGCTGATTTCATGGGAAACATTCCACTCTTAAGGGTTTTAGGGCTCATAACTTTAACAGTTTAATAGATGGCCAAAATGAACCCTAAAACACATAAGACATGTACTAAAAACCTTAATCGGGCGTTTCTGAACCAAATGATGTAAATTTTATGGTTTGATTTGTTGATTTGGGAACTCGGATTTTTTAAATCCTTCGGTCGACCGAATGTCGATCATTCGGACTTCAGGGTGGACCGAATGAGATGCAGCGATCGAATGAAGTCATTCGACCGAATGAAACTCTTTCGGCCATTGACCTCATTCGCTTTACATTCAGATGACATGAACAATTCGGTCATTGAACTCATTCACTGAGTCTCATTCGGACATTGTTGTTTCATTCGCACCAGTTTTATACTTGGGATTAATTTTCTGATTTTGCTCAACTATTTAAATGAACTAAACTGACATGTTAATTTTCTCTTGTTTTTCAGAAATGGTAGATTATCAAGTTGTTCAAAAGAACAACATATGTGCTCATCTAGATGTTACCACCAAGAACACCAGGCAGTTTACAGAGATTATTGCTTTTCTCAGGCGTTCTAGGATCTTTGCTGCTATATCTACCGTCTATGATCCATTTCTATCACACCAGAGGGATTTTTGGAGATTCGCAGACATAGATTGCGAGGTCGAGCCTCCTGTGATTAGAGGGAAGGTGCGAGGTCATGCTGTAGTTGTTTCTGCTGAACACATTAGGAGGGTGTGTGGATTCCAGGATGCACCAGATCATCCCTTTATACTTGATCACTATATTGTCCGAGGATGCTTTATGCAATGCAAGTATGATTGTGACTTAGAAGTCGGAGTCCTTATCAAAGCTTTTTTATCCCCACAATTCAAGTACTTGGCTCACGTACTCATTCACAGCTTGGGTTCTAGGCGCGGGGGATTTGATGAACTCAGAGAGACATTACAGGGTGCCTTCGTGGCCTTGGTGCTGAATATACCATTCAACTTCTCGAATATGGTATTCACGCATATGAAGGAAAATGTCTATCTCAAGGGTGACAAGAAGTTCTGCATGTACCCGAGATTCCTTCACCAGATCTTTGATGCACAAGTGCCTGATCTACCGAAGGCGAGCTCAGACATTATCCGATTAGAGAACATGAACGACATTACACTTAACAGAGTTTTATCATATAGAGGAAAAGAGAGGAAGCCTCCCACACGTACTCTGTTTGGCCATCTCCTCAACCCTGATTACATTACGCGTTGTGGTAGAAGATGGAGACATGAGGATTCTGATTTAGATTTAGAGGATATCATTGTGGTAGGAGGTGATGAAGGTGATGATGGTGGAGATGTTGGTTCTAATGGTGCTGGTAATATGGGTGTTAGTGATGCAGGTGCTGATGTTGGTGGTGATTATGCAGGTGTTGGAGTATGCGGTGCTGATGTTGATGTTTCTGGTGCTGCTACTGATGATGTTGATGTAGATAATCTTCTTGAACTGGATTTCCTATCTACTTCTGCAGACACCATCTCAACTCCATTGGAGATGGGTGGCACTACCTCGGCTGACGAGAGAGATGATTCTGAGGAATCAGATGAGGGAGATGGTGATGATGATGCAGAGGGTTCTAGTAGCTCAGATTCTGAGAAGACAAACAATGAGTATGAGACTTTTATGGTCAAGTCGCAGCCTATGAGGAGGAGGAAGCGGCCAACAGAGCCTATTCAAAGCAGGGAGGAGATTGAGGATCCCCTGTTCATACACGAGTTTGACATCTCTCCTCCTCCACGTACTTCCACTGTCACATCTACTGTTGTTGCTGTCCGGTCCAGATCATTCCTTCCTGCAAATAGAAGAAGGACACGATTGGTCCTACAAAGACGGTCAGAGTCGGTGTCTGTCGCAGCAACCACTGCTATATTAGCTGCAACAGTATCGACTTCTTCTCTGACCAGGTCAAGGGCTATTCCTACGCGTGCTACTATTGCCCCTCTGACCTCCTCTGTACCTGTCATTGTTGTCTTCACTGCAGCTTCTTTTGGTCCCTCCACTACACGAGCTGATCCGTATATACCGACTGTTTCAGTTGCTGAACAGTTCAGCACACTAAACAGTTTGGTTCTTAGGTTGATGGAGAGGAACCACCAGCAGGATGAAGCTATTTCCCAACTTACAATGAGGTTCAGTAAGCAAGATGCTCTATTATTACAGGAAGCTAACCAACAGGGGGATTTGAGAGCTAGATCAGCTGAGCTGGAAGAACAACTGCTCAAGTCTGTTGATGAGCACAACCAGCTTACTCTTACTGCCGCCGGCTACAATGAGAGGATATTAGCTCTTGAGGCCGACAACTTGCGTCTTTCTGAGCAAGTTGAAAGTCTTAAAGATGCTACCCCTAGGATCAAGGCTGCTGAGCCAGTCTCTGATGATTCAGACCAAGACAAGGAAGAAGACGAAGAAGATGAAGAAGAGTCTGATGAGGAGAAAGTCGATTACGGGAATTCTGATGACGACGATGCTGATTCAGGGGATGAGGGTGGAGCTGGAAGTGATTCAGCAAGTTAATCTAGTTCATCCGATTCACCCTCTCCCCCTGAAATCAGGACAAAGACGAAGCATGATAAGGCTCCCCAACAACCTCCTAGTGAAACAGAAGAGCGGAAGGTAATTGAAGAGGTTGAAGCAATGCTGGTGAGACGTTTACTAGACGAAAAGCTGACAATGATACTCGACGCTCAGGGCATTATTCAACACACCGTTAGTTATGATAAGGAGGAGGGTGAGATCATCCACGGCCTTACGAAGGAACAAATTGCAGAGCTTTTCAGGTTAAATCCTGATGAGGTAGTATTGGATGATGCTTCCATTCCAGCTTCTGATATTCCTTCTCCTGAGACATTTGATGACGTTGATGAAGTTATCTTGGAGGATATCACTTAAGAAGAGGACATAAAGTATACTTCAGCTGAGGATCCAACTCATGAGCAGGTGGTGGCGGAGGAGGAGGTGGAGGAGGTAGATGTGGAGGAGAGTCAGGTGGTTTCAGTGTTGAGGAGTGTGGAGCTGAATCTTGTTGTGGTGGCAGTAAAGCTGGTGGTGGTCTTCTTGGCGGCATTCTGATCATAACCGAAATAAAATCGGTTAGTGCAGTGATCAGATGCAGAAGACGTATGCAAATAGAATCCTATATTGTATGATCTCTACATGAGGGTCCCTAGGTTATAGTCTAGGCCAAACCGTTTAAGTAACATGACCTATATTTCTCTATAACCATGGCTCTGATACCAATCTGTCACACCCCGAGCCGGCGGGCTGGATCGACTTTCCCGTCGGGCAGAAAGTTCTCGGGGCGCGATATCATTTGATAATCAAATAGATCAGATTGTTTGCAAAACACATGATATATAACTGAGAAATGATAATCATGACAATGATATAGAATTACAAAGTTAAATTACATTGTTTCTTCATAATTTAACTAAGTAAATTTAATCAAAAGAATCAATGAGTTTCTATCTTGTAACTGTACAAGATCTACAAAAGATGATTCATTGTTTTGTCATTTCCAAAAGTAGGTTCACACAAAATGTAGCTAGGTCTTCTAAAAGTCCACTAGCTATGTTCTTGAATACTGGTGACTAAACCTGTTCGTCACCTGAGAAAACATGCATTTAAACAAAGTCAACACTAGGTTGGTGAGTTCATAAGTTTGATATTTGAAAACATTGAATTGTTCACATTCACTGTCACAATGTCATACATGTTACTTGTAGGTTGTTTGATTCACCCGCTCTCACAATGGCCTCTCCATAGTTATACTTACAAGTGGTATCTCGTCCTATTAGTTATATTTATATATAGGGCATATGTAGGGGAACAAGCCCCAGCCACCATCCCACCACATACCTAATAGAACTTAACACTACTTGCAATACAACTATTGATCCCCATTTTCATTTCACCCGTCTGTTTGTATTCATTACCCATTGTATCTTATGTAGAATAATATTATAAGAGGGGTTTAGTTATCAAACGGAAGTATTGATAAACCCTCAATGTGTTAAGGAAATTAGATTAATTTAATCCAATCCTTGTTATTATTCTATTTCTAGTGGGGTTAACTGTTAATCACTTTTAAATAATAAGAGTGTTAGTTAACCAATTGATATTTGTTCTCAACTAGAAGTGCATAGAGCCTAAAAGGAATCCATTGCAATCCTGACGTAATCAGATTACAATGCATCTGATTTACGTCTACCACTTAGTATTACCGTAGGCCTCATCGAAACTGTTACTAGTATTATGACATGAGAGAAAATAAATTTCTCAGTCTACTAATCAGCAGGAATCGATGGATTAATTACTTATCACTACATATTAATATTACCATGTGTCGCTTACCAGACCCTGACTGTTCGTCTCCCTGTCACCGGTCATACATTACAGGCCAAATGATAATACGATCAACATACCAGCCCTACAAGCTGGAGGTTTGTCAAACCTATGGTACCACTATGCTATCATCGGTTTAGTCACGCCAAATTAACTGGTCAGCGATTTGTGAAAGGACTTACAATGATCAAACTTGAATACATGGCACATGATTGAAATGATATAATACAGACAGTTCAATATTAATCAAGTGTATTGTGTTCAACAATGTTGTTTGTTCTCAATGTTGTGTGTTCTCTTTGTTGTTAACAAGGTTATATAAGAACTTGTCTTATTGTACATTGTTAGTTATTGTGTGAATGATTTTGTTATCATGAATGTACATTATCATGATTATCATTTTTTTTGTTCCATATGGTCACCTTGTTGTCACTACAGTGTTGTAAGAGCTAGTCTTACTACACTTAGTCGACTCAAGTGGTGGATGATACTTGTTTCGCGTTCTCTTGTAATTTGCACCGAGTTGTAAGCTGAGTGTCATAAGAACTTGTCCTATTACACTTAGCTAACTCCGGTGGTGAATGGTATTATGAAGATATATTATCTTCATATCATTCATGTTTGTTGTTGTTGTCATCATGTTCATCTTAGTTATCCCTGTCATGTTATGATCATACAAGCATGCATACAATGATAAACGATAATAAGTCAAGCAATATTATCTAAATCATAGTATAAGCAATATGTTGAACTAAAACTTTTAAATAAATAAAAGATTTAGCATGTTTCTCAGCCCTGAGAGTTTAAAATCAATTAAGATTAGAAAAGGGGCGGATGGACTCACCTTGTTGTTGATGTGGTTGACTTAGCCTAAACAGGAATGCATGCGCTCGTTGTTGTACTTGTTGTTGTTTTCACGATCTTGTATTGATTTCACGTTGTATGTAACTTATAAGTATAAGTTGTAGTGATTTGTGTGCGTGTATGTGTTAGCCCTAAAATTTGCTAACACCCGTGAGTCGCGGTCATCATTCGGCCCTGTTTACTTATTATTGAGTTTAATAATAATTAACCCAATTAGATTAAAGTTAGCACACTTTGTCATTGACTTTAAATCCAACTGTATGTAAACTTGTCATGATATGTAATCTTGAAACTATTTTAGTTCATAAACATCAATTAGATGTATGGTTTAAGACCACATGTTTCTCTTGTTACACTTGAAACAATCCTTTCAAGGTTCATAGATAACTTAGGCAACAATTCTTGTTAAAGGTTGATGTTTTAGGTGTTATAAATTGCATTAATTCCTAAATTATACCACCTTTGTAGTAACATATTACCAATTTTAATGTGTGTCATCCTTAGAATAAATTCATGTTCTTGTTTACATTTTGAATCAAATGGGCCGAAACAATAGACCGTAGGCCGAACTAGTGGGCCTTGGGCCGAATGATTTTGTGTGGACCAAATAGATGGGCATGATATGTGGGCCAACCTGTTGGGCTAGTTAATCATCATGGACTGAATCAAATGGAGTTGGGCTGGAACAGTTCATGGGCCGAATGATTGGGCCAAAGCAGTCACATGGGCTCCTACCTAACGATGTTGGGCCTGAACAAGTGTATGTCAGCTGACTTTTCTTGGCCGATTGAATGAAAAATGGCTTGGCCTTGGGTCCAGCGAACCTTAGGGTTCATCTACCCATAGTTCGGTTGCAACATCTAGCTTCATCCCTGGTCTAGGTTCGGTAATGGTCACATCTCCAGCGAACCTTAGGGTTCGTTCGAGTGAGGGTTCGGCCATGGTTTAGGTTCGCATTCGAAGGTTTGGGCTGTCGGATCGTGGCTAGGAGCTTCGGCCAGGTGGTTCGTTCAAGTGGAAGCTATAGGTTCGCCCATGCAGGTTCGTGGCTCCCTCATGGGTTCTGTGGATAGCAGGTTCGCATGGAGGGGAGGTTCTCCACGGGAGGTTCGGTGTTGGTGGTTCGCAGCAGCTAGGTGCGTTGGTCCTAGGTTCGGCCACCCTTGGTGCCCAGCTCCAACTAGGTTCGGCTGGTCAAAGATTCGGCCAGCCTAGTTCCTTCGTGACCTGATACTGTTCACCATCATCTTCATCGAAACTAAGCTGTTCCAGGTCGTTCCCAGGTTAGTGTTATGCGATGAAAGGTTCTCGAAGGTGTAGGGCTCGAAGGGGTTGGTTTAGAACCTGCTAAAGTTGATGGATCAACTAAGGGTGTAAAAACCCTAATTTCCATGAATTTCCTAGCTCATTACCTCGTTTTCGGCTGGATAACTTCTCAGATCAGTTGTACTTTCTTGTAGAGGAGGTCGAGAGCTTCGATTTGGCACCAAGAGCACTTAATTTCGTCAAGTATTGAGCAAGATCTTGTGGTTTGAAGTCTTGAATCTTAGAGAGAGAGAGAGCCGGTTTTGAGGGGTTAGAGAGAGAGAGAGTGAATTAAATGAGAAAAATGGGTTCATTTAGGGTATATATACCCCGTGCGTGTTCGGGTTCTTTTTCGTTGCTCGGTTCTTGTTTTCGTTGCGTTTCCGGCACATTACGCGCGTATCACGTATTTTAATTAAGTAAGATTTATTTTTAATATTCAAAAGGTTGTGTTTCCTAATAAACGTTTTGTATTTATTTTCTTTATTTTATTATCGTTCGGATCGTTTATCGATTTCGTTTCGTCAGATCGCGTCACCTTCTCGCGTATTCGTTCGAATCGTCACCCAATCGAACACGACGATAGTTTTGCTTTCTGACTTTTGTTCTCTACTTTCCAATCATTATTTCAAAACATTAAACTCACAGATTTGTTTGTGTGAATCGTCACCCACGCAAACACACTGTCAGTTCGTTATTCTGAAATAACACTGCATTTATGTTCTGAATTGTGTTTCCTCACTGACGGACTCAACTATACTTCCTGTTTTCACGTTGTTTTCATAATGAATTATCGGCCATGATTCCTGTCATCTATGGATTTTAGATCGCAACCAACATCTTCTTGTTGTTTACTTGTACACTGTTGTTTCTCTTGATTCGTTGTATTAATTGTACTTTGGTTTTCACCTAAACACATACAACTATTGATTATAGTGAGTTGTTGTACTTACAGTATTTAAGTTCACTTAAATACGTACAACTATCTCTTGTTCTCCTGAGTTATGTTATTACACACACTGTTCATACGTTGTATTTACACACAGAAAATAGTGAAAGTACACATACCGTACGGACTTGCCAGACGATCAGGTACTGGATGTCACAGTCTCCCCTTGTTAAAGAAATTTCTTCCCGAAATTTAAGCTTCGTTGTCGGGCACTACTTCTTCAAACTAGTAGGGGTAATTAGTCTTCATGTTGTCCTCGCGTTCCCAGGTATATTTCGGTCCATGCTTGGAGTTCCATTGAACCTTTACAATAGGAATACGGCTTCGTTTCAGTCTCTTGACCTCACGTTCCATAATCTCTACAGGTAAATTAATGAAATGTAATTGTTCATCAACTTGTATCTTTTCCAGAGGTATGATCAATCATTCATCAGCGAGACATCGTTTGAGATTTGATACATGAAATACATCGTGTACTCCACTGAGTTCATCAGGGAGTTTGAGTCTGTATGCTACAGGATCTATGCGTTGAGTTCATGCGAGTCATCCGAATATGCATAGTGTTTGGTATTCATGTCGGCTCTAACTGGAAGGCTATTTCAGACAAGTATTTCAAGAAAGATGCTGATAAGTGAAGAACTAGGTCCAAGGGGGAGTATGTTAGCGCAAAGAATGTCCCTAGTTTCTGTATTTTGTATGATTTCAATGTATAAAGTTTATGTTATTAATGAAATCAGTTATTTTGTATTGTTCTTAAATGTTTATTCATGTTTATATAGGTTGGACTATTGTAGACTTTGATTATATATATCATACAGACCCATTCGTGCGAATGATCCTAAGAATGAGGTCATTCGGGCGAATGAACGCCTAGCGAATGACTAGGGCGAACGAATGAGTCATCCGTATGACTCATTCAGTCGACCAAGCTCATTCAGCGGAGCCATTCGCTGAATGAGTGATTCGCACCACTCATTCGGCCGAATGAATACAACATATATATACTTCTGCAAACAAATGCAAACCTAACTTTCCCGAGTCTCCCTTCTTCCCAGAGCACTCCAGAGTCATACCCATAGGGTTTTAAGCAGTTCTTCCATCTCCAACTTCGTTTCTCATCCCCGTGTGTCCGATCTTGATCAAAATGATGACTCCTCATCATCGGATTGTCATGGGGGCTTTTGATTTTGATTGGAAAATCCTTGAATAGAATTCCGCACTATTCAAGTGGCTATAGAGCAGATTCCTTGGTGAACCGGGTTGTTTCTGGGCTCCAAATTGGTCCTACATAGTGTGTATAAGTCATATAAGTTTTCTTTAAGTTGTAGAATTAAGATTCTTGACGGATGACTAATTCTTGATTAAAACTTGACATAGACCTTGATTTTAGGCTGCATAGAATAATCCTAGGTGATTAGAATGTATTTGTCATTTTGATTTTCCAAAAGATTATAGGATTAGATATCTTTGACCGGAATCTAGTCAACATTTGAATTACCAATTCATATTAATCACCTCAATAGACTAAGTGAATTCATAATCTAGGCAATTCCCTTAGACTTTAGATTATTTTAAAAATCTAGTTATTTAGTTATTAATTTTAAAATTCACAAACCCGACTTCTTCATGTTTTTGCTAAACATTGACCGAGGTTTAGTATTAAGAGACATCGTGTCCACAGATTGATATCTGGTTCTTACCATTAGTTGTATTACTATATGATAGGTACAGTTGCCTATTTTGTGTGATTTAGTTTTTAGTTAAGACCATTTTAAAACTAAAATCTGTGTGAAAAATCCATCATATAAAATATGTCGTTTCACGCACATCACCAGCCATTTAACATCGAAATCAATCTCTAAACTTTGGACTCGGTGTTTAAGTTTGAACTTTAAAGTACTTGACTTAGTATGTTTAAATTTAATTTTTTAATCATTTGAAGTTATATTAAATTATTTATATTTATGTGTGTGTATTATATATATTTGTAAAATTACGTATAAAAATTCCAATACGCCTAGCGCCGATTAATCCCAAGGCGGTACTTCCCTGCCCCACTATCACCTAGCGACTTCTACTACCGTGTTTGGGACTTGAATGATTAGAGTCACACCCTACGCCGTACGTGGGGTCCACAATGCGGTGACTACAATTGATTCATAACGAAGAATTGAAGGAACAACCATGATGTTTACTAGATTTGTACGTCCGTTTGCATTGTATCAAACCGAGATCACTCGACTCGTAAATGCACGGAATCCGTAAACATGTCGATGTGTGCATGTGAGAATTAAGAAGATAATGTAAATGATATGACTTCTCATTGAATCAAGATGTGATTACAAGACTTTTATAAGACGAGTGAAAGTGCAAGTATTTGTACAATCTCTCTAGATTCAAAGAATTCTCTTAATGTTGTGAATGAAGTACTACTTACAAAATGAAACATATGCCTATATATAGGAAACTAGTATCAATAGTATCGAAACTAGTAATATCGGCAACTAATAATACCGATACTACTAGTATCAGCAATCAATACTAGAGAAATTCAATGAAAAATACAAAATACAACTCAAATACATGAACTAGACTAAAAACAATGTCTTCAGTAATCATTGAAAGCTGTTGATAAATCCGTGCACTAACAGACTTTCCTTTAGCAGTAGCTCGGCAATTATTCTCTAATCAGCTCTTTTGAGATGAACAGTAGCTTCTAGCAAGTATCTTATGACAGATCAAGATATACAAGTCTCTGAAATTGTTTCTCCTCAAATATATGAGCTGTATTAGGAATTATTGTAATAAAATAACAAAAATTAATCACCCAAAGCTTTTACTAACTTTATGTGCTAATAGTCTCCCTTTAGTAATAGCATGGGTATCTGAATTAACAATCTTCCAAACCCTCCTTGGTTTGGATTTCAGTTTAGTTGTTTCATTTAAGTATTGTAACAGGTCAACTTATTGTCATCTTCAATATCGTCTAAAGGTATATGTGAGGTCTTGTCTGCCAAAAAAATTTGCAAATGTGATAAATGAAAGGTTGGATGTATTCCATTCAATTCTTGAGGTAGATCCAACCGATATGTATTCCCTATGGTTTCCAATTCAAGCGTCAATTGTAGTCATGCTAAAATCGTTACAAATAAAAGTAACGTGTTCCTCATACGATTTGTTCATATTTATGCATTCATACACATGTATATAAATATATATGTACAAGTTGTACCAAAACTAAATTATAGATAAATTCATTTAAGATATAATAAATCAAACATTTTAGATGTATAAACGTACATGTATATATACACACACACATGATTGTGAATAAATAATAACCCATGAATAGAACAATAACTCATTAACTCAAATCTAATGACTAATCTAAAAGTTGAGTGTATATGATTGTGTCATGTGTCATCTTTCATATTTAAATACAGAGGGTATTTTAGTCATTTTCACCATATTACATATCTGGAATTAATTTGGTGGTGTCATGTGTCACATTAAAATATATTTTAATATATCTACTTTTTTATTGAAAGTTACCCCCTCTTTTTATACATCTATAACTTTTTTATACTATAATATTTTTTATAAAAATTGCACCATTTTACTCGTCTTATTTTTCTCTTTAATTCCATTATAGTCTTGACTATGTTTTTTTTTCGGATGTTCGTATTTACAGCAATGTACCGAATATAAACGTTAAGTTACACATTATTTGTAACGAGTTGTAACGAATTTTGGTTTACATTTTCGTAAACTAAATATGGGTTACGTTTAGGAGTTTAAACGAGTCGATCCAATGCCGACCTCGTTAATGCTTGAGCTCGGCTCGTTTAGACAAAATAGCACGTTAACACCCATAATTATGTTGTATCATTTATTTATTTACAGTGATGTAACAAAGATTTTATGCTCACTTTACATCATTTATTTAACTACACTAATGTAATTTATTGCTGTAAAAAAATCAAAGAATGTGTTATATTTTATTGTCGTTACATTGATTTAAATCCAAAATTTTTAGTCAAAGTCAAATAAAATTTACGTTTATAATATATTTAAAATGATTTTGTAACGAATTTTGGTTTACATTACCATAAATTAAATATGGTTACATTGCATCAATTATTTAATTATAATGATGTAACAAATGTGTTAGGCTCACTTTATATCATTTATTTTGTCTAAACGAGCCGAGCTCAAGCCTTAAAGAGTTTGGGATCGGCTCGACTCATTTTACACCCTAAACATAGTTCATTTTTAATTTACAACAACGTAAACCAAAACTCGTTACAAACAATGTGTTATGCTTATACTTGTTACATTGATGTAAATATGAGCATTCGGAAAAAAAAATAAAAAAACCTAATCAAGAATATAATGGAATTAACGAGCTTGGGATCGGCTTGCCTCGTTTACACTCCAAAACGTAACCCTATTTAATCTACAACAATGTAAACCAAAATTTGTTACAACTTGTTACAAATAATTTGTAATTTTTATACCTGCTACTATACATAGGTGTAAATACGAACATCTGAAAAAAAATAAAAAACATAGTTAAGACAATAACGGAATTAAAGAGATAAATAAGATGAGTAAAATGATGCAATTTATATAAAAAAAATTAGGATAAAAAAGTTAAGAATGTATAAAAAAGAGGGGGTAAGCTTTAAATAAAAAGTAGATATATTAAAATATATTAGAAGGTAACACATTACACCACCAAATTAATTCCAGCTTTTTAATATGGTGCAAATGACTAAAATACCTTCATTATTTTGATTTATTTAATTATGGTTAAATGTGTATATACATGTGAATGTGTGTATATGTGTAAGGGAATTATGAGAAGGAACCAATTACAAAAGGCATTGCGTGCGCAGAACTGACGAATTGCGGTGAAATTGCGATAACAATGACCGAAAGCCAAATCCAAAGTCTGAAACTAAATTAATATCAATTATATGATGAATTGAAGTGAGATATATCAATCACAAAGCTTAAATTAAAGAAAACCTAAGTTAATAAGTTTAATTGCGAAAGTCTTCGAACAGACAATTCGGCATACGTAATTGACGAATCCATGACAACCCAAACTTATTATTCACATTATGTTCTTAATGGAATGTAATTGGAAGTATATCGATGATGGTTGATCACTATTAGCAATTCCTAAAGTTACGCGCTTAAAAGCCGAATAAACAATTGTGAAAATGGAAAAAATCAAGTAAACCCTTGATCCTTTTTCACATCTATGCTTCTCAATCTGGTTATTACCAGATAATTATGCCTAGAAATACTCACCAAACTTGCTGAACAAGCTATAGGGTTACAAGAGGCTAGATGTTGACATTGGTCAACTTTTTCACGTACACCCTCCTTTCTTTCCAAAACCCACTAATTTTGACCATAGCCTTCCACCCCTTGTAGCTGCTTCAAACACCTGTCAAATAATGTTTCTAAGAAATCCATAATAGTGACAAACTGATCCCTTACTAATAACTAAGTTAAGGAACAAAAGGAGATGAAGGTTGGGCCTCAATTGAAATTTACGTGAATACGTAATTCAAACACCGTGCATGAGCCCAAATATTTCAAAACTTTCAGGGTATGAATTTTTAATGGTTGGAAAGAGCCCGAAAAATAGTGAACGTGGGCGAAAGCGGCGTGTAACAAGGAGTTCCTATGTTCCCGGAATCGCGGAAACAAAATCTAGATTTGACTATGGCGGTGGAGGTATGCCAAGAACTCTCTTGCCATCCTTGGCGTTATGAGACCGACCCACCCACCAGATATAAAAATCTGATCTGCTCGATCAAAACTCATTTCTACGTGATCTGGAGCCTTTCTGTGAGGCCCCGTTCCCGGGAGACCCTATAGAGGTTGGTTTCGTCATAACACATAGCTCTTAAACTAAAAACTTTCATAATCATGCAGCAGAAATGTAAACATAGTTTGATAAACAGAATTCAATAAAGTGTCTGTATCAAAAACATATCGAATTTCCAAAACCAACGGATCTTCTGAGTTGATGCCCGAGCTCCATGCCTTCTCATATCATAGATTTAACCTAACATACATGCTAAATCAAGTCAGCTTACGCTCGTGAGTTCTATTTTTCATAAAACATCATAATCATTTAGTGAGTTAAACATTTTAACATGAAAACATCATTTCATACGCATAGACCATAGCCCATAACCATTTCATCATCGTAACCATATAACCATTGTCATCGTCAAAACCACGGTCATCAATATGAGCAGTGGGCTTATGCCGCCACAAGGCTACATGTTTATAGTCCGATCGACTCTTACCATGTTTATAGCCTGATCGACTCCGTGTTTATAGACCGATCGGCTCCTTGTTTATAGCCCGGTCCGCTCCATGTTTATAGTCCGATCGACTCTTACCATGTTTATAGCCCAATTGGCTCCGTGTTTATAGGTCGATCGACTCTCATGTTTATAGTCTGGTCGACTCTATGTTTATAGCCGGATCGGCTCCATGTTTATAGTCCGATCAACTCTCATTTTTATAGTCCGGTCGACTCCATGTTTATAGCCCGATCGGCTCCATGTTTATAGTCCGATCGACTCTCATATTTATAGTACGGTCGACTCCATGTTTATAGCCCGATCGGCTGTTCATATCCTGATGTAATCAGGTCATCATTCATACTTACCCAATACTAGTATTGGGGCATCATCAGTCATACATTTCCTATAACACATATAGGAGCATCATTCATTCATCATATAGGATAACTAGCACCATAGCATCAATCATCGTAGTCATCATAGCATCGTAACATGTCGTGCTAGTGTATCATCCTCTCATATTTTGCTAACAGTTTAGGAATTCATCATAACATTCTATCATCACGTGTATGGCATATAAGCATCATATACATGTCATGCTAACATCATATCATTACATCGTAACATTTTCATCATACACCTGTCATGCTAGCTTCTATTCATCATATCACACATCATGGCCTCATAAACATGTCCTACTAGCAATCATCATATCATACCTCATACCTTCATCCTAGCAGCCTAGGATCATCATCATAGCATAAAATTTATAACTATCATCATGGCATGTTATCACACAGTTCGTCATCATAACTCATTACCATGCATTCATCATGCTTAGCATACTTTCATGCGCATTCATCATACTTAGCATATATACATGCATACATAATCATGGCATAAGATCATTCTTTCATCATCATACGCAAACACATAACATCATAACATAACATAAGCATGTATGCCAGCCCAAAACAAAAAACATGAAATAGGGAGTCTAGAACTCACCTGATAGTAGCTTCTTGTTTCCTTAGGCGAACTCCTTAGCTAGGGCTTAAGAACCTACATTAATTACATCGTCTCATCACATTACATTCTTAGACTTAGAAATTATTCTAAGTCCTCATAGTCAACTAGTTTCCCCCTAATAATCCAAGATCTCGAAACTGTTAGTATTCAAAACACTTGTTGTTCACGAAGTACTCATGTACCCGAAACTCCTGGAGTTCACAAATTATTTGAGTATTCGAAACCCATAGACTACACGAAGTAGTGTAATCGAAACATGTGTATTCGAAACCAGTGTATTCGAAACTGTTATACTCGAGCTAGTGCACTCGAAACTGGTGTACTCGAAATGGTCTTTATGAAGATTTCGAGTATTCCCCTAGGCATATTTTCGAGTACTCATCTTTTTACCATAAACCAGCTCAGAAATTCATCTAAGATCATGGGGAGCTAGTTATACGTTTCTTATGTGGTTACCATCATGCTGGAACCACCAAGTCTCGAACTTTATGCGTAAAGGTGGTAGCTTTATGCATAAGTTCACTTTTTCATGAAAATACTAACTTTCTCGCATAGAGCACTTACTTGTTGGTAGATGATCCTCCTGGTAGCTTCCTAGGTGTTCCTTCTTTTCCTTGAATGATTTACAGCCGACTCTTGGTGTTCTCGAAATCTGCTTCGAGCACTTGAGAGAAAATGAGCTTCCAGCCAAAGGTTGTCACGTTTCCCAAGGCACTCCTATTTATAGGCAGTGTACTCATACTCGAAATGTGGGATTTTCGACTTCTAAGGTTTCGAGAACCGGTGTACTCGAAATCACGATCTTGACTCTTTAACTTTTTTTATTTTTTGTACTTTTTCCGCCACAAGTATATTATCCGTTATGCATGAGTAAATTCGAATAACTTGTATTTAGGAAAATTTGGGATGTTACAAGTCTCCCCTCCTTAAAATAGGTTTCGTCCCTAAACCTGACCCGTCAACTACTCGAACAACTGAGGATACAACTTCCTCACCTCATCTTTTGTTTCCCATGTCGTGTCTGAACCCTTCCGATGCCTCCACTGAACTTTGACCTGACGAACCGTTTTATTCCGTAGTTTCTTTTCCTTCGTATTCACAATCGCAACCGGTTCTTCAATATAGTTCAGTCTTTCATCTACCTTAATGTCATCCAAAGGAACTTGTGCTTGTTCGTCCGCCAGACACTTCCTAAGGTGTGACACATGGAAGGTAGGATGAATCCCGTTCAGCTCCTCTGGTAGATCCAATCGATATGCGACTTTTCCTACCCTTGCGTTTATCTGAAACGGTCCGATATACCTCGGACTCAACTTTCCTCGCTTTCGGAATCGAATGATTCCTTTCCATGGTGATACTTTCAGCAACACTTGATCGCCAACATTAAACACGATCGGTCTCCGACGCTTGTCAGCGTAGGACTTTTGGCGATCTTGTGCAGCTTTCATACGTGCTCTTATCACCCGTAGCTTTTCTGCCATATCGATCATGGCAGCCTTGTTTCCCATCTCTTTCTATCCAACTTCACCCCAACATACCGGGGTCCTGCATCGTCTCCCGTACAACGCCTCGTATGGGGGCATTCCGATACTGGAGTGGTAGATGTTATTATACGAAAACTCAACCAAAGGCAAGTGGTCATCCCAGCTTCCTCCAAAATAGATAATGCACGCCCTAAGCATATCCTCGAGCATCTGGATAGTCCTTTCTGACTGTCCATCTGTTTGGGCGTGATAGGCGGTACTGATGTTCAGTCTCGTCCCATAGCATCATGAAACTCGTTCCAGAATTTGGAAGTAAACCTCGTATCCCGATCTGACACAATGGAGACAGGAACTCCATGTCGGACCACAATAACCTTCACGAACAAATTAGAAAACCTTTTGGACGTATACGTTTCCCTGATAGGAAGGAAGTGTGCACTCTTCGTGATAAAATCCATGGTGATGTGTTCCCATTTCCATTCCGGCACCTCAAGAGGTTGCACATATCCGTCGGGCTTCTGATGTTCAGCCTTTACTTGCGCACAAGTAAGGCACCTGTTCACATACTGCATCACATTAAACTTCATGCCCGACCACCAATAATCTCTTGGAAGATCTTGATACATCTTCGTAGCACTGGGATGAACCGAATACCGTGACTTGTAGGCTTCATCTAAAATTATTGACCGAATGTCCCCATTTCTGGGCACCCAAATACGACCGAATCGTACTTTCACACCCTGATCATTGTCATCCAAGTTCTTGACTTGCCCGAAGACACGTTCAAAACCCACATTCTCTTCGTTCAATCCTTCCTTTTGTGCCTGCTTGAGCTCGTTTAGAAAGTCTGGCGTTATCACCAAACTATATGATTTTACTCGTATGGCAAGATGATCAGTCTTGCGACTCAAAGCATCTGCCATCACATTGGCCTGTCCCGGGTGATATAAAATATCACAATCTTAATCCTTTAATAACTCAAGCCATCGTCTCTGCCTCATGTTCAAATGCATTTGCTCGAAGAAGTACTTCAAGCTCTTGTGGTCCGTATAGATGGTACTCCTTACTCCATACAAATAGTGTCTCCATATTTTCAATGCAAACACCACTGCAGCGAGTTCAAGATCGTGGGTCGGGTAGTTAGCCTCATGAATCTTTAGCTGGCGCGAAGCACAAGCTATCACCCTTCCCCTTTGCATCAGTACACATCCCAACCCTTGCCGTGATTCATCAGCATACACGAAAAAATAATCATTTCTATCCGGCAATGCTAAAACAGGAGCTTGGGTAAGCTTCTCCTTTAGCACTGAAAATGCTTGTTCTTGCTTTGGACCCCATTCGTACTTTACATCTTTCTTCGTGAGCTTCGTTAGTGGTGTCGCTATCTTAGAGAAGTCTTGAATAAATCTTCGATAGTAACCGGCCAATTTAAGAAAACTGCGTACTTCCGTAGGTGACTTTGGAGGACTCCATTTCATAACCGTTTCAACTTTAGCTTGATCTACCATAATTCCTTCCGGGTTCACCACGTGACCTAGAAACTGTACTTCCCGTAACTAGATGGCGCATTTGGAGAATTTAGCATAAAGTTTCTCTTTCCTCAGGATTTCCAATACCTCTCGTACGTGGAAAGCATGGTCTCCCTCGTTCTTTGAGTAAATCAAAATATCATCTATAAACACTATCACCGATCGGTCCAGCATCGGTCGACATACCTTGTTCATCAAATCCATAAATGTTGCGGGATCATTCGTCAATCCAAACGACATAATGAGAAACTCTTAGTGTTCATAATGCGTACGGAAAGCAGTCTTTGGAATATCCTGCTCTCGGACTTTCAACTGATGGTAACCGGATCAGAGATCTATCTTTGAGAACCAGCTTGCACCTTGCAATTGATCGAACAAGTAATCAATTCTAGGTAGAGGATACTTGTTCTTTATGGTCAACTTATTCAGTTCCCTATATTCGATACACATACGCATACTTCCCATCTTTCTTCTTAACGAACAGCACCGGTGCTCCCCACGGAGAGACACTTGGTCGTATAAAACCTTTATCAAGGAGTTCTTTTAGCTGGGCCATCATTTCCTTCATTTCAGTGTGCCCCCGGCACTAAGTCAATTTGGAACTCAATTTCCCGTTCAGGTGGTAATCCAGGCAATTCCTCGGGGAATACATCGGGGAAGTTACGCACCACAGGAACATCATCAATCATCCTCGTATCATTACGTTCCTCAATCACATAGGCCATGTAGGCTACACACCCTCGCCTCATCATAACATTAGCATTGATCATAGAAATGATCTTCGGCGCATACATCGCTTTATCACCATGAACGATTACGGAGCTCCCATCCATCGCACGTAAACGTATCATCTTTCGCCGACATAAAATGTTGGCCTCGTATTTGGCTAACCAATCCATACCCAAAACCACATCGAATCCTCCTAAACTAATAAGAAACAATCGGACAGGGTACCTATGACCTTCTATCTCAACATAACAATCATCAATAGCCTCAGTCACCCTGGTCATCTTACCAATAGCCGTCTCTACATCAAATATCCGATCTATCTTCTTAACCTTCCCAGATAACCCATCACAGAAAGTAGAAGATACAAAACTCATATTGGCACCAGAATCAAACAATACAGAAAGCAAGAATATTGTTGATAGAAAAGGTACCTGTGACCACGTCCGGGTCCTCCATAGCATCATCCTTCGTCATCGTGAAAGCTCATGCTTTAGCCTTCTGCTTCTCCTTTACTTTCTCTTCTTTCTTACCCGAGCCCGAAGCATCGGCTCGTGGTTTCCTGCAATCCTTGGATAGATGTCCAATCCCATTGCAATTGTAGCATCTGATAGTACCGGGGAAATTGGCTGAAAAATGCCCCACCTTTCCACATCGAAAGCATAAGTTTGTGCCCACATGGCACGGCCCAGAGTGGCTCTTGCCACACTTACGGCATAGGCCTGTTTCCTCTCGCTTGATCTTCTTTCCAGAAGACTTTCGTTGGTCTGTTCGACCCCTCTTAGTCCCGGAGGACTCCTTTAATTTTGGGTCTTCCTTCACTGGCTCAACAGCCATCACATCATCCCACACAATACCACTGAGTTCAACAGTGGAGTCAAAGGTCTTGGGAGCATTGGCCTTGACATGAATTCTGACCATTGGAGGCAAGCCCTCCATGTACAACTTTACCCTCCTTTCGTCAGTAGCAACCAAATGAGGCACAAGCCTTGCCATCTCATTAAACCGTGAAGTGTACTGCTTGTGATTCAGGCTCCCAGCTTTCAGCACCAGAAACTCTCTTTCAACTTTATCCAGTTTGTTCTTGGGATAAAACTGTCTAGGATACCTACTTGTTGGTTGTATACTTTGTTGCCTGTTTGTTTTGTTCGTTGAATTATAGGTTTAATGCTCACATGTTTAGCTTAAACCACTATTGCTCCATGTTTATACATGATGTTCCCGGTTGTGGTTATATATTTGCTTGTGTTTGCTTTTGCAAAAAAAAAAAAAAAAAACCTTTTTTTTGAGCCGACGGACTCTAGCGAAGCAGCCTCTCTTTTCTACTTGTAGATTAGGGGTAAGGTGTGTCTTTATCTTTCCCTCCCAAGACCCCACTCTAAGTGGGATTTTACTGGGTACGTTGTTGTTGTTGTTGTTGTTGTTCTTGGGACAGAACTGTTTAGTGACCAGTTCCTTGAGATCGTCCCAAGTCATCTTCTCCATATCAGCTGCAGACTTGGACTGCTTAATGGTGTTCCACCAGTGAAGTGCCTCCTCAACAAAAGAGTGAGCTGCAAACTTGACAGCTTGATCAATTCGACACTCACTAATGGAGATAACAGCCTCCATCTTAGAAACCCAATGGCAGGTGGCCACAGCATCCTTCTTACCATCAAAGGATGGAGGATTGCATCCTTTGAAGGCCTTGTAATCACAGCCCTTCAGTTTCCCAGACATAGAATCACCGCTTTTGGTCTCGATGATCACAACTTCTTCATCCCCCTTGTAGCTTTCCTTATTTTCCTTTAGACTTCTCTTTCAGAGCATCCTTTAAAGCTTTGGAAATCATAGACGGTAACTTCTCTTCCATGATTTTGCATACCTCATCAGATATAGCCTTCACCACGATAGGCTCTAGAGTGAACTCTTCATCATTCTCCGGTTGCTCGTTGTGCTCGTGGTCATCCTCATTGATGGGCTCTTCATTCTCGACATGTGGTTCTTCAGGTTCCCGTGGTTGCTTACATGGTCTACACTTTGGTCCAGCCATTTAACTATCTACATGATGCAACAATTGATGAGTCAGTACAGGAATCAGTTTAGCATGAAATAAGCTTTGTAAATCGTTAACGACGTTGATGAGGTGTTATTAACCATTTACACAACTCATAGGCTCTAAACGTTTCCCATCCCATCTCCTCAATGTGCATGACACTAACTACCCTTCTAGTCTTACACCTACGTCTTAACTCATACATAACATTTAGCTCGTGGCATCTGTTCATCCGTGGTTGGCAATTCGCATAACTTAATCCCATTCTCAGTTTAAGTCTTAACATTTGGGATGCCAAGATATCTCAAACTATGGCTCTGATACCAACTTGTGAGGCCTTGTTCCCGGGAGACCCTGCAGAGGTTGGTTTTGTCATAACACATAGCTCTTAAACTAAAAACTTTCATAATCGTGCAACGGAAATGTAAACATAGTTTGATAAACAGAATTCAATAAAATGTCTATATCAAAAACATATCGAATTGCCAAAACCAACGGATCCTCTGAGTTGATGCCCGAGCTCCATGCCTTCTCTTATCATAGCTTTAACCTGACATGCATGCTAAATCAAGTCAGCTTACGCTGGTGAGTTCTAGTTTTTCATAAAACATCATAATCATTTAGTGAGTTAAACATTTTAACATGAAAACATCATTTCATACACATAGACCATAGCCCATAACCATTTCATCATTGTAACCATATAACCATTGTCATCGTCAAAAACACTGTCATCAATATGAGCAGCGGGCTTATGTCTCCACAAGGCTCCATGTTTATCGTCCGATCGACTCTTACCATGTTTATAGCCCGATCGGCTCCGTGTTTATAGTCCGATCGACTCTCATGTTTATTGTCCGATCGCCTTTATGTTTATAGCCCGATCGGCTCCATGTTTATAGTCCGATCGACTCTCATGTTTATAGTCCGGTCGACTCCATGTTTATAGCCCGATCAGCTCCATGTTTATAGTCCGATCGACTCTCATGTTTATTGTCCGGTTGACTCCATGTTTATAGCCCTATCGGCTGTTCATATCCTGATGTAATCAAGTCATCATTCATACTTACCCAATACAAGTATTGGGGCATCATCAGTCATACATTTCCTATAACAAATATAGGAGCATCATTCATTCATCATATAGGATAACTAGCACCAAAGCATCAATCATCGTAGTCATCATAGCATCGTAACATGTCGTGCTAGTGTATCATCCTCTCATATTTTCCTAACAGTTTAGGAATTCATCATAACATTGTATCATCAAGTGTATGGCATATAAGCATCATATACATGTCATGCTAACACCATATCATTACATCGTAACATTTTCATCATACACCTGTCATGCTAGCATCTATTCATCATATCACACATCAGGGCCTCATAAACATGTCATACTAGCAATCATCATCATAGCATAACATTTATAACTATCATCATGGCATTTATCACACAGTTCATCATCATAACTCATTACCATGCATTCATCATGCTTAGCATACTTTCATGCGCATTCATCATACTTAGCATATATACATGCATACATAGTCATGGCATAAAATCATTCGTTCATCATCATACGTAAACACATAACATCATAACATAACATAAGCATGTATGCCAACCCAAAACAATAAACATGAAATAGGGCGTCTAGAACTCACCTGATAGTAACTTCGTGTTTCCTTAGCCGACCTCCTTAGCTAGGGCTTAAGAACCTCCATTAATTACATCGTCTCATCACATTACATTCTTAGACTTACAAATTATTCTTAGTCCTCATAGTCAACTGGTTTCCCCCTAATAATCCAAGATCTTGAAACTGTTAGTATTCGAAACACTTGTTGTTCACGAAGTACTCATGTACCCGAAACTCCTGGAGTTCACGAATTATTTGAGTATTCGAAACCCATAGACTACACGATGTAGTGTAATCGAAACATGTGTATTCGAAACCAGTGTATTCGAAACTGTTATACTCGAGCTAGTGTACTCGAAACTGGTATACTCGAAATGGTCTTTATGATGATTTCGAGTATTCCCCTAGGCATATTTTCAAGTACGCATCTTTTTACCATAAACCATCTTTGAAATTCATCTAAGATCATGTGGAGCTAGTTATAGGTTTCACTTACTTGTTGGTAGATGATCCTCCTGGTAGCTTCCTAGGTGTTCCTTCTTCCCCTTGAATGATTTACAGGCGACTCTTGGTGTTCTCGAAATAAGCTTCGAGCACTTGAGAGAAAATGAGCTTCCAGCCAAAGGTTGTCACGTTTCCCAAGGCACTCCTATTTATAGGCAGTGTACTCGTACTTGAAATGTGGGATTTTCGACTTCTAAGGTTTCGAGAACTGGGGTACTCGAAATGAACTTTGAGTACACGATCTCGACTCTTTAACTTGTTTTATTTTTCGTAATTTTTTCACCACAAGTATATTATTCGTTACGCATGAGTAAATTTGAATAACTTGTATTTAGGAAAATTTGGGATGTTACGCTTTCCAACGCTAGAACTCGTTCCAAAATCCATGTTTAGCTGCTTGGAAGCTTAGGGACCACTAGGAACAAGTTGGGAATCATCGGGGATCAACCGAATCATCGTTCTGTCCACGTAATTCTCTTCGTGAGGTATATTTTGGTTTATTTTTCAATATACAGCTCTGTTGTGGGTTGAACACGCTTGTAGATCATGAAATCCAGTTGTTTTACTAACGATAATTTCTTAGTTCATGATTAGAAGCAAGTAGAAACAACAAAAGTCATGTTTCCATGGCTAAATCCTTGAATTGCAACTAGGAATCATAAAATCAAACTTTGACTTTCTAAAAAGTCAAATTCAGCAACTTTGCATGTGAAATTGGGTTTCCTTAAGATCCAAATTAGTAGCATGACTTTCATGATTGTTAGATCTAAATGAAATCTACAAGTTTGTGAAAGAATTACAACTTTTAGATCTTGATTTAGCAAAAATCAATGCTTTGACTTGTAAAAGTCAAAAGACGTGAAGATGGAAATGGAATTGGTGATTCTTTGGGTGCCAATTCCGTAGTTAGAGCCATTCCAACTAAAAACCAACTGACTTTTATGCAATATTGACAATTTACCGAGAGAAACGTTTAAAATCCGGTAAAGTTCCAACTAGGGGCATAAATATCCAAAATCAATTCCAATGATTTCCAAAGCCTATAAACAAGTAAAACGACTTTCTATATCCCTTGTAAGCTGTATAAAACAGTGGGATTGATCTAATACTCCTTCAGGATATAAATAATAGAATCATCACATTTTGGATAATTTTTGGTAAAAAGAACCAAAAGAAACCAATTCTCTCTATTCCATATCCTCGAATTCCAAATTACAAGCTGAAGTCTAGGTTTCATACGGACGGACAAAAATTGTGAACAGGGACAATTCCAAGAACGATCAAACATTAAACAAGAGAGTTTCCTACAACCCCTTTTCTTTTTAATGTTTTAAAAACATCGGGGGTACTACTGTGGAACTTTTCTCAAACATATGATATATAGCACTGTTATCTGTGTGATTTTATGAGAACTTGTAATGAAATTTTGTGGGATTTCATGGAATTTTGCGTGTAACTCTCTATAGCAATATGGAAAAGTCCTCATTCATCGAACTGTATCTAGCGAACCCATATTGGGCCGAACGGATGAACAATGATAGTACTATCGGCTGGCAACCCATGTGTGAATGTTTGTTACATGTTGCATCTAATCTTAATGTATGTGATACACATTAAGAGAATTAGGCATAAAGATATTTAACGACGGGTACTATCTTCAGAACGAAGTTGTCAGAAAGGAACTAGATATGGGTCCCTTGGTTATCTTTGGAACTCTGTATCAATATCTTCCATATCATATCATATCATATCATATCATATCATATCATATCATATCATATCATATATCATATCATATCATATCATATCATATTGTGTGGATCAATCATTATGAAGTCACTAGTTTTGTGCTGACTTTTCAAAGTTAACCATTTTTGCAGGTTGACAGTGACGACGTGTGAGATTGCACTAGCAGGCACCTGTAATTAAATAACTTGGTTTGTATAGTGTCTCTAAGTATAAACAGTAACTTGTGGTAGTAATCGTAATGTTATCCTTGTAATGTAATATCTTTAAGTTAATCTATGTGTTGTGATACCGGATCAAGTAAGCTGCACCCACTCGAAGACATCACCGCTATGCTTCCACAACCTTCTCAGTATGATCAGTGACATCATCAACATGTGATGAGAGGTGGGGGTGTGATATATATATATATATATATATATATATATATATTGTTGGATATGTGATGTCCGATCATCGATAATATCAACATTGCTATCGGGGTACGATCCACAGAGTTACACTTTGGAAGATAGTAATGCGATTATGTCTAAAATTTGTTTTAGACGTATTCAATTTCACGAATTATTTAAAGTGGTGTGTTATTATTATTTGTGAAATAATAATAATATTGGAGGAATTAATTATTGTGATAATTAATTATAATTAAATTGATTAAGTTTAATTAGTTAAACTTTAGACATTTAATTAAATGTTGCTAACTAGTTGCTAGTTACTAATATGGAGAGTAGTAATTAAATGGTTTAATTACTAAAAGGGTTTAATTAAATAAAAGAGTTTAATTTAAATTAACATGTGAAATAAAATGGTGGGAAACCAATTTTGAATTGGTAATCCAAGATCCTATTTTTATGGATCTTCTTTGACTTTAAAAAGTGAGATCTAACACCATTTTTCATATCATCTCTTTCACCCACTCTCCCACTCTTCCTCTTGGTGGCCGAAATCCCTCCCCTCTCCTCTTGTATTTTTCGGCCAAAGCACCACCACACACCACCACCATAACCGAACCACCCAAGGTGGTTTTACAATACCGGGTTGTTACGGTGATACGCGATAGAGACCGTGGTTTGTGATTCAAGACATCTAGCGAGACTACTATCGAATCCAAGGTGTGTTTTTGGAGATTCTTCATTGAGGTCAATTCTAAACACCCTATGGTTGTTTCTGTTTATTCGTATTTGTTTCTGTTTATTCGTATGTAACTGGATTCCTGGTTTTGTGAATTTTGTTTATGAAACAAAATGTGTAACCTAATCGCTTCTGCTATCGTAAAATCTGATTTTATAATTAATATGATTAATTAAAAGTTTAAAATGGTTACTACAATTCCCAACAGTGGCATCAGAGCCGCTTTTACACGCGAGTAAACATTTTGTTAATCGATCTTGTGTTTTATTTGTCAAAAACGTTTTGTTTGACAAAAGATCGAGCCTTTGATTGTTTGATTGTGACTATGATGATTTGAGCCCTAAATTTGACCCATTTGAATGGTTGTAATGTTTTGGTTTTTCATTTTTGATTGGATGCATTTTTTACGGGTATTTGGACCCGATGTAATAGATTAGATTTCTATTTTTTGTAAATAGATAGAATTTATTTATGTAACTGATCAAATGGATTTGAAGACAAAAATGAAGACATTCAAAGAGCATGAAGATAGAGATCTTGGATCAAGTGGGAGATTACAATCAAGGCGTTGATTTGTAAACCCTAGACCTAATTCGGTTTACGTTTAATGGCTCGAACGAAACCGAATAAATTAGATTATGGCTCAAATCATAGTTATATATTTTGTTGTTTGTGGTTGTGAATATTTAGGAAATATGAAACTAACAAAAACAAAATATTTGTCACAATTTTAAAAACAATAGTAAATATAAAAGGAGTTTTATAATTACTATAAAGGCAATTAAAAAAAAGGTTGTTTTATTTAAACGATAAAACATATTATAAAGTAAAAGTGTTTATTTTATAATAATATTTTAAACTTGTTAGTTTAAAATCGGTTCGCGTAAACTACTGACTTAGATTAAAATAGGGTATTTAAAATTAATCGAGTCGAGTGTTTGAAAGGAGTTTCAAGCAAATGCAAAGCACATGTAAAATTGGATTTTACTAAAAGAAATTGCATGACTTGTTTCATGCTACAAGTCGTCCAATTTGTTTCATGCTACAAGTCATCCAATTTGTTTTTGACCCGAATGGTAAATGAACATAAAAGAAATCCCAGTTATTAAAAATGGATATTCTGCAGCATCCTTAATGAGTAACACTTTAACCAATTTAACCGAACCCTTGGTGTTAGAGATTTACCCTGCATCCGGGCCTACGGTTTTGGTAAAAGGAAAAATCGCGATTCCTAAGTTACTTAGGCCGGTTTTTTAGTTACAAATTAAGGAGGAATATCACTTAAAGAGTTAAGTAGGTGCAGTTGGGGTTAAACGTACAAATGGTCAACTATACCCGTCAACCAGCCCCAAAACCGAGAGTTGTGTGGAGACACAATTGGTAAACGTTACCTACGTGTCTAGTCATAACAATGGAGAGTGCTAAAGCCATTCATTGATATAACGAAGAAGGATCTCATTCCTAATAAAACATTTATGTATGAGTCATTATATAATTACGACAAGCATGAAAATACTAAATTCGATAATGTTGAAATTTGTAGATGTCTGCTGACGCAAACTCCACTAATTCCTCGTTTAATCTTAAGTTTATCCTTGAGAAGGATAATCTCAACAACTCCAACTTCATGGATTGGTATCGTAACCTGAGAATTGTTCTCAGGGCCGACAACAAGTTATATGTCCTTGAGACACCAATCCCAGAAGAACCTGTGAATGCTACGGGTGCAGCCCGTAAAGCCTATGACAAACATGTAGATGATTCTGTCAAGGTTTCTTGCTTGATGCTTGCTTCCATGATTCCAGAACTCCAAACGAGTCTGGAACACATGAAGGCATATGAAATGATTCAGCATCTGTTGGAAATGTTTCAACAACACAGTCGACATGAACGCTTTGAAGTGATAAGATCACTCTTAGGTTGTCACATGCAAGAAGGTTCTTCGGTTAGCACTCATGTACTAAAGATGAAGGGTTTCATTGATCATCTAGCACGTCTTGAGTGTCCACTGACAAATGAATTAGCTGGGGATATATGTAACACCCTATCCCTCGTCACCTCGTGCATGATGTCATTGAGCTGGTTGCGGAAGCATAGTGGTGATGTCTCAGAGGTGAGGGGTGACTTATTTGAACCGATATCATAAGCACACAGATTAACTTAAAGTAAATACATTACAAGGAGGTCGCAATCACAATTACATTACAGCTAATTACAACTTATAATTATTCAAGTGCAAATATCCCAAAAGTGCATCCTCACCGGCTATTACTGTTTACGCGCAAAAAGGTTTGAGTTTGAAACGTCAGCACGAAGCTGGTGAGTTCGACAGTTCAATTTAAAACAATATGATATGATAAGCATGTTCTCAAAAGTTCAGTTCCTGATAACCATGGGACCCGTATCTAGTTCCTTCTGTTCTCAAGATATTACCCGTCCATACATATCTTAGTGCCTCATTTTCTTAATGTCTATCATACCATTAAGAAGTTTTGGAAACAGATAACAAACATTCACACAAGGGGAGATGCAATCCTCCCAGCGAATGGGGTGTCAACCAATAGTACTATCAATGTTTTCTGTTCGGCCACACATGGGGGACTAGATACAGTTCAAGAATGAGGACCTTTAGTTCCATGATAGAGTTCAGTTCTACAGGCAAAATCCCATGAAATCCCACAAAAATCACATTAAATCACACAGATATGATTGATGCATATCATATGTTCAGACAGCAGTTTACAGAGTTACCCCGATGTTTATAAAATATTTAAAAGAAAAGGGGTTGTACGAAACTCACCTGATGATATATAGGTAGCAAAATATCTCGAAGCTGATGACAAAGAGACGATTCTGCATTTAGTTATATTTTATGAATTATTTATGTTCTAGTTTACTGATTAGATCTTTCTGAACGTTCAATGTCAAAGACATTGCTTAGTAAGTCATCAAACCGTTATTAAATGTTTAATTGCTTAATTAAGTATTATATCATACAATGTATGATAATCTAGGAACCTACATTGCATTAGATTCCTAATACAAGGTTGATTACACTCTTGATTAATCAGAATAATCCCAGATTAACCAAATAGTTAATGTTGTTGATTATGATACTGTAACAGTTTCTAGATAATTTAATGGCTTAGGAATGATCAATCCTTGTTATTGATTACCCAGTTATCATGAAATATCACAATGTAGCATCAGAATAGGTGTAATAACCATGTTTAACATACTAATCTGACTGTTATCATAAGCGTCAGATAATTGTTCCAATGAGTATGTTAATGATTGTGATTAGTTTGAAACACTTGGATTTAACCTTGCATTTCAAGGATTAATCCAACTAATCACCTACATTTTTATAATCAAATGGATTAAACCATTATAATTATGGGTAGGGTTTCATGCAAATCGGGCATTACAACGGAAAAAAACAAGGATTTAACCGTTAAAACTTCGTGTTCTTTGTTTATAATCAATCCTAGCCATCATCTAGGCAATAATCAACAATCCTAACTATGTCATTACGTTCAAAATCAAGATCTAATCAATCAAAATCAAACTAGAAAGTTTAAACGGATCATTACCTAATCTGATGGATATCTGCGGTTAAGACAATGATCAGAACTTGTAGAAATGATCCCTGGTGCGATCCTTGCGTTCAGAGGGCTTGGAAATTGAGTTTGGATGGTGGTTTGTGTATGTTTTCTTCGTTTGAAGGTAGAACAGACGCAAGAAGAAGAAATATAATCTTCTTGCATGAAATCTGATGAAATAGATCAGATCACTGCACCGCCACACCCGTCGCGTACCGCGATGAGGTGCCAAAAAAAGGCTTCGCGTACCGCGAAGATTTCCGGAGGAATCTTAGATATTTTACATGCATCGCGTACCGCGGAGGACTCTCAAGCCCACCTCCGCGTACCGCGACGAGCCCATTTGATCAATACTTAGAAATTTTTCTTCGTTTTTCGATTTCGGGCGCTCCAGGACTCCGTTTTGAGCACGGTTTTCGCCCACGTTCATCATTTCTCGCCTACTATCAATCTGTAACAATTACATTCATCAAATCAACGTGGATTTCTAGAACGATCAAATGTGCCCACGTCATTGATGACGAAATTCTCGTATGCAACTGTCACAGTCTCCTCTTGTTAGAGAAATTTCGTCCCGAAATTTAGTGAGGATTTACATTAGGACAATTGTTTATGAGAATAGATGTGTGTACTTTGATTTCATTTGATCTTCACGTTCCCAAGTATATTCGGGCCCACGTTGCGAGTTCCATCTTACTTTAATGATTGGTATGAGGCTACGTTTCAGCACTTTCATTTCTCGATCCATTACCTCTACTGGTTCTTCACTGAACTGAAGTTTTTCATCGATATGAATCTCTTCTAGAGGTACGATCAATGATTCATCATAACCTGAAAATCTTGGTGAAAATTCGCTCAAGAATTTTGAATGGCCCTACAAATCTTAGTGAAAGTTTACCTCTCTTTCCGAATCTGAAAATGCCTTTCCAGGGTGATACTTTCAGCATAACCTGATCACCTACTTGGAATTCTAACGGTCTACGACGATTATCAGCATAACTCTTTTGACGATCGCGAGCAACTTTAATTCGTTCCTGAACGAGTGCGATCTTATCAGTCGTTTCCTGAATAAATTCTGGGCCTATGATTTGATTCTCATCTACCTCTGACCAACAGATAGGTGATCTACACTTGCGTCCATAAAGTGTTTCGAATGGAGCGCATTGAATACTGGTATGGTAGCTGCTATTGTAGGAAAATTCAACAAGTGCAAGATGAATATCCCAGCTACCTCCAAAATCAATCACACAGCTTCTGAGCATGTCTTCAAGAGTTTGATTTGTTCGTTCAGTCTGCCCGTCGGTTTGTGGATGATAAGCTGTGCTCATATTGATTTGCGTGCCCAGAGATTTTTGAAGGGTTTGCCAAAATCGTGACATAAATCGACTATCTCTGTCAGAAATGATAGAGATCGGTACTCCATGTCGAGATACAATCTCATTAACATAGAGTTTAGCGAGTCGATCCATAGAATAATCCTCTCGGATGGGTATGAAATGCGCATATTTCGTAAGGCGATCAACGATAACCCATATAGAGTCATGATTACGTGAGGTTCTGGGTAATTTAGTGATAAAATCCATAGAGATCTGATCCCATTTCCACATGGGAATCTCAGGTTGTTGTAATAACCTAGAAGGTCGTTGATGTTCAGCCTTAACCGTTAGACATGTCAAGCATCGACCCACGTATTCTGCTATGTGTTTTTTCATTCCAGGCCACCAGTAAAAATCTTTAAGATCTTTATACATTTTATCAGCACCTGGATGAATAGAATACCTGGATTTGTGCGCCTCATCCAAGATGATTGTTCTAGATTTACCAATTAAAGGAACCCAAATTCGGCTTTTGAAATAGAACACTCCATCAGTCTTGACTTCAAGTTTCTTGTCTAATACCCTTAGTCCCTCAGCAGGATAGTTCATTGCTCGTAAAGCTTGTTGCTGAGCTTCTTTAATATGAGGAATTAAACTGGATTGAATAGTCATCCCTAACACTTTCACTCATAAAGGTTTGACTCGTTCTTTGCGACTTAAGGCATCGGCCACGACATTCGCTTTACCTGAATGATAACGAATTTCACAGTCATAGTCGTTCAAAAGTTCTACCCACCGCCTTTGTCGCATGTTCAACATTTTCTGATCCAGAATGTGTTGAAGACTTTAGTGATCAGTGTATATGATACACTTGGTTCCGTATAGATAGTGTCTCCAAATCTTGAGTGCAAACACCACTGCACCAAGTTCTAGATCATAGGTAGTATAGTTTTTCTTGTGTACTTTCAGTTGTCGAGAAGCATAAGCAATTACCTTGTCGTTCTGCATTAAAACACACCCAAGACCTTGACGAGAAGCATCACAGTATACTATGAAATTATTAGTACCTTCCGGTAATGCCAAGATAGGTGCGTTGCAGAGTTTGTGTTTCAACAGTTGGAACGCCTCCTCCTATTGAGAATCACATATAAACGGTTGATTCTTTTGTGTCAATGTGGTCAGTGGCAAGGCTATCTTCGAAAAGTTCTTGATAAACCGGCGATAATAACCTGCCAACCCCAAAAATTGATGTATTTCAGTCGGGGTTCGTGGTGTCTCCCATTGTTTCACCGCCTGAATCTTACTGGGATCTACTTGAATACCGTTTTGATTCACTACATGCCCAAGAAATTGAACTTCTCGTAACCAAAACTCACACTTGGAGAACTTGGCATATAATTTTTCACGTGCCAAAAGTTCTAGGATTAATTTCAAGTATTGAGCATGTTCTTGTTGGTTTCGAGAATAAATGAGAATATCATCAATAAACACAATCACAAATTTATCCAGATAAGGTCTACATACTCGATTCATCAGATCCATGAAAACTGCTGGTGCATTTGTTAAACCAAACGGCATTACTAGAAATTCGTAATGTCCGTATCGAGTTCTGAAAGCAGTTTTAGGAACATCATCATCATGAATACGTAACTGATGATATCCGGATCTTAAATTGATTTTTGAGAAGTAAGTAGCACCTTGTAATTGATCAAATAGATCATCGATACGAGGTAGTGGATAACGTTTTTTGATTGTCAGTTTATTGAGTTCCCGATAGTCAATACACATCCTGAATGAACCATCCTTCTTTTTAACAAAAAGAATTGGTGCTCCCCAGGGTGAGAAACTAGGTCTGATAAAACCTTTGTCTAACAGTTCTTGCAATTGACCTGAAAGCTCTTGCATTTCTGATGGTGCAAGCCGATACGGGGCTTTAGCAACAGGTGCTGCACCTGGAATCAAGTCAATTCGAAATTCAACTTGTCTCACTGGGGGTAATCCTGAGATATCCTCAGGAAATATTTCCAGAAAATCTTTGACTACTGGGATGTCTATGATTCGTTTGGGTGAGGAATTGTGCTCAGTCACATGTGCCAGAAAAGCATAACAGCCTTTCCTTAAGAATTTCTGAGCTCGCATACAAGATATGATACCAAGTTTTCTACCGGCTCATTCTCCTTGAACTATCAGTGTATTACCGTTAGGTAATGGAATACGGATCATCTTGTTTTGACACATAACTTCCGCTTGGTTATCAGAAAGCCAGTCCATACCAACAACGACATCAAAGATCCCAAGCTCAATAGGAAGTAAATTGATATTGAAAAGATGATCATTCAAATTCAAGGAACATCCTTGAATAACACTGTTAGTTTCGATCAACTTGCCATTAGCAAGTTCAATAACATAAGGAGTGTCTAGGTCTACCGTAGGCAATGAAATTAATGATGCAAATTCAGGAGAGATAAAACTCTTATCTGCCCCTGTATCAAAGAGAACTGATGCGTAAAGATTATTAAGTAGAAACGTACCAGTAACGATATTTGCATCATGTCTCGCCTCGGTCGCACCAATCTGAAAAGCTCTCCCCTAGCTTCAGTTCCCGGATTGGTGTTATTATTTGGACAGTTTCGTATGAAATGGTCAGGGCTTCCACGTTTGTAACATGACCGGTTAGTTCGTGTGGTTTGTTGTGGTGCTTGATTTTGTGGTTGAGTAGGAAAGTTGCAATATTTAGCATAATGTCCCACTCGGTTACAGTTCAGACAAACAGGACATGATCCCGTATGATGGAGTGGACATTTATTGCATTTGGGCGCCGGCCCAGTATAAGCTTTCCTCTCAGGAATAGCAGCACCATAGTTTTTCACAGTTGGCTTGCTCTGGGTGATCTCAGCCGGAGCCTTCGCCTTGGTTTTGCCAAACCACTTTCGTTTGGTACCTTTCGACACATTCGAAGTACCGACATCACTATGGCTGTGAGCCGTCTGAGATTTCAAAGACAGATTACCACTCCTTACCACCTCATTGGTAAGCTTAGTGGTCAAAAGAATTGTATGTTTCAGAGTTGTAGGTTCAGCAGCAGTCACCATTCCCCGAATCTGGGGAATCAAACCCTTAATGTACTTCTCGATTAAAGCTATTTCCGTAGGAAACATATCGGGAAGTAAACAAGTAAGTTCGTGAAATCGATCGGTGTAAGCCAGACAATCAGCACTGATCATAGAATGACTCCAGAATTCCTCCTGGAGTTTTTGAATTTCAGTGATTGGGTGGTACTCTGATCTAATCAGAGTTTTGAAATCATTCCAGCCCATCGAGTCAACTTTGGCTGAACCCAAAGTCTTGGCCTGGGTATTCCACCAGGTCAAAGCCGAGTCTTTCAAAGAACAGGCAGCATAAGACACCTTATGCTCCTCCAAACACTGACTGATTTTGAGTTTGGTTTCCATCTCCTCGATCCACCTTAAAAGACCAGCCGCTCCTTCCTTACCCGTAAAAGTAGGAGGGTTGCAAGAGGCAAAGTACTTATATGTACACCCTTGCTGTGGTGGATCAGGAACAATTGTTTTCGTGGTTGTTGCACCGGTGGTAGTATGAGTTTCGACGTGACCACCAGTAGCATTATGTTCAGCATGATCGTGTTCCCCACCAGAACCTGCGGTGATATGTGGTTGGTGTTGTATCAGAACACCACAAGCAGATAATTGTTCACACACATTTCGTGCTATCATAGCCTCATTTGTTTCATATCCGCTTGTACCAGCAGGTGGAACAGTGCTTGCTCCAGGGTTCACTGGTGGAGCAGTATTTGTTTCCAAGTTCCCAGGTGGAACTACGTTCACTTCCGGATTAACATGCGGATCCTGATTCGATTCAACATTCACAGGTGGGATTTGATTTTGTTCAGGGTTTGTAATGTTCTGAGCAGCTTTCTTAGCTGGTCGACCTCTTTTAGGAGCCATTTATCTGCTCACAAGCAGACAATTTCAAGTCAGTTTAAGAACATTAAAAATATAACCCGTTCCATCACATAATTTCAATCATATTCAGTTAGACTGAAAATTTATATTGAAATGTGATTATAAAGAATACATTATAACTACATGAATTTAGTCCAGACATGTTCACATTACATACAGATCACACAAATATTCGTAGTTATACTTAGTCCTATTATTTCAAAAACATGTTAGAGTCTTACCCAGCTCATTGCATTGCAACACATGTTTTTAGAGATATGTTCATACAGGACTAGGATATGTTCTCACACAAGTTCTCATACAAACAATAGATATGTTCTCGTACAGTATGGCTCTCGTACTGTACTTTAGTTACAGATATGTTCACAATTAGATATGTTCTCAGTTCAGACATGTTCTCGAACAGTATGGCTCTCGTACTGCACTTTAGTTACAGATATGTTCACAATTAGATATGTTCTCAGTTCAGACATGTTCTCGTACAGTATGGCTCTCGTACTGTACTTTAGTTACAGATATGTTCGCATACAGTATTGCTCCCGTACTGTATTTCAGCGAAATATATGTTTTTAGTTCAATATGTTCGCATACAGTATTGTTCCCGTACTGTATTTCAGCGAAATATATGTTTTTAGTTCAATATGTTCGCATACAGTATTGTTCCCGTACTGTATTTCAGCGAAATATATATTTGTAGTTCGACATGTTCTCATCTTGATACGTTCATATACAGTTATGTTCTCACACAGAAGAATTAATTATAGTTCACACAAGTTTGTTAGAAAATCATAGTTCACACGTCAGACACATAGTTCATTATACAGACAGATATACAAAAACACCCATGTTATTACACTATCATAGTTTTATATATCACAAGTTTTAATACAAGAACTATCAGAAACGATACATCAACACTAACTACCGGGGATCCATTTCTACAATCAAAACTTCCCATCCACATCACACACTAACAACCTATTCGTCTGTACATAAGATATCCCAAAAAGAACCGCATAAACATACTTATCGTAAAAAGTACGATAAAAAGGAAAACACCATGGCCACTGCCGCCATAATCACGCCCAAAACTATCATCTTAGTCTCGAAACTGGCCATCCCAAGCCAAATCAGAAAATCTCTCATCCTCACCACTCCTGCCCTCAACAACTCAATCTGCTGCCAAAAGGTAGCAATAATCCTCCGCACCCACGTCCTACGCAACCGCTCTTCAACCGAAGTCCTCCACGCCTGTGTATCTACCTCTAATGTGTTCACTCGATCCATAATGGTCAAGTGAGAAGTCAAAATCTCTAAAACAATGCTACAGGTATCGTCTATCATAGCACTCTGCTGCTGTATATCCTGACGCATCCCTTGCAGATCCTGAGTGACCTGTTGTAGCTAGGCTCTCCACTCAGCTTGGTGGTAGGATTCTCTCACCTCATGTATGGTCTGTGGCTCATCTCGGGGAGCCATCTGATGCCTCGGGGGTAGTCCCGTGGTTTTGCGGGCTTGACCCCGCATCCGTCGTAATCCGTCCCACGCGGGGACTCTCCGTGGAGAGGAGTCCTGTCTCCTCTCAGCTGAGGTATGCACTAAGGGTGAATGAGGGGGACTGGGTAGAATGGGGGCTGCTGATGGTAATACTGGTGATGGTGGTGGTGGTGGAGTAACAGGTCTAGGGGATGATGGTGTACGTGGTCCGACAGGGGTAGCCTGAGAGGCTGCAGATGAAGCCTCACTAGAACCTGAGTCTGACCCTGCACTAGAGCTAGGGGTGTCATCCAACCTCAAATAAGGAAACCTCTGGTAAATATACTGCTCGGCTGGATCGGCCATCGCTGTACAATCAAAATCTCTAATCAGTATCATGAAGTAAATATTAACCAACAATATTTAACATAAACACGGACATGATATGATGGTCTTTCCTATCTCCAGACAACTATTCATCTTTATAGTTGTTATTGTTCTGCTTGCATTGAACTTCACTAGAACGCACACGTGTTGCGAATTTCTGTTATGCTGGCCACTCATAACTGGAATTCGTACCACCTGATTATCCTGGCTTAATTCAAAACAAGTTTTGTTCGTTAGTTACGTTCGGCGCTCTCAGTGTCACTATACGAGCCTATGGTTATAGTCTAGGTTTCTAAGTCAACCTAATTCTCTATAACATGTGGCTCTGATACCACCCTGTCACACCCCCACCCCTCGTCACCTCGTGCATGATGTCACTGAGCTGGTTGCGGAAGCATAGTGGTGATGTCTCAGAGGTGAGGGGTGACTTACTTGAACCGATATCATAAGCACACAGATTAACTTAAAGTAAATACATTACAAGGAGGTCGCAATCACAATTACATGACAGCTATGTTTATTTAATTACTACTTATAATTATTCAAGTGCAAATATCCCAAAAGTGCATCCTCACCGGCTATTAGTGTTTACCTGCAAAAACGATTGAGTTTGAAACGTCAGCACGAAGCTGGTGAGTTCGACAGTTCAATTTAAAACAATATGATATGATAAGCATGTTCTCAAAAGTTTAGTTCCGGATAACCATGGGACCCGTATCTAGTTCCTTTCGGACGTCTAGCTCTGTTCTCAAGATATTACCCGTCCGTACATATCTTAGTGCCTCATTGTCTTAATGTCTATCATACCATTAAGAAGTTTTGGAAACAGATAACAAACATTCACACAAGGGAAGATGCAATCCTCCCAGCGAATGGGGTGTCAACCAATAGTACTATCAGTGTTTTCTGTTCGGCCACAAATGGGGGACTACATACAGTTCAAGAATGAGGACTTTTAGTTCCATGATAGAGTTCAGTTCTACAGGCAAAATCCCATGAAATCCCACAAAAATCACATGAAATCACACAGATATCATTGATGCATATCATATGTTCAGACAACAATTTACAGAGTTACCCCGATGTTTATAAAATATTAAAAAGAAAAGGGATTGTACGAAACTCACCTGATGATATATAGGTAGCAAAATATCTCGAAGCTGATGACAAAGAGATGATTCTGCATTTACTTATATTTTATGAATTATTTATGTTCTAGTTTGCTGATTAGATCTTTCTGAACGTTCAATGTCAAAGACATTGCTTAGTAAGTCATCAAACCGTTTTAATTGCTTAATTTATTATTATATCATACAATGTATGATAATGTAGGAACCTACATTGCATTAGATTCCTAATACAAGGTTGATGACACTCTTGATTAATCAGAATAATCCCAGATTAACCAAATAGTTAATGTTGTTGATTATGATACTGTAACAGTTTCTAGATAATTTAATGGCTTAGGAATGATCAATCCTTAAAATTGATTACCCAATTATCAAGAAATATCACAATGTAGCATCAGAATAGGTGTAATAACCATGTTTAACATACTAATCTGACTGTTATCATAAGCATCAGATAATTGTTCCAATGAGTATGTTAATGATTGTGATTAGTTTGAAACACTTGGATTTAACCTTGCATTTCAAGGATTAATCCAACTAAGCACATACATTGTTATAATCAAATGGATTAAACCATTATAATTATGGGTAGGGTTTCATGCAAATCGGGCATTACAACGGATCAAAACAAGGATTTAAACGTTTAAACTTCGTGTTCTTTGTTTATAATCAATCCTAGCCATCATCTAGGCAATAATCAACAATCCTAACTATGTCATTACGTTCAAAATCAAGATCTAATAAATCAAAATCAAACTAGAAAGTTTAAACGGATCATTACCTAATCTGACGGATATCTACGGTTAAAACAACGATCAGAACTTGTAGAAATGATCCCTGGTGCGATCCTTGCGTTCAGAGGGCTTGGAAATAGAGTTTGGATGGTGGTTTGTGTATGTTTTCTTCGTTTGAAGGTAGAACAGACGCAAGAAGAAGAAATATAATCTTCTTGCATGAAATATGATGAAATAGATCAGATCACTGCACCGCCACACCCGTCGCGTACCGCGATGAGGTGCCAAAAAAAGGCTTCGCGTACCGTGAAGATTTCCGGAGGAATCTTAGATATTTTACATGCATCGCGTACCGCGAAGGACTCTCAAGCCCACCTCCGTGTACCGCGACGAGCCCATTCGATCAATACTTAGAAATTTTTCTTCGTTTTTCGATTTCGGCCGCTCCATGACTCCGTTTTGAGCACGGTTTTCGCCCACGTTCATCATTTCTCGCCTACTATCAATCTGTAACAATTACAGTCATCAAATCAACGTGGATTTCTAGAACGATCAAATGTGCCCACGTCATTGATGACGAAATTCTCGTATGCAACTGTCACAATATAATCCTCAATTCATTGCCAAAGTCATATGACCAGTTCACCTTGAACTATAATATGAATTCTTGGAACAAGACTATCCCAGAGTTGCATATGATGCTTAAAACTGCTGAGATGAATATACCAGGCTCTAACAAAGCTGGTTCAGTGCTGATGATCAAAGGGGTCGAGTTGAGAAATCCAAAGGTAAGGGCAAGAAGAGCATGAAAGGTAAGGGCAAGGGAAAAGGCAAGGTTGTTGCCAAGACCAAACCTCTAAAGGATGCAAAATGCTTTCATTGTGATGAAACTGGGCATTGGAGGAAAAACTGCCCAAAATACCTAACTGAGACAAAGCAGAAGAAGGGTTCTACTGCAAGCACCTCAGGTATTTTCGTTATGGAAATCTTCTCTTTTTCTAGCAAATCTTGGGTGTTTGACACCGGATGTGGTTCTCACATATGCAATGATTTGAAGGGACTAAGGAAGGTTAGGAAGCTGAAAACAGGCGACCTGGAACTCCATGTGGGAAATGGACAAAAGGTTGCAGTTAAGGCAGTAGGAGAATATGTTCTTTTACTACCTAATGGTTTAGAACTTGTTTTGAACAATGTTTGTTTTATTCCTAGTTTGCCTAGGAATATTGTTTCAGTTTCAGCTTTGTGTGAACATGGCTTTAAGTATGCTTTTAATGACAATTGTTATTTTTCTGCATATTTGAATGATGTGTTTTATTTTGATGCAAAGCCTCATAATGGAATCTATGAGATAGTTGTCCATGCTAATAACGAAATATACAATATCTTCAATAAACGTATGAAATTGGATTTCAATGATACGTACTTATGGCATTGTAGGCTTGGGCACATTAACAAGAATCGCATGAAGAAACTCCAAACCTCAGGAATATTAGATTCAACTGGTTCGGAATCATTTGATGAATGCAAATCATGTTTAAGTGGAAAGTTGACTAAACAACCCTTTAAAGGAAATAGTCAAAAGGCCAAGGATCTACTTGAGATAATACATTCAGATGTATGTGGTCCATTCAGAACCACTACCAGAAATGGAGAGAGATACTTTGTTACATTTACTGATGATTTCAGTAGATATGGGCATGTTTATCTTATGAAACATAAACATGAAACGTTTGAAATGTTCAAACGATACCAAAACGAAGTAAAAAATCAGTTAGGTAGAACGATTAAGATACTTCGATCGGATAAAGGAGGTGAATATCTTAGTCAAGAATTTGATGAACATCTGACAAATTGTGGAATTGTTTCACAACTTACTCCCCTTAGAACACCACAGTTAAACGTTGTGTCTGAAAGGAGGAATCGAACTCTATTAGATTTGGTTCGATCAATGATGTGTCGTACAAACTTACCTCACTCCTTTTGGAGTTTTGCTCTTGAAACCACCGCACGAATTGTTAACTTAGCTCCAAAAAAGAAATTTGAAAAGACACCATATGAGATATGGCATGGGAATAAACCCAATGTGTCTTATCTTAAGGTATGGGGATGTAACGCATATGTTACACGAGAGTCTCAAGACAAGCTAGATCCCTAAGGCGATAAAGTTGTTTTCGTCGGATACCCTAAGACAATCGGTTATTATTTCTACAATACCAATGAAAATCGTGTTTTCATTAAAGGAGAGCTACCTTTTTTGGAAAAGGAACTGTTAGCTAGAGGGATTGGAGAAAATAATGTGGATTTAGATGAAATCCGTGAATCTCAAATAACCGATGCACTAGCTAGTACATCTAGACAACATAGTGATGTTGAACTTGAATCTGAAAGGACTCAAGAGATGGATATAACTCCAAGCATCCGTAGAAGTACTAGGGATCGACATGAGCCCGATAGATATATTGGACTTCATGAAAATGTCGACAGCTTGGTTGTTGATCAAGCTGAACCTACTTCTTATAAAGATGCCATTATGGATTCGAAATCCACAAACTGGCAGGATGCTATGAATGCAGAGATGCAATCCATGTATGAAAACCATGTATGGGACTTGGTTGAACTTCCTCCCGAGTGTCGGACTGTAGGATGTAAATGGATCTTCAAAAGGAAGACCGACATGGATGGAAATGTACAAACCTACAAAGCTAGGCTGGTAGCAAAAGGCTTCACCCAAGGTGTTATTTTTGAATAAACCTTTTCACCAGTAGCCATGCTTAAATCAATTAGAATCTTATTAGCCATAGCTGCATATTATGACTATGAAATATGGCAAATGGATGTCAAAACCGCATTTCTAAATGGACATCTTACTGAAGATGTCTATATGGTGCAACCTGAAGGTTTTGTAGATCCAAAGAATTCTAATAAGGTTTGTAAGTTGAGTAAGTCCATTTATGGACTAAAACAAGCATCTCGGAGTTGGAATATTCGTTTTGATCAGAAAATCAAAGAGTTTGGTTTTATCAAGAACGAAGACGAACCTTGTGTTTACAAGAAGGCTAGTGGGAGCTATATTACTTTTCTGATCTTGTATGTAGATGACATACTGATCATTGGAAACAATATACCTATGCTAAAAGATGTTAAATCTTGGTTAAGTAAATGTTTCGCAATGAAAGATCTTGGCGATGCCGCTTATATTCTGGGAATAAAGATCTATAGAGATAGATCTAGACGACTCATTGGGTTAAGTCAAAGTACATACATTGATAAAGTTCTTAAACGTTTTTCAATGCAAGATTCCCAGGGAGGAACCTTACCCATGGCACATGGTACAATACTTAGTAGTAGCCAATCTCCTAAAACTAATGAGGGGAAGAAGAAAATGGAAAGAGTTCCATATGCTTCTGCAATTGGTTCAATTATGTATGATTTGCTTTGAGCATAACAAGTAGATACCAGCAAAATCCTGGTGAAAGTCATTGGGCTGCTGTAAAGAACATATTAAAGTACTTACGAAGAACTAAAGATACGTTCTTGATCTATGGAGGAATGGAAGAAGAGCTGACTGTAAGGTGTTACACAGACGCTAGCTTCCAAACAGATCGAGATGATTCTCGATCACAATCGGGGTATGTGTTTACCCTCAATGGTGGAGCTATCACTTGGAGGAGCTCGAAACAAAGTGTTGTTGCTCAATCCACGACAGAGTCTGAATACATTGCTGCTTCGGAAGCTGCAAAAGAAGCTACTTGGATGAAGAAATTCATGACTGATCTCGGTGTGGTTCCTAGTATTAGGAAACCAATAGAGATATTATGTGACAACACTGGTGCTATTGCTCAGGCAAAGGAACCAAGGTCACATCATAGGTCAAAGCACATACTCAGACAGTTTCACTACATTAGGGAAATAGTGGAAATAGGAGACATCAAGATAGACAAAATTCACACAGATCAAAATCTAGCGGATCCCTTTACTAAGCCTATGCCTCTGTCTAAACACGAGGAGCATGTTGAGAAGATAGGTCTTAGGTTTGCTAGTGATTGGATTTGATCTTTATTTAGTATTTGGGTGCTTTCGAATTAAAGTTACATTGGATATTTATTTTGATTTAATGGTTAAATGCATAATAAATATTGTTTCTTTATTCGATATTTTGTATGTTTTAGTATCCTTGAATATGGTATTCTAAATGTCCGTAGTCGATCAGATTCATGGGAATCAATCTGAATTAAGACTACTTGAATGCTTGGCTAGTTTATAAGATAAAAGCTTAAAGTGTTGATGACCAAGATTCATAGACAAACATTAGAGAATGATGTCGGACATAACTCGTTTCAAAACGTTCTTCATGGATCATTATAATAAGAAGTTTTGAATATGGTATGATCTATACATATCCTTAGACCTAAGGAGCATATTAGAACTGACATTAGTCTAAGGTCATTCTTTGATCTTATCTAACGTTGTTCTGAAAATGGGCAGTAATAAGGATATTTGATTGGGAATGGTTCTGAAACTAAGTGGGAGTTGTATGCTGCCAAAGGGATTCTATACTCTTATATGATTAAGAGATGATATTCTGGCACCCTCGTTAATTTAAACTGGTGAAAATGCATGGCCGTGCTCAAACTAAGAGTAGCTTGTTAGACCATTTTAAATTGCAGAACGAGAATCAGAATGTTTGAACAACATATGAGAATGAAATGTGATCCATGTCTCATGTTCAAAGAATATCAATTAGAAAGGATAAATAGATAAAGGTTACCATGGCTATAATTTTAGTTAAGTAAAGGGTTACTTGAACTAAAAGTTTAGTTGACTTTAGAAGTCATACCCTGCTAGGGGCAGCGCGATGCAGCTAGGTGACCAACACTGTCTACGTTGAAGGAATTATGCGATGAATTGTCCAAGTGGAAGTCTGTTGGATATGTGATGTCCGATCATCGATAATATCAACGTTGCTATCGGGGTACGATCCAAAGAGTTACACTTTGGAAGATAGTAATGCGATTATGTCTAAAATTTGTTTTAGACGTATTCAATTTCACGAATTATTTAAAGTGGTGTGTTATTATTATTTGTGAAATAATAATAATATTGGAGGAATTAATTATTATGATAATTAATTATAATTAAATTGATAAAGTTTAATTAGTTAAACTTTAGACATTTAATAAATGTTGCTAACTAGTTGCTAGCTAGTAGTATGGAGAGTAGTAATTAAATGGTTTAATTACTAAAAGGGTTTAATTATATTAAAAGATTTTAATTTAAATTAACATGTGAAATAAAATGGTGGGAAACCAATTTTGAATTGGTAATCCAAGATCCTATTTTTATGGATCTTCTTTGACTTTAAAAAGTGAGATCTAACACCATTTTTCACATCATCTCTTTCACCCAACCTCCCACTCTTCCTCTTGGTGGCCGAAATCCCTCTTCTCTCTTCTTTTATTTTTTGGCCAAAGCACCACCACACACCACCACCATAACCGAACCACCATAGGTGGTTTTACATTATCGGGTTGTTACGGTGATACGCGATAGAGATCGTGGTTCGTGATTCAAGTCATCTAGCGAGACTACTATCGAATCCAAGGTGTGTTTTGGAGATTCTTCATTGAGGTCAATTCTAAACACCCTATGGTTGTTTCTGTTTATTCGTATGTAACTGGATTCCTGGTTTTGAGAATTTTGTTTATGAAACAAAATGTGTAACCTAATCGCTTCCGCTATCGTAAAATCTGATTTTATAATTAATATGAATAATTAAAAGTTTAAAATGGTTACTACAATTCCCAACATTTATATATAGTAAAATGATCAAAAATTAACCATTTCTTATTGCGTTAAAAAAAATAACTATATCTTATTATGTACTCTGGGGCCCACATTAAAGTAAATCAAAATGTGTAGGTTTTTTCTTTCTTTTTTAATTAATGTAATTAATGTAGGGCAAACTTACATTAACAAAAAAAAGAAGAAAAAATTTATATCTTTAGATTTACTTTAATATGGGCCCCAAAGTAATAAGACGTGGTTATTCGTTTAACGCTATAAACATGGGTTAACAAAGGAACCACACCTTATACACACACACACATATATACACACTAGGTTATTAACCCGTGTATTACACGGATTTGATATAAAATATGAAATAGTTAGCATTAAAAATTTAGCAATTATAAAACTATATTTTGATATAAAATGATTAATTTACATATTAATAAATATTTTAAGTAAAAATAATAATTATAAATTTTAATCACTATACAAATGATATATAACTTTTTAATGTGTAATAATTGAAATCTTTGAAATAAATAACCTTAAAAACTTTAGTTTCTATTATATCAAAAACTAACTTTTATAAACCAATAATATAAAATAGAATTTTTGTAATCATGAAGTTAAACGACCCAATTTACACTACTACAAAAACAAGTATTTGTACATCCATGTTCTATCAGTGTACCACTCCATGACCAAAAATGTCTATTTCAGTCCTAAATTCAATGTCAGTTACAAAATTATAGTTAACAACAAACATATATAAACTAATTGTCAAATTTGAACAAGAGAATATAGATTAGAATTATATTTGTTGTGTAGTGAAAGAAAAAGATTTAATAGATTGCTATATGGCGGAAACATCTTCACATCCAAATATGCAGGTTAAGTTATTTGTAGTGAAATAGAAAGTTACATTCAACACTTTTTTATTTTATTTGAGTGTTCCTATCCTTTTCACTTTGATGAAACCATGGAAACTAAACACTCAAAACAACTATTTTATATGTTATACTTCTTTGATTATGATGGCAGGTGTTGTCATTGGCACAACCTCTTATTGTGGTTTTTTACTCATTTTTTTGGTATTCACGAGCTGTTTCCAAGTCAAACCACAATGAAACTAGGGTGTAGTTTATCAATTTTATCCTTACCTACATAATTAGCAGGTATTCAAGATGTGGGTGCTTTCTAAATTTTTTAAAATAATGTTCTTAACCAAATAATGTTTACGAAAACTATCTTGTGAACATGAAGGCAAATTCTATTATATAGAACACAGAATTATTTTCTTGAAGAATATACAAAATACTTACCTGGACAAATAATTATACCAGCACTAAAACACTAACCATTTTTTGCATCTTGTGCAATTTTATATGCAATTTGTGAAGTTGATGTCATATTTCAAATTGTTGGATTTTAAATTAGTAGAATGCATATTACTTTAGGTTATTATTAAATAATTAGGCTTCTTATGTGTGTTTTTGTTCATCTGTGGTATTAGTTCTCTAATATTTATGTTATTAGTTCTCTAATATGTTTGCTCCTGTGCACAATGAAAAAATGATTCCGACTATATTAACTAAATGGTTAAAAATAGATTGAAATCCACAAAATTGAATCTACAAATACAACAATAACTCATGACAGAAACCTAATCAAGGACTAAAGTCTCATCTATGTAATCTATTGAAAAAAAGGTACATTAGAAGAGATACTTACCTTTATTGCAGAAGCAAAGTCTTCAAAGGTATTTGTTCTATCTGCAACAATTACATATTTACAGGTATTTGAGTAATTAGATTGAAATATAGTAACCCTGGTTCTTTAACAGGTTCCTTAACATGTTCTTTAACGGGTTTTAACAGGTTCTTTAACAGGTCAATTATAGTGTTAACTGTTAACAGGTTTCTTAACGGGTCATTTCGTGTTTACGTGTTTTTAACAGGTTGTGTTCGTGTTTGAAAAAACAAACACGATAAGAATTCGTGTCGTGTTCGTGTCTAAGTAGTTCGTGTTTCATGTCTTAACGGGTCGTGTCTTAACGGATCGTGTCTGACCCGTTATGACATCCCTAGGTGAGACTCGACCCAATTCGAGGTGAAAAAATTTCAAATACGAATAACTCGTAATCCGACTCGATAATCACCACTAGACTTGTTATTAATTTTTCAAGCTCAAACTGAACTCGGGCGCAACTTGTACTATGTTTAATTACTTAATTTACATTTTTTTATATTTAATAATATATATATGATCCATTATACTTTTTTATATGATATAAGATATATATATATATATATATTAATTATTTTTTCATAATTTATATATATTTATTTATATCAATATTTATTTAACAAAAACATTAAGTTATAATAATACAATATTACTCAAAGAGTCACAATTAGTTTTATGAGTCATTATAGCTTTTAAAGGGGCATAAGTAACCTTATTAGTTTATGTGAAGACATAATGTGTTAGATTTATTGAAACATGTACATGATTAACCATAAGTTATTAAGTTTGACTTTGATTGACCTACATTAACCTTGTTTAACCTAATTGTCTTTGTTTGATTGAATCTTGATAAACTAGTATTGATTTTGGTTGACCAAGACATGTTGTAATTAGTTATATTGGGTTAACACATGTCCTAATGAGTTATATTAGGTTTTAGGAGTGTTAGAAAGAAAACAACACCCGTTTAAAACCTAAATTAAAATTAAATCGTATTTTTAATCAAAAAAAATCGAACTGAATTATCAATTCAATTTTTGGTTCAATTCCTAACCATAATCGAATTATGAATTTGTTTTTCGATTTGATTATCAACTCCATACCCTTTTTTGAATCGGGTTTTTCAGTTTAGTCGGTTAACTAATTAAACTAAATTTGAATATAGATTTATTATATTTATTAATAATATATAAGGTTGAATTCAATTTATTCGTTTCAATTTGGTTAATTTTAGTTGGTTTATTTGGTTTATAATCGTTTTATTTAGTTAAATTCAGTTTGTTTGCATTTTAAGCAAAATCCAATTTGGTTAACGATTTTACAAATTCAATTTGGTCTGGGTTTTTATTAAAGATGAAAAATTTCAAACGGAATAACCTGAACTGAATAAACCAAACAAACTAATAATTGATTCGATGAGCACCTCTTTTAGGTTTTAAGATTAATCATCTCTCTTAATAGGTCACATTTAGCCTATGTAGGTCTTTTTATGCTCTAATGTGTTTATATATGATAAACTTCGTATGTGATTAACCAAAATTGTAGAAAATCAGTGAGCTGAGGAGAGACTAACTTAACCAGGATCAAGAGCTTAGACAAAGCTTTTGGTGTTTTGCTCCCTCTGGAATTTTGCTCTTTAGTTATTTTAGTGTTTAGTTTTCTTAAGTTAGAAGAAAAGAAAAGAGAAAACAGTAAGGCGACACAAGAGAAATTCAGAGAAAAGTGTTGTATTTTATTCAGTAGATGTTGGGGTATAAATAGCCCCGACATTTAATGTTTCAGGACAAATACAAGAAGAGGACAAACAGATAAGACTGATGACACTATTACAGACACTGTAGCATCAGAATAGTACAAGTGTAAAGTCAACATAGGATCTTTAAAGATCTGAGTTCAGACTTTTGTACTGATGCTAATACATTATTCTTTCGGAAGTTCTTCATAGGAAACTATCTAATGTAGTCAGTTATCCTAAAGAAGGTTACATTTATTCTTTCATCAGAAGAAACATATGTCTTCTGAAATATTGTTTTTCTTCCAATGTCTTTGGAGGTCTTCCGAAATAATTGACTTTTATTCTTCGGAAGCAAGTGTCTTTAGAGGTTTGTTATTGAGAAGAGTCTTCTGAAGCATCTTCTGAAGTATTGTCTTCGGAAGCATTTTTCTTTTATTTGTCTTCGGAAGCTAGTGTCTTTTATTTTTCTTCGGAAGGAATTGGCTTTTATTTGTCTTCGGAAGCTAATGTCTTTTATTTGTCTTCGGAAGCAATTGGCTTTTATTTGTCTTCGAAAGCAATTGTCTTTCATTTGTCTCTTCCGAAGGTTCTTCTGAAGACTTGTCTTCGAAAGCTAGTGTCCTGCAAAATTTATTACAAAGATTATTTGAAAGGTGGTTTTGCTTCATCAGTCCTTATTTTCCAACAATCTCCCTCTGGACTGATGAAGCCAAAACCACTTAATTTTCACTTAATTTTAGAGCCCAAACAATTTTAGAACATCAGGCTGGTGGTTTTATGTGTTGTCTCCCTCTTTTTGGCTTAATCAGGGAAGAAGAAGGAGGTAGAGAAGGGAGCAGGGTAGAAAAGGTGGTAGAACTGTAGGTGCGTTAAGAATTTAGAGAAACCTTCAACTGAAGGTGCCTGCATGGGGTAGATTTGGATTACAGGACTAAAGACATCCGTTAATTCCATAGTGTGAAGAACTGATCCGTCCATCATTTTGTAGATGTCATCCGAATCCCTGACTAGAGAGTCAGTTTTATTATGACCTGAGTTCATCTCAGAAATGTCATAACCCCTTGTTCTTGGTTCTGGGGATTTCCTAGCCTTAGTTTAAAGAAAAACTTCATTGGCTGTTGCCATACCAGGAGTCTTACTGCCTAATCCATTCAAATGAAAAGCCATTGGATTTTCATATGAAATGGATGCTCCTGATATATGATCAGGAGGTCAAGATGGACTTGACGACCAGATCGCATCCTCTTTTATAGGGTAGAGAAATGTTGAGCAATAGAGGTAAGGGGGGCTGTTGGAAAGAAACAGAGTCGTCCTTGGGAGAGAGGACAACCATCTGATTGTCAAATGACATGTCAGTGGTTAGTGAGGTTTCACTTAGGAATACAACATCATCCTGTGAAGAGGATTAATGAGGAGCCGGATGGGAAGAGATTCTTGATATATCTGTGAGGATGAAACAGATGTATCCATGTGTTCAGTGGGAACACAATCATGTTCAGGGATCTCATCTTCCTGAACAGATTCTTTTGGGTTTATTAGGCTTGGAGGGTTTTGAAAAAGTATTTTATGGCCAGTACCTGATTTAGGTGTGGAAGAAGGGTGGATGTGGGTTTACTAAAGATGGGTGTTTCTTTAGTATCATCCATCAATGTTCAACATTTTGAACATCAGTTAGTCAAGTCCGTCATAATATTATGAAGATCAAAGAGACAAACTGAAAGCATAGCCGGAACTATGAACATTTTTGATGATATACCAGGTTATCAATAAGATGTTATTTGAAATAGTTGCCTGTAAAGATTAAAAGGACTGACTTCTACATAATCATGTTTTTCAGGTTAACCTAAAAAGTTCATGATTATGTATGAAATTACAGAGCTGAAATACTAGAGAGAGGTTGAGACTTACACATTTGGTCAAGAAGACATGTTCATGCACATCCGAAAAGTACAGACGAAGTTTTGTGAGGAATGAAGCCTGGTCCGAAGCCGTTACGCCATTATCATAAGCATGAAGCTTGCGACAAGGTAAGTATAAGTGCTTCGTGCCAGGCGACATGCCTGACAATTTATCATCCGTAACCATGAGCATTACTTAGAGCTTTCAAGATGAAGAAGGGTTTCTTGAAAACCAGAGGAGGAATAGGGTGTAAGTAGAATTATGGAGAAGAAGATGATAAATAAGGAAAGTAATCCGAGAAGATTATTCGTGAGAGTCAGTATTGAGACTCGGGTCTATCAGAAAGATTGACAACTGTCACATCAAATGCAAAGCTCAAAGATTTATATTGCGGAATCGGAAGAATCTTATTGTAGACACAAGTTAAATAAACTCATGAAAGTTTTCGGAAGAAGAAAATAGAAGAAGAAGATATCTTCGGAAGAAAAGACATCGGAAGGAGAGGAATGTAACAATGGAAAGTTTAAACATCAGATAGATATGAAGCAGTGATTATATGGCCACTGATCCTATCTGTGTATAGAGATAATTACTGAAAGAAATCAAGATTTCTTTAACAGTTGTTTATCCAATATCCATTGTTTGGATAATTTATAAAAACTATCCTTTAATGTTTATTAACTCATATTTATCATGCCCAGTTTTGCTACAAACTTAGAGAAAGTTGAGAAGTCTAAGGGCTTGGTAAATATGTCAGCTATTTGGTCACTTGTAGAGACATGTTCTGGAACTATTAGTCCTTTTTCAAAACAGTCTCTAATGAAGTGATGCCTTATTTCAATGTGTTTGGTTTTAAAATGATAAACATGATTCCTTATTATGTTTTTGGCAGCTTCGCTGTCTATCAGAAGAGGTGTTTTTAGTTCAGTTATTCCAAAATCTAGCAGTTGGTATCGTAACCAAAGAATTTGGGCAGTGCAATGGGCTGCTGCAATGTATTCAGCTTCAGCAGTTGAATTTGACACTGAAGTTTGCTTCTTGCTTTGCCATGACACTAAGCAACCTGCAAAGAACTGACAACCTCCTGAAGTGGACTTTCTGGTTAGAGAACATCCAGCATAATCACTATCTGAAAAACCAACAAGCTTACAAATTTGATTAGCAGGATACCAAATACCTAGCACAGGAGTGCCTTTGAGATACCTGAGTATCCTCTTCACAAATGAAAGATGAGATTGCTTGGGAGCAGATTGGTATCTTGCACAAACACATGTTGCATACATGATGTATGGCCTTGATGTAGTAAGATACATCAGAGAACCAATCATGCACCTGTAGAGAGTTTGATCTATAGGTTCACCATTGTCATCTGGACATATGCCAGGACTTGTTGCCATGGGAGTAGAAATTATTTTACAGTCATTCATATTAAATTTATTGAGAAGATCTTTTACACATTTAGATTGATGAATGAAAGTCCCGTGTGGGGTTTGTTTGACTTAAAGTCCTAAAAATGTTTTTAATTCACTTAAAGCACTCATTTCAAACTTAGAAGACATTAGTTTAGAGAATTGTTCACACAAGGAAGGTTTTGTTGATCCAAAAATGATGTCATCAACATAGATTTGTGCCAACAAGAGTTCCTTATCTACTCTTTTTATGAACAAGGTCTTATCAATGGTTCCCCGTGAAAATTTATTAGAAAGAAGAAATTGAGATAGAGTGTCATACCATGCTCTTGGAGCTTGTTTTAGACCATAAAGTGCTTTGTCTAGTTTGTACACCCAATCAGGATGATGAACATCATCAAATCCTGGTGGTTGACAAACGTAGACTTCCTCTTTTATTGATCCATACAGGAAAGCACTCTTTATGTCCATTTGGTATACCTTTATGTTATGTGAGATGGCAAATGCTAGGAATAGTCTAATGGCTTCCAATCTTGCCACAGGAGCAAAAGTCTCATCATAGTCAATACCTTCCTCTTGACAATAACCTTGCACCACTAACCTGGCTTTATTTTTTATTACAATGCCTCTCTCATCTGTTTTATTTCTGAAAACCCATCTGGTTCCGATGGGATATTTTCCATCGGGCAGAGGACATAGAGTCCAAACATTTTGTCTTTTGAACTGCAATAACTCATCTTGCATTGCTTCTACCCAATTATTGTCTTTAAGAGCCTCTTGATATTTGGATGGTTCAGTTTGGGATAGAAAGGCTGCATGAAGACAGAAATTTTAAATCTGGCTTCTTGTTTGAACTCCTTTACTTAGATCACCTAAGATTTGTTCTAGAGGATGATTTTTGTTGAAAGGAATGATGTCCAAACAGTTATTTGAGGAGGCAGCATAGGATGAAGGTGAGTTTTCAATGGGGCTCAGAGAGTTTAGAATGTGATCAGGAACATTTATGGACGCATTATCCAAGACAGGAGATAGAGGAGTAGATGGTATATCGTCTTGGTTTTGAGAATTTTCTTCTTGAGAATTTATTTGATGAGATGGAAAAGAAGTGAAGAACTTTGAAACAGAATCTTCCTCAATAGAAGATAGATCTTCAGAAGTTTGACATGACTCTGATGATGGAGAAGAAGATGAGATAGGAGGGATGAATGAGAAGCTTTCAAGATCGAAGAGATCATCAGGAGCAGAAGGGAAGGATGAAGTTGATGCTGATTCATTGAATTTTACATCAATAGATTCCTCAATTATTTTTGTTCTGAGATTGAAAGCTCGATATGCTTTAGAAGTCTGAGAGTATCCAACAAAGTATCCAGAATCAACTTTAGCAGCAAATTTGGACAAAGAGTCTTTTGTATTTAAGATAAAACATGGACATCCAAAGACTTTGAAGAAGGAAATGAGAGGCTTTATTTTATACAGGATTTCATAGGCAGTCTTGTTATGTCTTTTAACAATGTGAACTCTGTTTAATACATAACAAGCAGTGTTTACTGCCTCAGCCCAGAATGATAAAGGTAATCCTGAGTCTGCAAGCATGGTTCTTGCAGCTTCAATTAGTGTCCTGTTCTTTCTTTCTACAACTCCATTTTGAGCAGGAGTTCTAGGACCACTATATTGTCTAAGGATTCCTTTAGAAATACAGAATTTATCAAGAACTTGATTTTTAAATTCTGTACCATTGTCACTTCTTATCATTTTGACAGGAAGACTGAATTGTTTTTCAAGAAGAGTGACAAGAGCAATTATTTTATCAGAAGTCTCATCTTTGCTGAAAAGGAAGAAAGTCCAGCAAAATCTTGAGTAATCATCCACAACAACTAGACAATATCTTTTTCTAGCTAAACTAGCTACCTTCACTGGACCAAATAGATCCATATGAAGTAGATTAAGACAATTAGTTGTTTTGGATTCCTCAATAGACTTATGTGAAGTTTTATGTTGCTTTCCCTTAAAGCAAGGTTCACATTGACCTTCAAAGTGAAATTCTTTAGAAGGCAATCCTCTTACTAAAGAAAGGGTTGAAAGCTTATGAAGTGTTTGGTGATTAAGATGACTGAGTCTTCTATGCCAAAGAGTGGTTTCAGAAGATGATGCCTTGGCTATCAAACATGTAGGAGAAGATGTTTGAAAGTCAGTAGTCATATCTACAATATAGACATTTCCACTTCTTCTAGCCGTTAGCAAAGTGTGTTGATCAATCAAGACCTTTATTTTAGAGTTTATTTCTGGAGAAAGAATTTTGCAACTGTCTTTAGTGAAAAATGAACTAAAATTTTTGTCAGCCAGTTGAGAAACACTCAAGAGATTAAACTTGAGATTTTCAACTAAGCTAACATCTTTAAACTTCAAATTTCCTCTTGAGACAGAACCGGATCCCACTATCCAACCTTTTGCATTGTTTCCGAAAGAAACAGATCCTCCATTATTTGGAATGAAGTCATTTAGAATGGATCTGCATCCACTCATGTGCCTAGATCCTCCACTATCCACATACCAGAGATGATTTTGGTTTGAAGAGGATTTCTGCACATGAGAATTATGTACAAAAGATTAGATATGGGGTATTTTATTTTATTTATTTGTTTTGTTTTGTTGTTTATAATTCATCAATTTCTGCATCATTATCAGTAACTGTTGCTGATTCTGTTGGAGAAGATTGATTTGGGAATCCACAGGAGAAGAAGTAGCACCATTATGTAAGTAGGGAGGTGGTGTTCCCAAAATGGAAGGTCTGGAGTTAGCACTCAAGGAGGAGGGTGAAATAGAAGAAGAATAAGGGTGAGTCCCAACAGATTGGTTACTTGCTGGTCTTACTTTCTTCACTTTATTAGGGAGGTTCCCTTTAGATGAAGAAGTATGATCAGCTTTCAACTTATTAGCCTTTATCCTAGCTTTCTCCAAAGGTGTTTTTGTTCTACACTTTTCAGTAGCATGATTGTACTTAAAACATTTTAAGCAGGCTGGGGAAAGAGAGGAATAATTTGGGATGAAAGGTCTGTTTGCTTTCATTGTGGGATAAGGAGGATGAGGATGAGAAGGAGGAAACTGGATATTAATCATAGGTTCTTTTCCTTTATCAAGATTTGACTTGATGTTAGAAGTGAAACCAGACTTTATTGTTTCTTCTGAACAGGGAGGAGAGCTCATATCAGGAGCAATCTCACTTTGTTCTGAAGAGTTATTGTGTTGAACTGAGTTCAACTGAGGTTTTTCTATTCTTGTCAGATTTGTATTAGTGGGGTATACAAACTTAGAAAAATAGTTTGGATGATATACCAAAGGAGGTGTATCTATTATTGGAGGAATTTCATCAGGAAGAAAAGTTGGTGAGACAAGTTCAGGAGTGGTTTCTTCCTTATTGTTATCGATTGGGGTGTAATCCTCTGGTTGAGTAGTGTGATTATACCCAATCCCAAATCTTGCTTTGTTGTGAACTTGCTTTTGTAGAAGCATTTTGAATCCTTTGCAAGACTCAACCCACTTTTCACAGCTTACTTGAGTTTGAGATAATTCATCCTTACAAGCATAATATTTTTCTCTTTGTAGATCAAACAATGCTTGTAAATTGATTTTTTCAGTTTTTAAAGCACAGATTTCATTATCTTTTATTTTTATTAATTTTTCCACTTCAGAATTTTTATTGTCAAGGAGTTGTTCCAACTCCTGATTTTGCTTTTGAAGCAACATATTGGCTTTCTTTATTTTTGCAAAGGCCTCTATGCAAACATTGGAACATAATTTTTCTAAGGTAGAAGAAGATACCTGAGCATCAGAAATATCTGCTTCAGGTTGATCAGAGGAACAAGAATCTTCACCAACAGCCATAAGAGCAAAATCTGTTGGTTCAGAAGTGATGAGGGCATGGCCAACATCTTCAGGCAAGCTGCTCCAGTCTATGTACTCTTGAGAAAAAAGAGCCTGTTGACCAGATGATGAAGATTGGACAGCATGTCCGGGAGCATTTATTTGTGAATAAGGAGCTGTAACAACTTGAAGTGAGGCAGGAGTAAGTTGGTACATGTTTCCATTTGCAGCTTGTACATATTGCACATTGTTAGAAGAAGAGTTTTGTGCAATATGTGCTGATTCTTGAGAGTTATTGGACCTTTTGAAAGAAGAAGATGTAGATGAATATGGTGTTGAAGAGGTATGTGAGGACAAGTTTGGATAGGTCACATAAGAATAAAGATTAGAATTTGGAGCATTAGAGCATTCCCTTGAAAAATGTCCAGTGCCATGACACCTATAGCATTGAACATTTGTCTTATTTAGACCAATCTTGGTTTTTCCATGGATACCAGGAAATTTTCTTCATGTCCTCTTGTAGAACTTGTTAGTTCTTATACTCAAGAGAGCCAGTTGATGGAGAATGTCCATCTCTTCCAAGTCATCACTTGGAACCTGATGAAGATCGTCCATGATAAAACACAGATGGTCAGATGGGAGAGAGTGGTCATCACGAGAAGAGAATGAAGAGGTGATGCCAGTAGTTATGTCAATATGTTCATCATAACCCTGATCATTTATCACAGAGTTATGACTAAGGAGAGCAGTGTTCCCTTGAACATACTCTTCAGTTGATTTTCCAGATTTTATTAGTTTTCTTTTCTGGTCAATCTCTCGCTCAAAAGTGAGTAACTTACAATGAAGTTGGTAAGTGAGAGTTTACCAAAATCTGGTGAAGATCTCATGACTATAGAGTAAGTTTCCCATTTTTCAGGGAGAGATCTTAAAAATCGATTTAGAACTGAGACAGGAGGATACACTTGACCAGCTAATTTTAGTTCACTTAAGAGAGAAGTGAACCTTTCAAATTGTTGAGTCAGTGACTCATTATTTAGTTGGCATAATGTCTCATATTGTTGAGCCAATATTTCCCTAGTGTTGGCTACAACATCATCGGCACCACCGAATTGCTCTTTTAGAGCATCCCACAAGTCCTTAGCAGACTCATGGTGAAGAAGACCCGAATAGATTTCATTCGGAAGGGCCATGGCCAGCTGAGCATGTGCCTTAGCATCAAGCTCCAATTTCTGAAAGTCTTCTTCAGTGTAGTTTCGGGGATCCTTAGGGACATCATCTCCAGTCTCTGTGTCCAAGACCATTGGTTTATGAGGTCCGAACATGACAGACTTCTAACATCCTGTATGATTATTTGACAGGAAATGTAACATCCGTCTCTGCCAAATATTATATTGATGCCTAACCAGAATTGGTGGCTTTGTGGCAGAACCAGTGTTATGGGGGTCTAAGGTGAACTTTTCTGCCATTTGTTCAAACCGTTTTGAGTAAATCAATAGATAGTGAGTACTCAAGATAGTTTGGTTGAATGATTTTTGAACACTTTAGAGTTTCAAAAATCAATTTTTAGCAGATTTTGAAAAGAAGATGATAATAGAAAACTAAACACAGATATTAAAGCGAGCTTTGAATTTTAGCCTTGATGGTTAAACCAAAACTAATGAACAAGGCTCTGATACCAATTGTAGAAAATCGATGAGCTGAGGAGAGACTAACTTAACCAGGATCAAGAGCTTAGACAAAGCTTTTGGTGTTTTGCTCCCTCTGGAATTTTGCTCTTTAGTTATTTTAGTGTTTAGTTTTCTTAAGTTAGAAGAAAAGAAAAGAGAAAACAGTAAGGCAACACAAGAGAAATTCAGAGAAAAGTGTTGTATTTTATTCAGTAGATGTTGGGGTATAAATAGCCCCGACATTTAATGTTTCAGGACAAATACAAGAAGAGGACAAACAGATAAGACTAATGACACTATTACAGACACTGTAGCATCAGAATAGTACAAGTGTAAAGTCAACATAGGATCTTTAAAGATCTGAGTTCAGACTTTTGTACTGATGATAATACATTATTCTTTCGGAAGTTCTTCATAGGAAACTATCTAATGTAGTCAGTTATCCTAAAGAAGGTTACATTTATTCTTTCATCAGAAGAAACATATGTCTTCTGAAATATTGTTTTTCTTCCAATGTCTTTGGAGGTCTTCCGATTCGGAAGCAAGTGTCTTTAGAGGTTTGTTATTGAGAAGAGTCTTCTGAAGCATCTTCTGAAGTATTGTCTTCGGAAGCATTTTTCTTTTATTTGTCTTCGGAAGCTAGTGTCTTTTATTTGTCTTCGGAAGGAATTGGCTTTTATTTGTCTTCGGAAGCTAGTGTCTTTTATTTGTCTTCGGAAGCAATTGGCTTTTATTTGTCTTCGGAAGCTAGTGTCTTTTATTTGTATTCGGAAGCAATTGGCTTTTATTTGTCTTCGGAAGCTATTGTCTTTTATTTGTCTCTTCCGAAGGTTCTTCTGAAGACTTTTCTTCGGAAGCTAGTGTCCTGCAACATTTATTACAAAGATTATTTGAAAGGTGGTTTTGCTTCATCAGTCCTTATTTTACAACAAAGATTAAACAATTTTCACTTAGAAGACCCAGGTCTCGGGTTCGATTCTTGATCCCACCCAGTTTTACCGGCCTTCCACCGTCATGCCTTAGGGTAGGTGCTTGGGTTAGGTTTTCCCCGGGAAATGATGGCTGGTGGGCTGGGGGCTCCGTCCGTCTGGACTAGGGGCTAGCTCGGGCATCCTTTAGCCATTGGATAATTGGCCGTTTAAAAAAAAACAAAAAATGATTGTAATCTAACTTTGTTTTTACCAATACCGACTCAATCATCCAATAGACTCGATTTGTTATGAATTTTGTTTTCTCTTTTATTTAAATTATGTTCTGTAATTTTTAAAAATATTTATTTCTCAAATTTGCTGTGGATTTTCCTACTAATTTTATTAAAATATTTATATTCTCAATTCACTACGAATTTTCCCATGGAATTTATAAAAATATTTTTCTAAATAACTATTTTTCGAATTTGCTATAGATTTTGCTATGGAAATTATTTAGTTTTTTTTCTAATAATTATTTTCGTAATGAAATGTGACCGTAGCTAATTCATAGAAAAGTTGCGACAAAATGTTTCCCTAGCAAATTTGCGGTAGATTTTGCTACGGATACTACTGAGGTTTTTTTTTTACATTTATTTTCTTAATTTTGCTACTGATTTTCTCAAAATATTTTTTACATATTTAATTTTTCTATTTTGCTACAGATTTTATTAAGTTATTTTTTAAGTAATTATTTTATCAATTTTGCTACAAAGTTTACTACGGTTTTTGTTTGCTACGGAATATCCGTAGCTAAATCGTAACGAAATGCGACCGTAGCTAATTTGTAGCTAATATGTAGCAAAGTTGCGACAAAATTTTTCTGTAGCAAAATTCCGTAGTTGATACCTGTTTTTGTAGTAGTGTTAGATTAGCGTTAAACATAACAGAGCAAAAATGTAAATTTCTCTATCAGTTTTATTAATTCAGATTTTAAATAAGTTAAAAAACGTCATTAGATGATAAAAATCTCATTGTATAAAAATTCCTTTTATACTATATTTTATTTTTTTTTAAAATCATTTACTATGATAACTTGTTTTTTACATAAATTTTGTTTTTTGAATATAAAATATTTCTTACTTTGAAAATTTTGATTTTTAAAATTTAAGTGTGATTTATAATGAAAAGATAAATAATATATTAGTTCTTAGTATTATAAGTATTTAATATGAGAAATAATTTCTTTCATTAGAGAGAGAATATAATAAATTAATAGACGAGAGAATTAAGTGTATTGATTAGGAGTTGACAAGTGTCAATAGTAGTGTAAGAATGTGACATACGACAATAATGGTGCAACAAGGTGACAAGTGACAAAATTGTAACTCTTTTATTATAAAGTATAGATATACATTTTTTGAATGACAAAAGTCGATTGCCTGGAATGTCTCCAAAGAGAAACTCGCATATCAATCACACCACACAATCACGAGAAAATCCACTATTGAGAAATCTCTTGTTCATCAAGAAACAATTACTTTCAAAACGATTCAAACTCAATGTTTTTATAAGAGAAATCAAGAAGATTTATACATCTGTGTCTCAATGTGAACATCTTATCAAGCATAATTCGCTTAATTTGTAATGGTTAAAAGAACCTTTTAATGCTCCTGGTCAAACTACATCTTGTTTGGCATTTTTCACATGCGAGTTGACTTAAGATCCATAAGGATTGCTCATTAATTGTTCTTTGAATAAAAATCACCCTTTTATTTAACGACAATAGTTGATTGGTTGGCACGAAGTTCATATATTAATCACATCATTTATATCTCATCAATTCATAAAGAAACTTACCTTTGGGAAAACTTGATCATTGCTTATCCAAGAGTAAGTGCTTCCAAAAACACTCGGACTCAAGACCTCCCATAAGAAAAGTCAAAAAGGTAACGTTAGACTAGAATACCTTGACAAATATTACTTATTTACCTCTCCTAAAGCTTGACTTTTTTTTTTTTTTAACTAAAAAGGGTTTTTGTTGACCAAATGACACAATTGCGTCATTTCTAAAATGCAAAAATGTACAAATTAAAAAACAACAATATGGTTAGCACGTTTTTTGAAAGAAATGCAAATCTAGGAAGATATAAGTGAAAGAAATTTCACACCAAATTCCTTTCCAACATCATTTATGTGTTAGCACGTTTTTTGAAAACTTCATAATTACATTGTTATGGTTCAAAAGGACATAGACACACACGAATTCTGGGTTGTTTTGTTGTCGGTTTGAATAAATAAATTTATAATTGAATTCTTATGGGTATGAAGGTTTTCCTCCAAAACGGAACACCTAATTGCTTGATAAGGTTTCTAGTTAAAATCTAGCAGCCTTTCTCGTGTTAAGATTAAACATCAGCTCCTCATTCAAATTCTGCATCCTTGGAAACATGTTCTCATGAGAATATTGAAATGTCTGGCTACTCAATAAACAACGATATAATAGGATTTTGATAAAAAAAAAAAAGTGATAAAATGATATATTTGATTAATTATTTAGAACCCATGAATCATCAGAATATTCAAAAGAAAAAAAATTCTCATCACAAAATGACATTGTTAAAGAAGGCAATTGAATTAATAGACCGAACAAATATGTAACACCCCGAGCCGGCGGGCTGGATCGACTTTCCCGTCTGGCGGAAAGTTCTCGGGGCGCGATATCGTTTGATAATCGAAATGATCAGATTGTTTACATAGCACATGATAATTAAATGAGAAATGCTAACATGACAATGAAATAGAATTACAAAGTTAAATTACATTGTTTCCTCATAATTTAACCAAGTAAATCTAATCCAAAGAATCAACGAGTTTATATCTTGTATCTGTACAAGATATACAAAAGATGATTCATTGTTTTGTCATCCCAAAAGTATGATCACACAAAATGTAGCTAGGTCTTCTAAAAGTCCACTAGCTATTCTTGAATATGACAACTACACATGTTCGTCACCTGAGAAAACATGAATTTAAACAAAGTGAACACTAGGTTGGTGAGTTCATAAGTATAATAATTGAAAACCTTGATTTGTTCACATGCACAATCACAATGTCATTCCTGTTACTTGTATGTTGTTTGTTTCACCCGTTCACCCAATGGCCTCTCAATAGTTATATTTACAAGTAAAATATCATCCTAGTAGTTATGCTTATATATAGGGCATATGTAGGGGAACCAAGCCCCAGCCAACATCCCACCACATAACTACTAGAACTCCACACTACTTGTAATACAACTATCGATATACATTTCCCTTTCACCTGTTCATCTCATTTGTTAATCACCTGTTGTATCATGTGTAGAACAATATAATAATAAGGGTTTAGTTATCAAACCGAAGCATTGATAACCCTTTTATGTATTAAGGATATTAGATTTATTTAATCTGATCCTTGTATTATTCTGTTGCTTGTGGGGTTAACTGTTAATCACTTTTAAATATGAAGAGTGTAAGTTAACCAATTGTTCTTTGTTCTCAACTTGAAATGCATAGAGCCTAAAAGGAATCCATTGCAACCCTCACGTAATCAGGTTACAATGCATCCGATTTACCTCTACCACATTGTGTTACCATAGTCCTCATCGAAACGGTTACTAGTGTTATGACTTGAGAGAATAATTTCTTCAGTCTACTAGTCAACAAGTAACGATGGATTGACTACAATTTCAATGTCTAATTATATCACCATGCGACGTTTACCAAACCTGACTGATGTCGCCCTGTTACTGGTCAGACGTTACCGGCCAAATGATGTTACAATTAACATACCGACCTACTCGCCGGAGATTTGTCAAACCTATGGTACCACTATGCTAACGTCGGTTTAGATCCCACTAAATTAACCGGTAAACGATTTTGTGAAGGGACTTACAATGAAACTTGAGTATGTGGCACATGATTGACATGATATAACACAGTCAGTTCAATAGCAATCAATTGTAGTGTGTTCTTCATTGTTGTTTGTTCTCGATGTTGTAGATTCTCGTTGTTATTAACAAAGTTCAATAAGATCTTTTCTTATTACATTATGTTAATCGTTGTGTGAATGATGTTGTTATCATGAGATTATGTTATCATGATTATCATTCCTTGTGTTCCATGTAGTCACGATGTTTTCACTAAGCTGTAGTAAGAACTAGTCTTACTACACTTAGTCGACTCAGTGGTGGATGATAGTTGTTCCATATTATCTTGTAAAATGCATCGATTTGTAAGCTAAGTGTTATAAGCACTTGTCTTATTACACTTACTTAACTCATGTGTTGAATGTTATTATAAAGATATATTATCTTCCTAACATTCTTGTGTTTTGTTGTTGTTGTCTTTATGTTCTCCTGTGGTTATCTCAATGTTTGATCATGCAAGAATAACTAAGTGTTGTGAGATGTAATCTTACAACTATATTATTCTATTTTGTTGATGAGTAATGATATTATATTATCATATTCAACTTTGTTGTTCCTGTCATATCATGGTCATACAAACATGCATACAATGATAAATGATAATAAAGTAAGCAATATTATCTAATCATAGTATAACCAATATGTTAAACTTAAAACTTTTAAATAAATAAAAGTTAAGCATGTTTCTCAGCCCCAAGAGTTTAAAATCAGTTAAGATTAAAGAAAAAGGGCATATGAACTCACCTTGTGTTTGGAGTGGTTGACTTAGCTTAAAACAAGAATTGCACTTGCTCTTGTTGTACTTGAGTTTGTTTTCACGATCCTGTATTGATTTCATGTTGTTGAATTCTTATAAGTATAAGTTATAGACCTTTGAGTGTGTAGGTGTTAGCCCTAAAATGGCTAGCATTCGCGGGTCACGGTCTCCATTCGGCCTCAATTTAGTTGTTATAGATTTCATAGCACTTAACTAGTTTAAGTTATAGCCTTACAATCATGTTATATTGCGCTTGTTTTATTCACAATTAATCCTGTAAATTTAGATTAGTTCTATGAAACACTTAGGTTTTTCATCAACCTTGTTTGTCACCTTTGACATCATTTGTTAGCATATTTAAAGAACTACGCTTTATGATGTTATGAAATTCGTAAATCAAAGTAATTCACCATCTTTGTAACAATCCCATGCATAACTAACCCCGACTTGTTTTCGTTAACTTATTATTTAAGTGCTAAATCCTCTCATGTACCGAGAATCTATTGGGCCGAATAGAGTTAGCCCAATAAATATGTGGGCCGAACATTTGTGAATGGGCTGGTTGGTTTACTCGGTCTTACGGAAATTTTGGGCCAAAGAAATTGAATTGGGCCGAGTTTAATTGATTTGGGCCGAATGACAAGTTCTGGGCCAAACCAAAGGAAATCTTTGGGTCAAGTACAAAACATTGGGCTGCACTAAGTGAGATTGGGCCGAATCACATGGTTTGTTTACATGATGATATTTGGCCTGATTAAAATCATGTGGGTCGAAGGTATATGGCTGGGCTTCAAGTGTCTCGGCCGAAAGGTTATGAGGTGGTCGACCGATTAGGCTGAGTATTCCAGCGAACCTATTGGTTCTTGCGGCTGAGGTTCGGCCCTGCTTTGGTTCGTGGATCCACATCGCCAACATAGATGGTTCGGTTAGGTAATTTCCAGCTTACATGTTCGTGGGGATGGGGAAGGTTCGGCCATGGTTTAGTCAGGAGGTTCGGTGGTTGTGGATCGCAGCAGGTTCGCAGGAGGTTCGTCTAGGGTTCGAAAGTCATGCAACAGGTTCGGCTATGGGTTCTCCATGCACGATGTAAGGTTCGCTCCACCGAGGTTCGCAGCCCAAAATGGTTCGGGAGATGAGTAGGTTCGTGAGTCCTTGAATCCACTGTGAAGGTTCGGTGGTTGGTTCCTGATTCAGCCAACGTGGGTTCGGGGTGAAAGGTTCGCCACACCTGCATTCCCCAACAAACCTGGACCTGCAACCATCATCATCTCCATCGAACATTAGGGTTCTAGGGCTGTTTATACGTCTAGGGTGTGCCAGAAAAGGTTTCCGAGGGTGTATGGTATGAGTAGTAGGGTTTTTAAGCCGGTTGATTGTGTTGGGTCGCACATGGGTATGAAACCCTATTTTTCAGATTATTCACGCCCAATTACCTCGATTTTTAGTGGACAAATACTCAGATCTGTTGTACTTCTAGGTAGAGGACGTTGAGAGCTACTTGTGGACACCAAGAACGCCCGATTTCGTCCACAAACGAGTGAGATATCGCGATTCGAAGTTGGTTTTTAGAGTGAGAAAGAAAGGTTCGTGAAAGTGAGTTTAGAGAGAGAGAGAGAGAGAGCTGCAAGAAATGAGGTGGGAAGCCTCATTTGGTGTTTATATACCCTCGGGGTATTCGGGTTCGTTTCGGTTGCTCGGTTTTCGTCCTCGTTGCGTTTCCTGAACGTAACGCGTGGTTTACGTGTTTTAAAATAAAAAGAGTTGTTTTAATTATTTTTGATGAGTTTCAAAATTGTAAAACAGAAAATATTATATTTTCTTAAAATTATTTATCGATCGTGTCGTGTTTCGTTTTCGTTTTGTCAGAACGCGTCACCATCGCGCGTATCCGTTCGAATCGTCATTCAAACGAACACGTCGATGGTTTGACTTTCTGACTTTTGTTTTCTACTTTCCAGTCATCATTTCAAAACGTTAAACTCACATATATGTTTGTGTGAATCGTCACTCACGCAAATACACTGTTAGTTCGTTATTCTGAAACGACACTGCATTTCTGTTTTGAATTGTATTTCCTCACTAACGGACTCAACTAAACATCATGTTTTCACATTGTTTTCGTACTGATTTGTCGGCCATCTGATTCCTGTCATCTATGGATATCAGATCGCAACCGACATGTTCTTGTTATTTACTTGAACGCTGTTGTCGTTCTTGATTCGTTGTATTAATTGTACTTAGGTTTTCACCTAAATACACACAACTATTGTTTATCGTGATCGTTGTACTTACAATATTTAAGTTTACACATAAATACGTAAAACTGTTTCTTGTATTTTGAATTCTGTTAACACAAACACTGTTCATAAACATGTATTTACACATAGTAAATAGTGAAAGTACACATACCGTACGGACTTGCCGAACGATCCGGTACTGGATGTCACAATACATTAAATTCATACATTTATTACATTGTTTCAAATGATCAACCCTAACTGTTACATTCTTTCGATTCTAATACATTGAATACAAATTAAATGTAAGCTAATCCAAGCTCGTTAATATAGCTAACTTGTTATTTCCACCTGAAACATGTTTAAAATCAAGTGCCAACTACAAAGAGTTTGTGAGCTGTCATAGGTTTAATCATATAAAAAAATAGCTTAAATAATAAATATGTTATCACATGTGAATACTAAGCTAAATGCACAAATATTGTAAATGAGCGAACATTAGATCAGATAGTTAAGTTTGACCAATAGGGAACAATCACCGCGAGTTTTCCCCCATAGGGAATACCCATCCTTGGTGGGTGGTCAATCCAATGGATCCATTATTGCTACCAATAGATAAGTTGTGGTCAATGCAATGTTCAATAGTTAAGTTCAATAGATAAGTTCAAAAGATAAGTTCAATAGGTAAGTTCAAACAACTAAGGCCATTCAAGCTAAGTACACATGGTTTAAAGATAAGTTAAGTTCAAGATAACATGTTTCACCCCTAAAGTTCAAAATAAGTAAAAAATGGGCTATGAAAACTCACCTTAGTGTGTGAGATATAGTCTTTGCAAGTAGTTGTCAAGTATAGTTCAACAATATCCAATCACAAATTCAATGTTCACCTAGATAGTTCAATAGGCATATGTTAACAACTTAACATAACTAGGGCTTTCTATGGATTTTCTAATGGTCAACGGGTACTATTTGTTTTGAATAAAAACAATTTGATATGTTATGATTTAAATGAAAATAGTAATGGTGTTATAAAATGTTTAAAATTATAAATGTTGATTTTTCACTAATTATTAAATAACTAGTTAAAATAATTTTAGAATTTATTTAAAAGTTTAGAATTTAATTGTTGTATGTTTAAACAAAACATATCAAAGTTATTTCACTAATTATTAAATAACTAGTTAAAATAATTTTATCAACAATTATTTAATTTATTAACTTCTCATGAAAAATAAATTATAAAAATGTGAAATAAATGTTTTAAAACTTCTTTATATGCAACTTATATTTTTTTTATAAAATTTATAATATAATATGAGTTCATAAAAATAATTATGATTAAAACATTTGCAAATATTATGTTTATAACATTTAATAATTTAATGTAAAGCTATTAAGTTACTTTATTAAAATAAGTAAATAAACAAGTGAATAATTTAGATAATAAATAATAAATTATAAGTATTACTAAAATGTATAACATTTTTATTATTATTTTTTTACAGAATATATTCATATATATATTTACAGAATAATACATATTTATAAAGATAATTTTTGTACAATTAAAAGGTTCAAATAAAATTGAAGTGACAAAAATGGAGCAAAACCGGTTTCAAACCCCGTTGCTAGATTCAAACCCGCGACCTTTTGCTTGAACCCGAGCGTGTTAACCGGTTAGGCTAGACTCCAAGTTGCAATAGGATTTGATTTTAATTTCTTTTAACATAACCTAAGTTCGAAATCCCCCCCCCCAATTCAGTTCCTAAGCTTCGAACCTTAATCCATATTTCATCCAAATTCATTTGTTTTGGATTCCGATTGTTTGAACGATCATGGGGTTAATGTTCCCCGGTGTAAAACGATCACAATGATGTAAAGAACACCTACCTTTACTTGATTTTTTGATTGATTTCGACTGAGAGGAGGCAAACGAACGAACCGAAACTTCAGGGTCTTGATCCGAGAGAGATTTTGTGTGCACAAATAGTTTCGAGATGATGAAAGGATTGTTAGGGTGGATTTAATTGAGTTTTTATACACGTTTGTGCACGATTTGAATTTCTGATCGCAGTTCTATATTTGGGAAGGATATACGAGTTTATTAGCTGTAATTGGTTCATTATTTGTGATTGAAATCAATTAGACGCGTCCGAATACATACCAAATTTTGATCGATTAGCTGGCATTGAGCTGGAACTGATCGTGTGTGAAACCGGGTCGTCGAATGGGTTCTGGATCGGGTTGAGTGCTTTAAACGGGTGAGGGAGGGAGTAGCTTTGGGGGTTTGTCAGAAATGACCCTTGTATTTTTTGCCCCATAATCCTAAGTTTGGTTTTTAACAGATTTCACCCCTTAACTTAATAAAGCAAAGTTTTAATTTTCTATAAAAGTTGCTACAATTCATTTAAGTTTCAAATTAACTAAATTGTTGTATTTTTATAATGTTTTTAAGTTCTTTATAATTAATACAAAATTATTTATAATATTTACTTAAAGTTTTTGATTAAAGCATTTAAAATTTTTATAAAGGTTTTATTTATTTAATAAAATGTTTTGTGATTAAAATTTTATAATAAAAACTTATTTATTTGTTAAAGTTTATTTGTTTAAAAATAAATTTCTAAATCTTATAAAAACTTAGTAGCTTAAAATTTAAAAGTGAGTTTTTTTTTATTTCTTTGACTTGTATAAATATAAATAATTATACACACATAATTGTATATTAAATTATTTTTAAAGTTGCTTTTATCCTATATATATATATATATGTATATAACTCATAGGTGAAAATTTTTAAATGACGTCATAACTTATTTAATAACTATAATTATTTATTATAAATTACAGAAATGTTACAGTATCTCCTACTTATAGGAATTTCGTCCCGAAATTAAGGAGGAGTATAGCGAAAACGGGTTTGGATATTTTGTTCTTGTTTGATGGTTTTTTTGTCGTACCAAGTGAATTTGTATATTCTCGTCAGCCAAGCATTTTCATGTTCAACATATAATAGGTTGGTGAATGTTGCTTAGCTCCAGTGAAAGTTCAAGGATATAAATTTCTTTGTTCGATTTGACCCTTCGTTTATGTCATGGTATGATCTAGTCGAGTGACGATTAGGCCATGAAGAGGTTCTAAAAATAATGAGCCGTGAAACGAGCATCATGATCAAATATGACGCTTAAGACACACAAATAGAGGACTCGTAGATTCTTCTTATACCTTTTATCTGTACTAGGGTGAATAGAATAATGAGAATTGAGTGTTTTGTTTAGAAATGTGAGTCAAAGATCATTATGGTTTCAAAATAAAAAAAATAAAAAAAATAAGAAATAAAAAGCAACCATGAAACTTGGTTTCTAATTTAAAGTTCAACTCCCCATGAAAATTGCCTTAGGTCAAAGAAATTGGTTGAAACACAAATATGTTGTGATAAAGATTTGAATACTATGAAATTGGGTATGGCTCTTATGACTGAGCGCCTCAGCTACAACATTCGATTCTTGCAATCGAAGTTGTTTAAGAAATTCGACCCGCGTCTTTGTCTCACGTTGAATTCTTTTAAGTCAAGGGTTATTTGAAGGCCCTTATGGTTGGTCAAAGCCACTCATTTTACACTATTGTGACAGTTTCTTTAAAGCAAGAATGACAACAATCAAGTTAAAGATCATTTCTTTTGAAACAGGTTTTTGGTTTGTAGTATGAAGTTTCATTGTTTGTGATGCAGATAACATATCATAACGTTATTAGTTTTATCGTTAGTTGTATAAAAATGGTTGTATTGTGTATATATATATATATGAGATCAAATCATTTGAAATGTTAACCTCATATGTTAATGTTCAATGTGGGGTTTGAAATTTAAGAATGTTCAACTGAAGGTAAATAGGTAATGTATTGGTCTTTTGAGTTTTCATTTCGATAGTTTAATTGTCTCGATATAAGAACTACTAAGACCTTTGATTGAATTAGTACAATAAAATGCACACCAAGTTTTAGTATGCAAGAATCAATTGATTCTACTTATAGCTGTAACTAAGATTTGTTCTCTTGATGATAACACTAAAATCAACAATCCTAACATTGATCAAGCTTTCGGTTCTACTCCCAATGTACTGTTGGTGCTTATATATATGGTATACCGCAGCCAACCCACCACACCACCAATACCTTGAAAGCATACTAATCGCCCACCAATACACACAACATAAAATATTTCACTTTGTTTGATGTTTACACGTAGTTCACCACATAAGTGCAGTTCGCATAGTTTTGACTACGATTAGTTTCCTTGATGTTAGCACTCAAATCTAAGAATCCTACCATTGGTCAAGCTTTCGATTCTACTCCCTCTGTATTTGTGGTACTTATATATAGGGTATACCGCAGCCAACCCACCACATCACCAATACTTTGAAAGCATACCGATCACCTACAAATACAACACAACAGAGCATAAAACGTTTCAATTTTGATGTTTACAATTAGTTGGCCATACAGGTATAGTTCATACTTTTCAACCAAATTTTAAGTTAATCATCCAAAATTTTCAAAAATTGTGTCCATTGTATCGCATTCGTAGGATTTACATGTACTGCAAATTCACGTTCCGTGTGCACCCGTAACGGAAATTTGCCTTGCATGTTTACCCTACTTATTGATTATGGCAGACAACTGAGTGGACACAAGATCCATTAATGAAATGTGATCCCTAAAGTTCACAATACAACCAAATACAATATAGTTAATGCTGATAAAGTTACTATAGACCATTAAATGGTCTATCAAATATAGTTTGCATTCTACCAAGTAAAATCTCAAAATTATAAACCACAAAATTTTATTAGCACTAGAATCAAATAACACAAAAGTCATAAAAGTGCTTAATCAGGAACACATCATTCAAACGTCCTGATTAGTTTGAGCATCTTGGGCAACTAGTTGAAGAGTTCGGGCATGAACCGCTCTTTGGTTGTTGTTCGTTAGTCTTGGGAATTGATTTTTGAAGTGAGTAGGGTCGCCACATTCATAGCAGGCTCTTTTGTTAGCTATGGCAAGGATAACAAGTGCAGCAGGTTGATTGTTTATTGGTTGTGCTTGTTGAGCTGGTTGAATTTGTTGCACTATAGGTCCACTTCGACAAGTGTTAGCAAAGTGACCATACCTCCCACAGATAGTGCAGACACGACATTGTCGGTTAAGTGGGTGATGCAACTTACAAGTGTTGCATAGAGGTTGAACTCCCACATAGGTTTTGTTGTTTCATGGAGCTTGTTGATTAAGAGGAATAGCAGGGGTCGCCATAGCAAAATTCCTAGCCTTTCGCTTGTGAGTGTTGGGTTTGACGAGGTTGGTAGATTCAGTGTTGGCCTCCTATGAAGATTCATTGGTGTTTCCGCCTTTGATTCAACTTTATTGACTCCCTTCCTAGTCAAGGTTCCAGCTTTAACATGATTGTCGGTTAATGTTGCTGCAAGTCGTATCGCATCTTCAAGTGTGGTAGGCTTGCTACCAAAAGCAGTGTCTTGGATTTGCATAGGAATGCCACCAATGTACTTTTCAATGGCCCAAGACAAAGGTGTCACCAAGTGTGGCAAAAGCAAACTAAGTTCATGGAAACGGGTTGTATAAGCAAGGTTCTCTCTATTATCTTGCTTGAGCTCCCAAAATTCAGCTTCAAGTTTCCTCATTTCATTGCGAGGACAAAATTCATCAGTCATAAGTTGCTTGACCTCTGACCAGGTCAAAGCAAGTGCAGCATCCAAACCCCTAGTTCGCTTCTCACAATTCCACCAAGTGAGTGTTCTCTTTTGAAAGATATTGGTGGCATAACGAACCTTAAGATTCTGAGGACAGTCAGAATGGATTAAGGTGCTTTCTATACTTTCAAACCATTGGAGTAGTCCGGTTGCTCCTTCAGTGCCAATGAACTTAACAGGGTTACATGAATTGAAGTGTTTGAAAGTGCAAGTTGGATTTGCACCCTCACCATTCCCATTATTGTGAACTGGGTTCGTATTCACATCTTGGTTGAGCTGGGTCACCAAAGTTGGTAGCACAACAGCCACTTGTTGTGAAATGATCTGGGCCAACTCTTGAATAGTGGGGGTTCGTGTTGTTGGTGTTTGTGTTTGTGTTGTTGGTGTTATTGGTGTTGGTGTTGGTATTGGTGTTGGCATTGTTATTGTTGGTATTGCTGCGAAGACGAGGAGGAGGCATGATTCTACAGGAGTTCAATTGAAAAGGGTTAGAATTTATATAGCTCAAAGAGTTCAAATAAGAAATCGAGAGTTCAAATGAAAGTTCAATGTAACATCCCAAAATTTTTCTAATACAAGTTACTTGAATTTACGTATGCGTAGCAGAAAATAAACTTATTGGGAAAATGGGCGAAAAATAACCAAGTAAAGTCTCGAAATCATGTACTCGAAATCTATTTCGAGTACACCAGTTCTCGAAAACCTTGTACCCGAAAATCCCTCAAATTCGAGTACAAGCTCACTGCCTATAAATAAGAGTGCCTTGGGAAATGTGTGAACCTTTGGATGGAAACACATTCTCTCTCGAGTACACGAAGCAGATTTCGAGAACACCAAGATTAGACTCTAAATCGCTAAGGAAGAAGAAGGAACACCTAGGAAGCTACCAGGAGGATCATCTGCCAACAAGTAAGTGTTCTATGTGAGAAAGTTAGGATTTTTATGAAAAAGTGAACTTATGCATAAAGCTTCCACCTTTATGCATAAAGTTTGAAACTTTGGGGTTCGAGTGTGTTGGTAACAACCTAAGGAACCTGTAACTAGCTCCCCATGGTCTTATATGAATTTCTGAGATGGTTTATGATGGAAAAACGAGTACTCAAAAATATGCACAAAGGAATACTCGAAACCCTCATAAACTTCGAGTATACTAATTCGAATACAAGATTTCGAGTACTCATGGGGTTTCGAGTACACAAGGAAGTTCGAGTGCTCATGGGAATTCGAGTACACCAGTATTTCGAGTAGTGGCAATATTTCGAATACTCCAGTTTCGAGTATATGGGAAGTTCGAGAATGTTGCAGTTCTAGAATACTGGGGAGGCTGGTTAGGAGGCTATGAGGACTCAGGATATATTCTAAGTCTAAGGGATGGTATGTAATGATACTATGTAATTAATGTAGGTTCTTAAGTCCCTAGCTAAGCAGTTCGACTAAGGAAACAAGAGTCTACTATAGACGCCCTAGTTCATGTTTAATGTTTTGGGCTAGCATACATGCTTATGTTATGTTATGTGTTTACATATGATGATGAACGAATGATTGTATGCCATGATTATGTATGCATGAATATATGTTAAGTAGGATAAATGCCCATGATAGTATGCTAAGCATGATGAATGCATGGTAATGAGTTATGATGATGAACTGTGTGGTAACATGCCATGATGATAGTTATAAATGTTATGCTATGATGATGATCCTAGGATGCTAGGACGAAGGTATGATGTATGCTATGATGATTGCTAGTATGACATGTTTATGAGGCCATGATGTGTGATATGAGAAATAGATGCTGGCATGACATGTGTATGATGAAAAGGTTATGATGAAATGATATGATGTTAGCATGACATGTATATGATGCTTATATGCTATACGCGTGATGATAGAATGTTATTATGAGTTCCTATACTAGCACGACATGTTACGATGCTATGATGACTACGATGAATGATGCTATGGAGCTAGTTATCCTATATGATGAATGAATGATGCTCCTATATCTGTTATAGGAAATGTATAACTGATGATGACCCAATACTAGTATTGGGTAAGTATGAATGGTGACCTGATTACATCAGGATACGAACAGCCGATCGAGCTATAAACATGGAGTCGATCGGACTATAAACAGGGAGCCGCTCGGGCTATAAACATGGAGTCGAACGGACTATAAACATGAGAGTCGATCGGACTATAAACACGAAGCCTATCGGGCTGTAAACATGGTAAGAGTCGATCAGACTATAAACACGGAGCACACCGGGTTATAAACACATAGGCGATCGGGCTATAAACATGGCAAGAGTCGATCGGACTATAAACATGGAGCCTTGTGCCGGCATAAGCCCACTGCTCATGTTGATGAAAGTGGTTTTGATGATGACGATGGTTATATGGTTACAATGATGAAATAGTTATGTGCTATGGGTTTTGTGTTTGAAATGATTTTTCATGTTAAAAATGTTTAACTCACTAAACGATTATGATGTTTTATGAAAACTAGAACTCACCAGCGTAAGCTGACTTGATTTAGCATGTATGTCAGGCTGATGAGAATACAAGAGGACATTGTGCAGCCGTGGCATAAAGTCGGATGATCCGATGGTTTTGGCAATACGATATGTTTTGATACAGACACTTTACTGAATTCTATTTATCAAACTATGTTTACAATTCCGCTGCACTATTATGAAAGTTTTAAGTTTAAGAGCTATGTGTTATGACGAAACCAACTTCTGTGGGGTCGCCGGGATCGGGGTCTCCCAAGTTGGTATCAGAGCCATAGTTTGAGAGATCTTGGCATCCCAAATGCCAAGACATAAATTGAGAATGAGATTAAGTGATGCGAATTGCCAACCACGGATGAACGGATGCCACGAGCTGAATGTTAGGTACGATTTAAGATGTAGATGTAAGGTTAGAAGGGTAGTTAGTGTCCTGCACATTGAGGAGATGGGATGGGAAACGTTTAGAGCCTATGAGTTGGGTAAATGGTTAATAACACCTGATCAACATTATTAACGGTTTACAAAGCTTATTTCGTGCTAAACTGATTCCTGTAATGACTCATCAATTGTTGCATCCTGTAGATAGTTAAGATGGCCGGACAGAAGGGTAGACCACGAAAGCCAGTGCAAGCTACTGAGGAACCACGAGTTGAGACTGAAGAACCGATCATTGAGGAAGAAGAGCACAGCGAACGATCAGAAGGGGGGCCAGAGTTCACACTCGAGCCTATTGTGGTGAAAGTCATTTCTGATGAGGTCTCCAAAGTCTTGGATGAGAAGCTACCAACCTTGATTGCTAAGGCACTAAAGGACGCTCTAAAAGAAAAGTTATAGGGGACTAGGGAGAGCACCAAAGAAGATGAGGTTGTGATAATCGAGACTAAGAGCTGTGATTCTATGTCTGGGAAATTGAAAGGTTGTGATTACAAATCCTTCAAAGGATGCAATCTACCATCCTTTGATGGTAAGAAGGATGCCGTGGCCACCTGCCACTGGATATCTGCGATGGAGGCTGTTATCTCCATCAGTGAATGCCGAGTTGACCAAGCTGTCAAGTTTGCAGCTCACTCTTTTGTCAAAGAGGCACTTCACTGGTGGAATACGATTAAGCAGTCCAAGTCTGCAGTTGATTTGGAGAAGATGGCTTGGGACGATCTCAAGGAATTTGTCACTAAATAGTTCTGTCCCAAGAACGATTTGGATAAAGTTGAAAGAGAGTTTCTGGTGCTCAAAGCTAGGAGCCTGAATCACAGGCAGTACACTTCACGGTTTAACGAGATGGCGAGGCTTGTGCCTCATTTGGTTGCTACTGAGGAAAGAAGGGTGAAGTTGTACATGGAGGGCTTGCCTCCAAAGGTCAGAATTCATGTCAAGGCCAATGCTCCCAAGACCTTTGACTCCACTGCTGAACTCAGTGGTATTGTGTGGGACGATGTGTTGGCTGTTGACACAATAAAGGAAGAGCTGAATGTAAGGGAGTCCTCCTAGACTAAGAGGGGTCGAACAGACCAACGAAAGTCTTCAGGCAAGAAGATCAAACGAGAGGAAATAGGCCTATGCCGTAAGTGTGGCAAGAGCCACTCTGGGTCGTGCCGGGTGGGCACAAATTTATGCTTTCGATGTGGAAAGGTGGGGCATTTTTCAGCCAATTTCCCTGGTACTATCAGATGCTATAACTGCAATGGGATTGGACATCTGTCCAAGGATTGCAGACAACCACGGGCCGACGCTTCTAGCTCAGGTAAGAAAGAGGAGAAAGGAAAGAAGAAGCATAAGGCTAAAGCACGAGCCTTTACAATGACAAAGGATGATGCGATCGAGGACCCTGATGTGGTCATAGGTACCTTCTCTATCAACAATATTCCTACTTCTGTATTGTTTGATCCTGGTGCCAGTATGAGTTTTGTATCTTCTACTTTCTGTGATGGGTTATCTGGAAAGGTTAAGAAGATAGATCGGGTATTTGATGTAGAGACGGCTATTGGTAAGATGACCAGGGTGACTGAGTCTATTGATGATTGTTATGTTGAGATAAAAGGTCATAGGTTCCCTGTCCGATTGTTTCTCGTTACCTTAGGAGGCTTCGATGTAGTTTTGGGAATGTACTGGTTAGCCAAATACGAGGCTAACATTGTATGTCGACGAAAGATGATATGTTTACGTGCGATGGATGGGAGCTCCGTGACGGTTTATGGTGATAAAACGATGTATGCGCCGAAGATCATTTCAATGATCAAGGTTGATGATATGATGAGGCGGGGGTGTGGTGCCTACTTGGCCTATGTAATTGAGGAACGTGATGATACGAGGAAGATTGATGATGTTCCCGTGGTGCGTAGCTTCCCTGATGTATTCCCTGATGAATTGCCTGGATTACCACCCGAGCAGGAAATTGAGTTCTAAATCGACTTAGTGCCAGGGGCACAACCCGTTGCCAAAGCACCTTACCGTTTAGCTCCCACAGAAATGAAGGAAATGATGATCCAACTACAGGAGATCCTTGATAAAGGTTTTATACGACCGAGTGTCTCCCCGTGGGGAGCACTAGTGCTGTTTGTGAGGAAGAAAGATGGAAGCATGCGTATGTGTATTGACTACAGGGAACTGAATAAGTTTACCGTAAAGAACAGGTATCCTCTACCTAGAATTGATGACTTGTTTGATCAATTCCAAGGTGCAAGCTGGTTCTCAAAGATAGATCTCCGATCCAGTTACCATCAATGGAAAGTTCGAGAGCAGGATATTCCAAAGACTGCTTTCCGTACGCGTTATGGACACTACGAGTTTCTCGTTATGTCATTTGGATTGACGAATGCTCCCGCAGCATTTATGGATTTGATGAACAGGGTATGTCGACCGATGTTGGACCGATCGGTGATAGTGTTTATTGATGATATTTTGATTTATTCAAAGAACGAGGGAGACCATGCTTGCCACGTACGTGAGGTATTGGAGATCCTGAGGAAAGAGAAACTGTATGCTAAGTTCTCCAAATGCGCTTTCTGGTTACGGGAAGTACAGTTTCTGGGTCATGTGGTGAATCCAGACGTCATTATGGTAGACCCAGCTAAAGTTGAAACGGTTATGAAATGGAGCCCTCCGAAGCCACCAACGGAAGTCGCAATTTTCTTGGTTTGGCCGGCTATTATCTGAGATTTATTCAAGACTTCTCCAAGATAGCAACGCCACTGACGAAGCTCACGAAGAAAGATGTAAAGTACGAATGGGGCCCGAACCAAGAACAAGAGTTTTCAGTGCTTAAGGAGAAACTTACCCAAGCTCCCGTTCTAGCACTGCCGGATGGAAATGATGATTTCGTTATGTATGCTGATGCATCACGACAAGGGTTGGGATGCGTACTGATGCAAAGGGGAAGGGTGATAGCTTATGCTTCGCGCTTGCTAAAGATTCATGAAGCTAACTACCCGACTCACGATCTTGAACTCGTTGCAGTAGTGTTTGCATTGAAAATATGGAGGCACTACATGTATGGAGTTAAGAGTACCATCTATGCCGACCACAAGATTTTGAAGTACTTCGAGCAAAAGGATTTGAATATGAGGCAGAGATGATGGCTTGAGCTGCTGAAGGATTATGATTGTGATATTCTATATCACCCGGGCAAGGCCAATGTGGTGGCAGATGCTTTGAGTCGCAAGACTGATCATCTTGTCATACGAGTAAAGTCGTATAGTTTGGTGATTACGCCAGACTTTCTGAACGAGCTCAAGCAGGCGCAACAGGAAGGGTTAAAGGAAGAAAACGTGGGTTTTGAACATGTCTTCGGACAAGTCAATAACTTGGATGAAAATGACCATGGGATAAAAGTACGATTCGGGCGTATGTGGGTGCCCAGAAATGGGGACATTCGATCGAGAATTTTAGATGAATCCCACAAATCACATTACTCGGTTTATCCCGGTGCGACGAAGATGTATCAAGATCTTCGGAAGGATTATTGGTTGCCGGGTATGAAGTTTAATGTGACGCAGTATGTGAACCAGTGCCTTACTTGTGCGCAATTGAAGGCTGAACATCAGAAGCCCTACGGATATGTACAACCTCTTGAGGTACCGGAATGGAAATGGGAACACATCACCATGGATTTACTCACCAAGCTACCGAGAACAGCTAAACGACATGATACCATATGGGTGATTGTGGACCGACTGACGAAGAAGGCACACTTCCTCCCGATCAGCGAAACGTATACGTCCGAAAGGTTGTCTGAGTTGTTCGTAAAGGAGATTGTGGCCCGACATGGATTCCCTGTCTCCATTGTGTTAGATCGGGGCACGAGGTTTACTTCCAGGTTTTGGAAGCAGTTTCATGACGCTATGGGAACGAGGTTAAACATCAGTACCGCCTATCACCCTCAAACAGATGGACAGTCAGAAAGGACTATCCAAACGCTGGAGGATATGCTTAGGGCGTGCATTATCGATTTTGGAGGGAGCTGGGATGACCACTTGCCATTGGTGGAGTTTTCATACAATAACAGCTACCACTCTAGTATCGGAATGCCCCGTATGAGGCTTTGTACGGAAGGCGATGTAGGACCCCGGTATGTTGGGGTGAAGTTGGACAGAAGGAAATGGGAAACAAGTCTGCCGTAATTGATATGGAAGAAAAGCTACGGGTGATAAAAGCACGTATGAAAGTTGCACAAGATCGCCAAAATTCCTACGCTGACAAGCGCCGAAGACCGATCGAGTTTAATGTTGGCGATCAAGTGTTGCTGAAAGTATCACCATGGAAAGGAATCATTTGATTCAGAAGGCGAGGTACATCGGACCGTTTCAGATAAAGGCAAGGGTAGGAAAAGTCGTATATCGACTGGATATACCAGAGGAGCTGAACGGGATTCATCCTACCTTTTACGTGTCACACCTTAGGATGTGTCTGGCAAACGCACAAGCCCATGTTCCTTTGGATGACGTTGAGGTAGATGATAGGCTGAACTATATTGAAGAACCGGTTGCGATTGTGGATACGAAGAAAAAGTAACTACGAAATAAAACGGTTCGTCAAGATAGAGTTCAGTGGAAACATCAAATAGGTTCAGACACGACATGGGAAACAGAAGATGAAATGAGGAGACTGTATCCTCATTTGTTCGAGTTCTAAACGAGTTGGGTTTCGGGACGAAACCTATTGTAAGGAGGGGAGACTTGTAACATCCCGAAATTTTTCTACTACAAGTTATTTGAATTTATGTATGCGTAACAGATAATATACTTATTGGGAAAATGGGCGAAAAATAACCAAGTAAAGTCTCGAAATCGTGTACTCGAAATCTATTTCGAGTACACCAGTTCTCGAAAACCTTGTACCCGAAAATCCATCAAATTCGAGTACAAGCTCACTGCCTATAAATAAGAGTGACTTGGGAAATCTGCGAACCTTTGGATGGAAACACATTCTCTCTCGAGTACACGAAGCAGATTTCGAGAACACCAAGATTCGACTTTAAATCGCTGAGGAAGAAGAAGGAACACCTAGGAAGCTACCAGGAGGATCATCTACCAACAAGTAAGTGTTCTATGCGAGACAGTTAGGATTTTTATGAAAAAATGAACTTATGCATAAAGCTTCCACCTTTATGCATAAAGTTTGAAACTTTGGGGTTCGAGTGTGTTGGTAACAACCTAAGGAACCTGTAACTAGCTCCCCATGGTCTTAGATGAATTTCTGAGATGGTTTATGATGGAAAAACGAGTACTCGAAAATATGCACAAAGGAATACTCGAAACCCGAATACTGGGGAGGCTGGTTAGGAGGCTATGAGGACTCAGGATATGTTCTAAGTCTAAGGGATGGTATGTAATGATACTATGTAATTAATGTAGGTTCTTAAGTCCCTAGCTAAGGAATTCGGCAAAGGAAACAAGAGTCTACTATCAGGTGAGTTCTATACGCCCTAGTTCATGTTTAATGTTTTGGGCTGGCATACATGCTTATGTTATGTTATGATGGTATGATGTTATGATGTTATGATGTTATGATGTTATGTGTTTACGTATGATGATGAACGAATGATTGTATGCCATGATTATGTATGCATGAATATATGCTAAGTAGGATAAATGCGCATGAAAGTATGCTAAGCATGATGAATGCATGGTAATGAGTTATGATGATGAACTGTGTGGTAACATGCCATGATGATAATTATAAATGCTATGCTATGATGATGATCCTAGGATGCTAGGACGACGGTGTGATGTATGATATGATGATTGCTAGTATGACATGTTTATGAGGCCATGATGTGTGATATGAGAAATATATGCTAGCATGACATGTGTATGATGAAAAGGTTACGATGAATTGATATGATGTTAGCATGACAAGTATATGATGCTTACATGCTATACGCGTGATGATAGAATGTTATGATGAGTTCCTATACTAGCACGACATGTTACGATGCTATGATGACTACGATGAATGATGGTATGGATCTAGTTATCCTATATGATGAATGAATGATGCTCCTATATGTGTTATAGGAAATGTATAAATGATGATGCCCCAATACTAGTATTGGGTAAGTATGAACGGTGACCTGATTACATCAGGATATGAACAGTCGATCGGGCTATAAACATGGAGTCGACCGGACTATAAGCATGAGAGTCGATCAAACTATAAACATGGAGCCGCTGGGGCTATAAACATGGATTCGACCGGACTATAAACATGAGAGTCGATCGGACTATAAACGCGAATCCGATCGGGCTATAAACATGGTAAGAGTCGATCGGACTATAAACACGGAGCCGACCGCGCTATAAACACGGAGCCGACCGCGCTATAAACACGGAGCCGACCGGGCTATAGACATGGTAAGAGTCGATCGAACTATAAACATGGAGCCTTGTGCCGGCATAAGCCCACTGCTCATGTTGATGACAGTGGTTTTGATGATGATGATGGTTATATGGTTACGATGATGAAATAGTTACGTGCTATGGGTTATGTGTATGAAATGATGTTTTCATGTGAAAAATGTTTAACTCACTAAACGATTATGATGTTTTATGAAAACTAGAACTCACCAGCGTAAGCTTACTTGATTTAGCATGTATATCAGGTTAATGAGAATACAAGAGGACATGATGCAGCCGTGGCATAAAGTCAGACGATCCTGTGGTTTTGGCAATTCGATATGTTTTGATACAAACACTTTACTGAATTATGTTTATTAAACTACGGTTACAATTCCGCTGCACTATTATGAAAGTTTTTAGTTTAAGAGTTATGTGTTATGACGAAATCAACCTCTGTGTGGTCGCCCGGGATCGAGGTGTCACATTCAATCACAAAGCAGTATTTGGATTGTATTCCTAAAGGAATAACTTTGACAGATCAAAGTGTTTAAGTTCATTTTAACTTTCAGAAAGATATAATTTAGCCTATAGGTTCATACTCACTCCAAGGGTTCCCAGGAAAGCATAACAGGTCCATCGGTTGATTTGGATTTATGTGAAATGCTTTCCTAGACAGAACACCCCAAAGTACAGGTATTCCCCCTTCCAGATTGTATGTATTTCCTAATCATTAGAATGAACCTAAAGACTATTGATGGGATTCAAGATTAGACTTAGAAGTCTAAGATCATTCCTCGTGATGACGATCCGCATTCAAGTCGTAAGAAAGGGGTCGAGAAGTTTTGAACCTTCAAATCTAGTGTGTGCATACTAAGGCATCAAAAACTAGGTTCAAGCATTTGACCTACCAAATAACTAGTCAAATTGTACAAGTAGTCACATAAGCAAGTATGACCTATCATGGCAACTAATAGTTCAAACAACAATTCATGGCATAGCATGGCAACTATAAAGTCCAAATAAGAGTTCATAGCCTAAGAGTTCAACTAAGGCATCCTATGGTTATAGTCTAGGTCATCTAGTTCAAATAACCTAATTCTCTATAATCCAGGCTTTGATACCAATCTGTAACACCCCGACCGATAGCGGAAACATCGGGGCGGCACGAAGTGTAGATTGTTCATAGCACAAGGTATAAAGTTGTAAATAGTTCATACATTAAATTCATACATTTATTACGTTGTTTCAAATGATCAACCCTAACTATTACATTCTTTCAATTCTAATACATTGAATACAAATTAAATGTAAGCTAATCCAAGCTCGTTAATATAGCTAACTTGTTATTTCCACCTGAAACATGTTTAAAATCAAGTGTCAACTACAAAGAGTTGGTGAGTTATCATAGGTTTAATCATATAACAAAATAGCATAAATAATAAATATGTTATCACATGTGAATTCCAATATAAATGCACAAAGATTGTAAATGAACAAACATTAGATCAGATAGTTAAGTTTGACCAATAGGGAACAATCACCGAGAGTTTTCCCCCACAAGGAAGACCCATCCTGGGTGGGTGGTCATTCCAATGGATCCATTATTGCTACCAATAGATAAGTTGTGATCAATGCAATGTTCAATAGTTAAGTTCAATAGATAAGTTCAAAAGATAAGTTCAATAGATAAGTTCAAACAACTAAGGCCATTCAAGCTAAGTTCACATGGTTTAAAGATAAGTTAAGTTCAAGATAACATGTTTCACGCCTAAAGTTCAAAATAAGTAAAAGAGGGGCTATGAAAACTCACCTTAGTGTGTGAGATAGTCTTTGCAAGTAGTTGTCAAGTATAGTTCAACAATATATAATCACAAATTCAATGTTCACCTAGATAGTTCAATAGGCATATGTTAACAACTTAACATAACTATGGCTTTCTATGGATTTTCTAAATTCAAGATTGGTCAACGGGTTCGATTTGTTTTGAATAAACACAATTTGATTTGTTATGATTTAAATGAAAATAGTAATGGTGTTATAAAATGTTTAAAATTATAAATGTTGATTTTTCACTAATTATTAAATAACTAGTTAAAATAATTTTAGAATTTATTTAAAAGTTTAGAATTTAATTGTTGTATGTTTAAACAAAACATATCAAAGTTCTTATTTCACTAATTATTAAATAACTAGTTAAAATAATTTTATCAACAATTATTTAATTTATTAACTTCTCATGAAAAATAAATTATAAAAATGTGAAATAAATGTTTTAAAACTTCTTTATATGCAACTTATATTTTTTTATAAAATTTATAATATAATATGAGTTCATAAAAATAATTATGATTAAAACATTTGCAAATATTATGTTTATAACATTTAATAATTTAATGTAAAGCTATTAAGTTACTTTATTAAAATAAGTAAATAAACAAGTGAATAATTTGGATAATAAATAATAAATTATAAGTATTACTAAAATGTATAACATTATTATTATTATTATTTTTATAGAATATATTCATATATATATTTACAGAATAATACATATTTATAAAGATAATTTTTGTACAATTAAAAGGTTAAAATAAAATTGAAGTGACAAAAATGGAGCAAAACCGGTTTCAAACCCGGTTGCTAGATTCAAACCCGTGACCTTTTGCTTGAACCTGAGCGTGTTAACCGGTTAGGCTAGACTCCAAGTTGCAATAGGATTTTATTTTAATTTCTTTTAACATAACCTGAGTTCTAAATCCCCCCCCCCCCCAATTCAGTTCATAGCCTTCGAACCCTAATCCATATTTCATCCAAATTCGTATGTTTTGGATTCCGATTGTTTGAACAATCATGGGGTTAATGTTCCTAGTGTGAAACGATCACAATGATGTAAAGAATACCTACCTTTACTTGATTTTTTGATTGATGTCAATTGAGAGGACGCAAACGAACGAACCAAAACTTCAGGGTCTTGATCTGAGAGAGATTTTGTGTGTAGGTTGATTGGTGTGCACAGAGAGTTTCGAGATGATGAAAGGATAGTTAGGGTGGATTTAATTGAGTTTTTATACACGTTTGTGCACGATTTGAATTTCCAATCACGGTTCTATGTTTGGGAAGGATATACGAGTTTATTAGCTGTAATTGGTTCATTATTTTTGATTGAAATCAATTAGATGCGTCCGAATACATACCAAATTTTGATCGATTAGCTGGCATTGAGCTGGAACTGATCGTATGTGAAACCGGGTCGTCGAATGGGTTCTGGATCGGGTTGAGTGCTTTAAACGGGTGAGGGAGGGAGTAGCTTTGGGGGTTTGTCAGAAAGGTTTTTGCCCCATAATCCTAAGTTTGGTTTTTAACAGATTTCACCCCTTAACTTAATAAAGCAAAGTTTTAATTTTCTATAAAAGTTGCTACAATTTATTTAAGTTTCAAATTAACTAAATTGTTGGATTTTCATATTGTTTTTAAGTTCTGTATAATTAAAACAAAATTATTTATAATATTTATATAAAGTTTTTGATTAAAGCATTTAAAATTTTTGTAAAGGTTTTATTTATTTAATAAAATGTTTTGTGATTAAAATTTTATAGTAAAAACTTATTTATTTTTTAAATTTTATTTATTTACAAATAAATTTCTAAATCTTATAAAAACTTAGTAGCTTAAAATTAAAAAGTGAGTTTTTTTTTATTTCTTTGACTTGTATAAATATAAATAATTATACACACATAATTGTATATTAAATTATTTTTAAAGTTGGTTTTATCCTATATATATATATATATAGAACGGTTATAATACAAAGGATTTTAACGTGAGAAGCGTAGGAAGCCACAAGCTTTTGACATGTGTCATGAGGGTAAAGGGCAATATCGTCCATATAATTACAGACCGTGATTAAACAAATTACAGACCGTAATTTAACACACGTAATCAATGAAAAACTGCATAATTACGGACCACTAAATCACGTACCACGTTATATGAAAATCACAGACCGTCATTTAACATGCATAATCAAAGGACCAACTGCATAATTACGTACTAATAATCACGTACCAAACACTAAAATCACGTAACAAGTAAAAAAAATCGAAAAAAACTACAACAATACCATACTCAAATTAAAGATAATAAAATTCTCTCTTTTATGGTGTAATTTTTTAAAAAAACGATTAATCGTTTAAAAGTTATTCAGTTTTTTTAAAAAAATGGTGGAACTTGATTTAACCATAAAAAAAGTTAACAAATTTAGGTTATTACTTTTTTGCCCTTTCATCTTTAAAATCACGCAAGTTTTTAATGAAAAGTTGGGACCACTAGATCCTAACCATTGATTAAGGGTGGTGTTAAACTTACACCCAAAAGAATGTCTACACACCCCTCAAACACCGCATAGTGGCCACTACGGGGCGTTTTGGTACGGATTGTACTTTCTTGGTCAAACGACAGGGGCTTTGATTAGACCTAAACGCCCGTAGTGGCCACTACGGGGCGTATGGGTACGATCTTATGAAAAAGTGCCGATAGTGTCAGTTGATTAGACCCAAACGCCCCGTAGTGACCACTATGAGGCGTTTATGTTTAAAACGTGCCAATTACTTTGTAACTTACGAATTCATCGTCCATATATACACACATATTGCGTTACAATATCAAACATTCACCGAATCACTTAACGTATAGTTGATCGAGTTTCTCTTGTTTCGTTTATTAAATATCTACACTCTACACCCATATTGTTATTATTATTTATTGTTATTGTTATTATTATTTATTGTTATTATTATTTATTATTTATTATTATTGTTATTGTTATTATTATTTATTGTTATTATTATTTATTGTTATTATTGTTGTTATTATTATTATTTATTGTTATTATTATTATTATTGTTATTATTATTTATTGTTATTGTTATTATTGTTATTATTATTTATTGTTATTATTATTTATTATTATTATTGTTTTATTTTTTCAGCCTTCAGACATGTCTTCTTCTGATGAGATGGAGTTTGTTGATGACGATATGGGACAGCCGCATGTTTATGATCTAGATGTCGAGCATTTTGACGAGCTTATGGACCACCCCTGGTTGCAGTTTCCTTAGAGGACGAGCACGAGTAATAGGCGCGATCGACTCCTGAAGAAGGAGATGGGCAATTAGAAGGCCATTGACTACGATTTGCTGGCTGAGCTTGGCCAGCAGGAAAGGATGACGGCGATCATTAGCGAGGACACGCCATGGTCTCGTCTGTTTGACATGACGTATGCTCCACAGTACCGACTCATCACGGTGGAGTTTCTTTCGACATTCAGGTACAGGCCTCAGGCTCCTGATTTCCAGCCACAGCCAGGTCAGCCGCAGCCGGCGAAGGTATCCTTCAGACTCTGCGGATTTCCATACCACTTGTCATTGGCAGAGTTTGCGAGTGTGCTCGGTCTGTACACCGAGGAGGAGACTCATATGCCGATCTACACGACGGCTATTCATACAGCTGACGACGTCGTCGTCAGTGCTTGGTGGCCTCGAATCGGCGACGATGCCTTGGTCTGCAGCGCCTGGGTCACGCGTATTCGTGACATGCTCATTAGGTATTTGCACCGGTGCATTGCCTCGTCTGTTACAGGACGTGGCATGAGCCAGGAGTGGTGCACTTCACATGATTTATTTTTGTTGTATTGTATATTGAGTGGGAGACCGTGCAGCCTTGCACGTTGTCTTGCGGAGTACTTTAGCACATATTACCACTGCCAGGAGAGGGGGCTGATCTACGGGGGCGTGTATGTGACCCGTATTGCTCGTTTTAACAGGCTTATCGATTTGGAGCCCGTCGGTATGGAGGCCTTTCATCTTGTTCGTTTAGATCGACGGACGGTGCAAGGCATGCATATCGCGCGGAGTTTCCCACGGCTCGGGCTTCGACTTTCGCTCGAGAAAAGGGGGTCATTTGGCAGCTGGGGCCAAAAGATCTCCATTACAGAGACGAGGACCCTATGCCCCAGCAGCCGCATCCAGATTAGCAGCCACAGCACCACTACCACCACATGGCGAGGGGGAGCCGCATCAGGATGTGCCACATCAGCATCCTGAGCGCATATACAGAGCGGTGCGGATTCCTGCTCATGTCAAGGCTATGCTGCATGTCACACCCCCACCTCTCGTCACCTCACGAATGGTCTGACGTCACCGAACCGGTTGCGGAAGCATAGTGGTGATGTCTACAAGGTGAGGGGTGACTTACTTGAACCGATATCATAAGCACACAGATTAACTTAAAATAAATACAATACAGGGTTCCGTCAGTACAATCAGTATCATAGTTTACAACTACGTCTATTACACCACTGACTTATTTGATTACTAGTGTTTGAAGTGCTGCCTCACCGAGTGTCACTGTCTTCCTGCAAAAAGATTTGAGTTTGAAACGTCAACACAAAGCTGGTGAGCTCGACAGTTCAATTTAAAACAAATATGATATGATAAGCATGTTCTCAAAAGTTCAGTTCCGGATAACCATGGGACCTGTATCTAGTTCCTTTCGGACGTCTAGTTCAGTTCTCAAGATATTACCCGTCGGTACATATCTTAGTGCCTCATTATCTTAATGTCTATCATACCATTAAGAAGTTCAGGAAACAGATAACAAACATTCACACAAGGGGAGATGCAATCCTCCCAGCGAATGGGGTGTCAACCAATAGTACTATCAATGTTTTCTGTTCGGCCACACATGGGTTCACTAGATACAGTTCAAGAATGAGGACTTTCAGTTCCATGATAGAGTTCAGTCTACAGGCAAAATCCCATGAAATCCCACAAAAGTCAAATGAAATCACACAGATATCATTGATGCATATCATATAGTTCTCAAAAGTTTAGCAGTTCTACCCCGATGTTTATAAAAGAGTAAAAAGAAAAGGGGTTGTACGAAACTCACCTGATAATTCAGTAGTAGCAGAATATCACACAAATCGATGATAATATGATGATTCTGCATTTAGTTTATGTTTAATGAGTTATTAATGTTCCAACTCGCTGATTAAATCTCTCTGAACGTACAATGTCAAGGACATTGCTTTGAAAGTCATCAAATTGATGCTTAGTATTTAATTACATATTTTAATGTAATATCATACAATGTATGATAATGTAGGAACCTATACTGACTCAGGTTCCTAATACTAAGTTGATGACTCCCTCGATTAATCAGTATAATCTCAGACTAACCAAATAGCTAACGTTGTTGATTGTAATTGCTAAGATAGTCTCTAGACAGTTTAATGGCTTAGAAATGATTAATCCTTGTTATTGACTACCCAAATATCATAGAATATCACAATGTAGTATTAGAATAGGTTTAATAACCATGTTTAACATACTAATCTGACTGTTATCAGAAACATTAGATAATCGTTCTAATGAGTATGTTAATAATTGTGATTAGTTTAAAACACCCAACTTTCACGTTGCATGTTAAAGATTAATCAAACTGATCACATACATAGTCACAACCAAATGGTTTAAACCATTACAACCATTGTTATGATTCCATGCAAACCGGGCATTACAACGGCTCAAAACAAGGATTTACCCGTTAACAGTTCGAGTTTATCATTCAAAATCAATCCTAGCCATCATCTAGGCAATAATCAACAACCCTAACTATATCATTACGTTCAAACTAAGATTTAATCATTCATAATCAAACCAGAAAGTTTAAAATGAACCATTACCTAATCTGACGGGTTCCAACGGATGAAATGATGATCAGAACTTGTTTTAACGCTTCTGGATACGATCTAAACGTCCCGGAGGCTTTGGAATTGAGATTTGAGGGGTTGGATGATGAATTTTCGAAGATGATAGCTGGTTTCGACGCTGTGAAGATAAGAATGAGGGTGATGATGAAAATCTGATCTTTTAATCCACTTGCCGTCGATCTAGACCCCAGGCGTATCGCCTGGCGACATGCACCCACTCCAGGCGTAGCGCGCGGATGATACCGGCCTTCTAGAAACTTTCGACACCCGCGCGCATCGCCTATGTTAATCCCTCGACCTGAGGCGTACCACCTCAGGGCTATTTCTTCCGTTTTTCGACGGAAACTTCGTTTCGCGATTCCGAGCAATCCGTAACTCCGTTTCGCGCACGGTTTTCGCCTACGTTCATCATTTTTCGCAAACTATCATCCCATATTAATTTCGGCGACCAATTTAACGCGGATTTTAAACACGATCAAATGTGCTCGATACGTTGCTGACGTAATACTTCGTACATGGTTATCACAGTCTCCTCCTGTTAGAAAAATTTCGTCCCGAAATTTAGGAAATACTAACTGGATAACAATTGATCATGAGAATAAATGTGGGTATTTCTGTTTCATCTGATCTTCACGTTCCCACGTATATTCGTGTCCACGCTGTGAATTCCACCGAATTTTGACAATAGGTATGCGACTGCGTTTCAGTACCTTCACCTCTCGATCCATTACTTCAACTGGTTCTTCCCTGAATTGAAGTTTCTCATCAATTTGGATTTCTTTCAGAGGTACAATCAGTGTTTCATCAGCTAGACACTTCTTCAAATTTGATACATGGAAGACATCATGAACGTTACCGAGTTCAGGAGGTAATTCAAGTCTGTAAGCCACGGATCCAATTCGTTCAAAAATTTTGAATGGTCCTACAAATCTTGGTGAAAGTTTACCTCTCTTCCCAAATCTGAATATACCCTTCCACGGCGAAACTTTCAACATTACTAGATCACTGATTTGAAATTCCAACGATCTACGACGATTATCAGCATAACTCTTTTGTCGATCGCGAGCAGCTTTAATTCGTTCTTGAATAAGTGCGATCTTATCAGTTGTTTCTTGAATAAGTTCTGGGCCTATGACCTGACTTTCGCCTACCTCGGACCAACAGATAGGTGATCTACATTTGCGCCCGTAAAGTGCTTCAAATGGAGCACATTTAATACTGGTATGGTAGCTGTTATTATATGAAAATTCAACAAGGGGAAGATGAACATCCCAGCTACCACCAAAATCCATCACACAGCTTCTGAGCATATCCTCAAGAGTTTGATTTGTTCGTTCCGTTTGCCCGTCAGTTTGTGGATGATATGCTGTGCTCATATTGATTTGCGTGCCCAGAGCATTCTGAAGAGTTTGCCAAAATCGTGATGTGAATCGACTATCTCTGTCAGAAATAATAGAGATGGGTACTCCATGACGAGATACAATCTCGTTAATGTAGAGTTTAGCAAGTCGATCCATCGAGTAATCTTCTCGGATGGGAATAAAATGCGCAGATTTAGTAAGGCGATCAACGATAACCCATATAGAGTCATGACTATGCGATGTTCTGGGTAGTTTAGTGATAAAATCCATAGAGATCTGATCCCATTTCCACATGGGAATCTCTGGTTGTTGTAATAACCCAGAAGGACGTTGATGTTCAGCCTTAACCTTTAGACACGTTAAACATCGACCCACGTATTCTGCGATGTGTTTCTTCATTCCAGGCCACCAATAAAAATCCTTTAGATCCTTATACATTTTGTCAGCACCTGGATGAATAGAATACCTGGATTTGTGCGCCTCATCCAAGATGATCGATCTTGTGTTACCGAATATAGGAACCCAAATTCGGTCTTTGAAATACAACAGTCCATCGTCTTTGGTATCGAGTTTCTTATCTAATCCTCTCAGTCCCTCAGCAGAATAGTTTGTTGCTTGTAAAGCTTGTTGCTGAGCTTCATTAATTTGAGGAATTAGACTAGTTTGAATAGTCATACCTAACGCTTTTACTCGTAAAGGTTTGACTCGTTCCTTGCGACTTAAGGCATCGGCTACAACATTTGCCTTGCCTGGGTGATAACGAATTTCACAATCATAGTCGTTCAACAGTTCCACCCATCGCCTTTGCCGCATGTTCAACATTTTCTGATCTAAAATGTGTTGAAGACTTTTATGATCAGTGTATATAATACACTTAGTTCCATACAAATAGTGTCTCCAAATCTTAAGTGCAAACACCACTGCACCAAGTTCTAGATCATGAGTAGTATAATTCTTCTCGTGTACTTTCAGCTGTCGAGAAGCATAAGCAATCACTTTATCGTTCTGCATTAAAACACACCCCAGCCCTTGGCGGGAAGCATCACAGTATACTGTGAAATTATCGGTACCTTCTGGTAATGCCAAGATAGGTGCGTTGCAGAGTTTGTGTTTCAACAGTTGGAACGCCTCCTCCTGTTGAGAACCCCATATAAACTGTTGATTTTTCTGTGTCAACGTGGTTAATGGAAGGGCTATCTTTGAAAAGTTCTTGATAAACCGACGATAATAACCTGCCAATCCCAAGAATTGACGTATTTCAGTCGGGGTTCGTGGTGTCTCCCATTGTTTCACCGCCTGAATTTTACTGGGATCCACTTGAATACCGTTCTCGTTCACAACATGACCAAGAAATTGAATTTCTCGTAACCAAAACTCACACTTAGAGAACTTGGCATATAATTTTTCACGTGCCAAAAGTTCTAAAATTAATTTCAAGTGTTGAGCATGTTCTTGTTGGTTTTGAGAATAAATAAGAATGTCATCAATAAATACAATCACAAACTTATCCAAATAAGGCCTACATACCCGATTCATAAGATCCATGAAAACTGCAGGAGCGTTTGTTAATCCAAACGGCATTACTAGAAATTCATAATGCCCGTATCGTGTTCGGAATGCAGTTTTAGGAACATCATCTTCATGCACTCGTAATTGATGATATCCGGATCTTAAATCAATTTTTGAGAAGTAAGTAGCGCCTTGAAGTTGATCAAACAGATCATCTATACGTGGCAATGGATAACGGTTTTTGATTGTTAATTTATTAAGCTCTCGATAGTCAATACACATCCTGAATGATCCATCCTTCTTTTTCACAAAAAGGACTGGTGCTCCCCAGGGTGAGAAACTAGGTCTAATAAGACCCTTGTCTAACAGTTCTTGTAGTTGACCTGAAAGCTCTTGCATCTCTAAGGGTGCTAAACGATAAGGAGCTTTAGCCACAGGTGCTGCACCTGGAATCAGGTCAATACGAAATTCAACTTGTCTCACTGGGGGTAATCCTGATATATCGTCAGGAAAAACTTCAGGAAAATCCTTGACTACTGGAATATCTTTGATACGTTTTTGTGAAGAGCTGTTATTGATCACATATGCTAGAAAGGCCGGACACCCTTTTCGTAAACATTTCTGAGTTTGCATGCATGAAATAATACCCAGTTTTCTACCAGCCCGTTCCCCTTGAACTATCAGTGTATTACCCTCAGGTAATGGAATACGAATCACCTTATTCTGACATATTACTTCAGCTTGGTTATCAGACAACCAGTCCATACCAACCACGATATCAAAACTCCCAAGCTCAATAGGAAGTAAATCAATATCAAAAAGATGATCATTCAGATTCAAGGAACATCCTTGAATAACACTGTTAGTTTTGATCAACTTGCCGTTAGCAAGTTCAATAACATAAGGAGTTTCTAGATCTACCGCAGGCAATGCAAGTAAAGATGCAAATTCAGGAGAGATAAAACTCTTATCTGCCCCCGTATCAAAGAGAACTGATGCATATAGATTATTGAGTAGGAACGTACCAGTCACAATGTTAGCATCCTGTCTCGCCTCAGTAGCACCAATCTGAAAAGCTCTCCCCTAGCTTCAATTCCCGGATTGGTGTTATTGTTTGGACAGTTCCGCATGAAATGATCAGGACTTCCACATTTGTAACATGACCGTTGGTTTGAGTGGTTTGTCGTGGTGCTTGATTTCGAGGTTGAGCAGGAAAGTTGCAATATTTAGCATAATGTCCAACTCTGTTACAGTTCAGACAAACAGGACATGGTCCCGTGTGATGAAGCGGACACTTATTGCATTTGGGCGCCTGCCCAGTATAAGCTTTCCTCTCAGGAACGTTCGCACCATAGTTCTTCACCGTTGGTTTATTCTGACTGATTTCAGCCGGAGCCCTTGTTTTGTTCTTACCGAACCACTTTCGTTTGGTACCTTTTGACACATTCGAGGTACCGACATCACCACTACTATGGACCGTCTGAGGCTTCAAAGACAAAGTACCACTCCTTACCGCCTCATTGGTAAGCTTAGTGGTCAAAAGAATCGTGTGTTTCAGAGTTGTAGGTTCAGCAGCAGTCACCATTCCTCGTATCTGAGGAATCAGACCCTTAATGTACTTCTCGATCAAAGCTGCTTCCGTTGGAAACATATCGGGAAGTAAACAAGTAAGTTCATGGAAACGATCGGTGTAAGCCAGACAATCAGCACCGATCATAGAATGATTCCAGAATTCCTCCTAGAGTTTTTGAATTTCAGTGATGGGACAGTACTCTGATCTTATCAGAGTTTTGAAATCATTCCAGCCCATCGAATCAACTGTGGCTGAACCCAAAGTCTTGGCCTGGGTATTCCACCAGGTCAAAGCTGAGTCTTTCAAAGAACAGGCAGCATAAGACACCTTATGCTCCTCCAAGCACTGACTGATTTTGAGCTTAGTTTCCATCTCTTCGATCCACCTTAAAAGACCAGCCGCTCCTTCTCTGCCAGTAAAAGTAGGAGGGTTACAGGAAGCAAAATACTTATATGTACATCCCTGTCGTGGTGGATCAGGAGCAATTGTAGCCATACCCGTGGTATGATGCGTTTCTGCGTTGCCACCAGTAACAGTATGTTCGTTAGTATTGGGACCCCCACCCGAACCCGTAGTAATATGAGGCTGGTGTTGTACCAAAACACCACAAGCGGTTAACTGTTCGCGCACGATTCGTGCTATCATTGCCTCATTCGATTCAGATCCACTGGCCCCAGCGAGTGGAATAGGGTTTGCTCCCGGGTTCACTGGTGGAGCTGTACCTGTGTCCCGATTTATCTGTGGATCTGGATTCGTTTCTGTATTTACTAGTGGAACTTGATCAGACTCTGGGTTAGTAATGTTCCTGATAGATCTCTTAGTCGGTCGACCTCTTTTGGGAGCCATTATTCTGCTCACATGCAGACAAACTCAGGTCAGTTCAAGAACATTAAATATATAACCCATTTTATCACATAATTCAATCATATTCAGTTATACTGAAACTTTATGAAATTGAAAATGTGAGTACAAAGAATATAGTATAACTACATGAATTCAGTCCAGACATGTTCGCATTACACACAGATCACACAAATGTTCGTAGTTATACTTAATCCTGTTATCTCAAAAACATGTTAGAGTCTTACCCAGCTCCTTGCATTGCAACACATGTTTTTAGATATATGATCATACAGGACTAGAATATGTTCACTCACAAGTTCTCTGATATGTTCACAGTTCATGCACTAAGTTCTCATACAAACAATAGACATGTTCTCGTACAGTATGGCTCTCGTACTGTACTTTAGTTACAGACACATTCACAAGTAGACACGTTCCCAGTTCAGACAGGTTCTCGTACAGTATGGCTCTCGTACTGTACTTTAGTTACAGACACATTCACAGTCATACACGTTCTCAGTTCAGACATGTTCTTGTACAGTATGGCTCTCGTACTGCACTTTAGTAACAAATATATTTGCATACAGTATTGCTCCCGTACTGTATTTCAGCAAAATATATTTTTCAGTTCGATATATTCGCATACAGTATTGCTCCCGTACTGTATTTCAGCGAAATATATATTTTAGTTCGACATGTTCTCATATAGATACATTCGTACACAATTATGTTCTCACACAGAAAAATTTAGTTATAATTCACACACAAAGTTCATTATACAAACAGACATACGAAAGCACCCATATTATTACAATGCCATAGTTTCATACCTACAGAGTTTTAATACAACCAAAAGTCATGCTACTCTGAACCCACAACATCATACACTACCTCTCACAAACTCGGGATCTGTCTATATCAAAATATCCCGTTCTTACAACTACTGATCACACTATCACACATCCCCAACCTATCCGCATACTACTAATGAGATTTACAATGACGATCCCAAAATAACCATCTGAACATACTCATCGTATGAAATACGATAAACAAGAAAATATAATGGCCACAGCATCCATAGTCACAGCCAGGACTATCATCCTGGTCTCGAAGCTAACCGTCTCCAACCAAACCAAAAACTCTCGAACTCGCACTAAACCTGCCCTCATTACCTCCACCTGCTGCCAAAACGCAGCAACTAACCTCTGCCTCCAAGTCCTACTAAACCGCTCCTCAACGGTAGTCCTCCAAGCCTGGGTGTCAATACCCATGAGATTCACCTGCTCCATCAGAGTCAGATGTTAAGTGAGAATCTCCAATACAATGTTACGAGTATCCTCAAGAAGCGTATGGTGCTGATGTACCTCCTGCCTCAGACCCTGCAAGTCCTGAGCGACTTGCTGCACCTGGCCCCTCAGCTCTGCTTGGCGAGAGGATTCTCCCACCTCATGAACGGTCGGAGACTCATCCCGCTGAGCCATCTGATGTCTGGGAGGTAATCCAGTGGTCTTGCGGGCCTGTCCCCGCATCCTCCTAAGTCCATCCCATGCTGGGGCTCTCGGTGGAGATGGCATAGGTGCTGGTTCATGTGCTGGTGCTGGTGGTGGTGGCGGCACCGGTACTGGCTCAGGTAGTGGTGGTATAGGAGGCACTGCAGATGCATGTGATGCTACTGACACAGCCTCCGAAGGATCTGAGTCAGATCCAGAACTGGCACTCGGAGTATCATCCAACACAACATAGGGGAATCTCTGATATATATATCTCTCTCCTTGGTCTGCCATCGCTGTATAAACAGAATTCTCAGATTAGTACCATGAAATAAATATTGAATAAAATATTCAACATAAACATGATATGAGACGTCATCCCTACTTAACACAACTATTCGTCTTTACTGTTATAAATGTTCTGCTTGTATCAAATCAAACTAGAATGCACACGTGTTGCGAATTTCAGTTATGCTGGCCACTCATAACTGGAATTCGGACCACCTGATTATCCTGACTTAATTCAAAACAAGTTTTGTTCGTTAATAATGTTCGGTGCTCTCTGTGTTACTATTCGAGCCTATGGTTATAGTCTAGGTCTCTAAGTCAACCTAATTCTCTATAACATGTGGCTCTGATACCACCCTGTCACACCCCCACCTCTCGTCACCTCACGAATGGTCTGACGTCACCGAACCGGTTGCGGAAGCATAGTGGTGATGTCTCCGAGGTGAGGGGTGACTTACTTGAACCGATATCATAAGCACACAGATTAACTTAAAATAAATACAATACAGGGTTCCGTCAGTACAATCATTATCATAGTTTACAACTACGTCTATTACACCACTGACTTATTTGATTACTAGTGTTTGAAGTGCTGCCTCACCGAGTGTCACTGTCTTCCTGCAAAAAGATTTGAGTTTGAAACGTCAGCACAAAGCTGGTGAGCTCGACAGTTCAATTTAAAACAAATATGATATGATAAGCATGTTCTCAAAAGTTCAGTTCCGGATAACCATGGGACCTGTATCTAGTTCCTTTCGGACGTCTAGTTCAGTTCTCAAGATATTACCCGTCGGTACATATCTTAGTGCCTCATTATCTTAATGTCTATCATACCATTAAGAAGTTCAGGAAACAGATAACAAACATTCACACAAGGGGAGATGCAATCCTCCCAGCGAATGGGGTGTCAACCAATAGTACTATCAATGTTTTCTGTTCGGCCACACATGGGTTCACTAGATACAGTTCAAGAATGAGGACTTTCAGTTCCATGATAGAGTTCAGTCTACAGGCAAAATCCCATGAAATCCCACAAAAGTCAAATGAAATCACACAGATATCATTGATGCATATCATATAGTTCTCAAAAGTTTAGCAGTTCTACCCCGATGTTTATAAAAGAGTAAAAAGAAAAGGGGTTGTACGAAACTCACCTGATAATTCAGTAGTAGCAGAATATCACACAAATCGATGATAATATGATGATTCTGCATTTAGTTTATGTTTAATGAGTTATTAATGTTCCAACTCGCTGATTAAATCTCTCTGAACGTACAATGTCAAGGACATTGCTTTGAAAGTCATCAAATTGATGCTTAGTATTTAATTACATATTTTAATGTAATATCATACAATGTATGATAATGTAGGAACCTATACTGACTCAGGTTCCTAATACTAAGTTGATGACTCCCTCGATTAATCAGTATAATCTCAGACTAACCAAATAGCTAACGTTGTTGATTGTAATTGCTAAGATAGTCTCTAGACAGTTTAATGGCTTAGAAATGATTAATCCTTGTTATTGACTACCCAAATATCATAGAATATCACAATGTAGTATTAGAATAGGTTTAATAACCATGTTTAACATACTAATCTGACTGTTATCAGAAACATTAGATAATCGTTCTAATGAGTATGTTAATAATTGTGATTAGTTTAAAACACCCAACTTTCACGTTGCATGTTAAAGATTAATCAAACTGATCACATACATAGTCACAACCAAATGGTTTAAACCATTACAACCATTGTTATGATTCCATGCAAACCGGGCATTACAACGGCTCAAAACAAGGATTTACCCGTTAACAGTTCGAGTTTATCATTCAAAATCAATCCTAGCCATCATCTAGGCAATAATCAACAACCCTAACTATATCATTACGTTCAAAACTAAGATTTAATCATTCATAATCAAACCAGAAAGTTTAAAATGAACCATTACCTAATCTGACGGGTCCCAACGGATGAAATGATGATCAGAACTTGTTTTAACGCTTCTGGATACGATCTAAACGTCCCGGAGGCTTTGGAATTGAGATTTGAGGGGTTGGATGATGAATTTTCGAAGATGATAGCTGGTTTCGACGCTGTGAAGATAAGAATGAGGGTGATGATGAAAATCTGATCTTTTAATCCACTTGCCGTCGATCTAGACCCCAGGCGTATCGCCTGGCGACATGCACCCACTCCAGGCGTAGCACGCGGATGATACCGGCCTTCTAGAAACTTTCGACACCCGCGCGCATCGCCTATGTTAATCCCTCGACCTGAGGCGTACCGCCTCAGGGCTATTTCTTCCGTTTTTCGACGGAAACTTCGTTTCGTGATTCCGAGCAATCCGTAACTCCGTTTCGCGCACGGTTTTCGCCTACGTTCATCATTTTTCGCAAACTATCATCCCATATTAATTTCGGCGACCAATTTAACACGGATTTTAAACACGATCAAATGTGCTCGATACGTTGCTGACGTAATACTTCGTACATGGTTATCACACTGCAGGGTATTGCTGATGCGACGCAGCAGCTCGAGCTCACACAGCAGCTGTTGCAGATCCAATAGCAGCAAGCGCAAATCCAGCAGTAACATCTCCAGCATACACAGCAGCAGGTCAAGCATAGTCAGTGGCTCGCTCATACCAGCGAGCAGCTGACGTGATGAGTGGATCGGTTGGAGGATCTGATCTCGTGGCATGTGCATGTCGAGCTTAGGCATGCACAAGGTGAGGGTATCGAGCTTCCTGCAGTTCCTTAGCCACGAGATTATCCTCCTCCCCCTCCACTTTAGTATTTTCAGTTATATTTGTATTTGTTAAACAGACACTTATATTCATGTTTATGGTTTGTATATATTTGGTGTTTTAGTTGGTGATGCGTGTTTATTATTTAAATATGTTTTGTTGGTCATGTGTGTTTATTATTACATGTTTTGTTGGTGATGCGTGTTTATTATTTACATATGTTTTGGTTGGTGATGCATTATTTATCGTATTATTCTGTAACATCAATATGCTTAAACAAATAACGTCATTCATATATCAATTAATTAATATATTTAAATTTTAATTAAATCTTATAATTAAAAACATTTTTAGCTTTCAAAACTAAAAGTTTTAAAAAACAATTAAAAATAAAGGAACCCAGAGACCGTAAAAAATAAAAAACAAGTTTTAAACAAAAAAATATTAGATTTTTACAAACAAAAAACATGCGTTTAAAAAAATAACTAAACTTTTTAACGTACGAGAGATGCGTCGTAAAATATAAACGTAACGAGAGATGCGTCGCAAAATATGTAAATAATTTTTAAACAAAACTATTATATTTTTAATTTTTTTAACAAAACAACTATATTTTCACACCCCAAAAACATACCCAAACCCCCCCAAAAACATACTCAAACGCCACAAGGCTGCTGAGTATAATTTTTTTAAACATATACGCCCCGTAGTGGTCACTACGTGGCATATAGGTCTGAAAAGGCTGACAGAATGTCTGATCGTTTAAGGTTGTCAGTCTGTGGTCAAAACGCCCCGTAGTGGCGGCGGGGTGTTGAATTAAAATTCTGGGGTGTGTAGATAACCCCTCCCTTGATTAATTTTATCAAGGGCTATAAATCTTTCCTATCCTTCTCACGTTAAAACCCCTTTGTATCCGATCCTTCTCTTATATATATATATATATATATAGGATACAAAGAAATCCATAAATGGTTAAAATATATATTTTGCCCTTTTCATGTAAAAAGAATGCTCTATCACATGGCACAATCTGGTTCAATCTTCCATTTCTCCACCATTAGATTTTAGTTAAACGGTTAACGCACTAATAGTGGGTTAACAATGAATTGGTCCCCTAAAGACATATATATGTATATGTATATGTTATATAAAGCATCGTAAAATTTAAGATTAGAAAATGAATTATAATCGCAACATACAAAACAATAATAAACTTTAGAAATTAACATAAGGATCTTCATTGTATGGATGGGGTATTGAAAGGTAGACAATGAGTTACAGACATTAATCGATCGGTAAATAACCATCATTGCATTTAAGTAGGTAACGTATACTAGTGACCTTCTATTGCCTGAGACATGAACAAAAACAATTCCATCAAAATTGTCACTCTTTCGACAATGTCACAAAACAACACCGATGTTTCCCTTCTTCCTTTAGTCTTTGTTGATAGTTGAGAATTCACCATAACATCAGGAGGATCAAACCTACACATCAAAGGGATACATCACTGAAAATAGCGGTCACTTCATCCTCTTTCAATATTTGCCGTTGTTGCTATTCGATTTTCTTTGGCAGTCAAAAAAAAATCAATCAATCCTCAAGAAACTCTATCTCAGATCTGTAGTTCTTTTCTCTCGGGTTAACAGGCATATAACGAAGATACAATCCTATTCAACCTTGGTTGATTTGAAGGTAAGACCTTAATTTTTGATCTGTACAAAACTAATATGGATTTTTGTTAGTAAATTTCAACGATTTAAAACGAATATTTATCGGTTAATTGGAGTGACGGTAATCGGCAAATATATGTTTATAATTTATTCATTTATACCTTCAGATTTTGTTTATATGGCCGACCAAATGATTCATATACAACATTGTTGAAGTTTACATAATTGCCATTAAGTTATAATATTTTAGAAAATAGAATATGTGCTAATAATTCTCAGTCAGTGTAATAAACTTAGCTTAAGAGCAATTAAATTTATTCATTTTATTGCTTTAAAACATGATGTTTAGTTAGATGATATATATTATATATGAAGTATATAAGATATATTTTGTAATGAATATTTCATCATATAATTAAAATAAAGAGTTGTAATGAAATTAGATGTATATATATGTTCACAGTTAGTAATTCTGAGTTTCTATTTACTTTACCAATAAAACAATTTTAACTTATTAAATTGTTGGCTCAAAGTCATATAAAAGTTTGTAGTTTAGAATTTTATAACACAGATAGAACAAATTCTAAATATGATTTAACATCAGGTTCATAATTTTGAGGAAGAAGTTAACTCATTGATACACAGTTTTTATTCAAGAATAAAGGTACGGATAAATCTGAAAACCCTTTCTATTATAAATTTGTGTTTAACCTGATGCGATAGATCAGGAATGAATACTCTGAATATATTTGGTATTTAGTTATGGATTGTATGTTTTGTTTATGAAATTGATGATATAGTCTATGTTAGAAATTAGTATTCATTTTACTATTATTTTGCGTAAATGTAATTATCATTGCTGATAAAGTATTTGTTAGAAATAGATGAATTTATAATTATTTAATTTGAATTATATTACTATGAATTGTTATCTGAAATCCGATACCTGAGCAACTCTATCTATGGGGGTTCTATAGGCTTGTCATTGTGGTAACGATGACTTGGCACCTCCCGTGACGGTGCGATTAGACACGTCGTCTCCATTTTATATTTATACCTATGTACTCATAGAAGTACTTATCTATATCTGTTAAGAGGCGTATGCATTGGTCCTAGGATATATATATATATATATATATATATATATATATATATATATATATATATATATATATATATATATGTTTCTGTTGGATGGTAAGTGTATGCCAACACCCCATCACACACATTTGGTACTTTGGGACCGCAGCCCTGTGTACAACCATGGTTATTACTGTTCTCTAACATCTTAATCTGGCTCATTGGGTATTTCCTTTAAGCTGAATGACTTAAATAATCTGATTTCTAATTGTCTGAAATTTGTTATTATGAGATATAATCTGAGGTATGATAATATTCTGACCTGTTAATTTATGAAGTATGTTAATGTTCATAACAAATCTAATATGTTAAGATGAAAACTGATTTATTATATTACTAGTAGTTTCTTTTATTTATCCCACTGAGTTTCGCTCAGTCGCATTGTTTCTTCGCGGTAGGCTTGCAGGGAAATAACAAGATTTGGTGAAGAGTGAACAACAAGACAAGAGTTCTCAAGAAAGAATAATTATGGAATTTTTAATAATTATATTAAGACTTTTAATGAACTATTGGATATTTATGATGTTGGTTTTTGAACTTATGTAAGAATCTGAATCATGATTCATATTTAATTATGCCTTAATTAGTATGTTTGATTTCTGTAAAAGTGACACGTTAGCCCTAACCGGACTGGGGTGTTACAAATGTGCAGATTGTTTATAAGCTCATGCGTTACTAAAATTTAATCATCTCATATCATTTCAAATATTTAAATTAACTACACAAAAATAATATTTAACATGAGACACTTACATCAAGATACACAAAAGTTGCATCTAAGTTAACTAAATCCTAATCTTAAGTAGATCATGTTAAATTAGCTAAGTCCAATATCCTATGTGATGATATCCAAAAGTGTAGAGCCATCCTCCCTAATTCTCCTCATTCCATGAAATGTGTAAAAATCAAGTGTCAATTACAAAAGTAGTTGGCGAATAGTCATATGTTTTTACACACCCAAAATAATTATCAAAATTTAAATAAACACATGTGAACCTGTAAAGATGAACATATCCTGAAAATACACTAACAAGCAGATCACCAAATCTTCCAGATAAATTCAATCAATTAAAGCAATCACAACAATAAAGAGTTTAGCATATAGCCATTGCAGAGGACAGAATTAAACTCAATCAACAGCATAAGATGTCACTCAATCAACAGTATAGGGAATCACTACGGAGGACAAAAGTCAACTCAATCTACATGGTTCCATGTCATTCAGAGTTTATCCTAATCACTGTGGAGGACCGAAGTCAAATCAAAAATGCAAACATTCATCACGGAGGACGGAAGTCAACTTAACCAACAGCGGTTCTATGTCATTTAGAGTTTACCCTAATCACTACAGAGGACTGAAATCAACTAAATCAACAATCTGTCTTATCAATGCAAGTCTAGTGGCAATACGTCAATGACATCCAGGTTTCGCAAGTGTGTAGGTCCCCAAAACAAATCAAGAACTAAACTTTATGCCTCCAATCTGCATCAGATGTAACTATAATGTGCGGAATCCGAAATAGAAACACAAGAACAAGAAGAAAGTTCAAAACTTTATTATATTTCATTGAAGTACATGAAGTAATGCCTCAATATGTCTAGAGAGCATTCCTCGGGATTATAACCCTAGATTAGTACAAAATACGTCTATTTATACTAAATCTATGGGTACTCGAACTAGCTATACACGAAAACTTTCGAGTACCCGAACTACTCTAGTAATCGAAAATCATGTACATGAAAATCATCAAAAGTCTGGATCAAGTCTTCTTCGGTTGGCTTTACCAATCTTCATCATTAACTTCGGCTCTCCAAAATCCCCCTAGACTGGTGAAGTCAACCGATAGGAAGTGTGACTGAGTGTGGTCCAGCTCCAGCATAAAGCTTCAACTCAATGGCATAAGCAACTGTGCGTGTAAAAGGTTTGGCCTCTTCATCCCATCCGCCATAGACTTTAATGGGAGATTTGTGCAGCCTCATCGTGTCTTCTTTGCCATACTAGAGAAGATCCATAGGGTCCAAAATCATGTCAACATTGTTGAGATCATCTTTATTCCTCAGAATGATTGCTGCAAGATTTCTCTTATCAAAGTACCAAGACAAAAAGTTGACCAGAGAGTTATCAGGAATTCTTGGAGACACGGAAACAGCCTCTTCAGTGTGAGGAGGAGGGTATTTGTAGTATACCTAGGGCTTCTTCGATACAAGATCTATGATGCATGTCGAGACAAAACGGTTTCCCTTGGCAGTTCTCATCACAGGAAAGTCCTTCTCGCACTGATCCTTTATAAATTTTGCGAACAAGTAGGCCTGATTATCCTTAGAAGGATTGAAGAACATGGCATTGTTGATGCTCCTGATGTCATACTTATGCATGCTACAAAAATCTCTTGGCCTTCTGTAGTACTCGACCTTTCCATTCACTGGCTTGACAAGATAAAGATCTCGTTCTTTGTCATATAGCCAACAACAGACATTTGATCTATCGTTGCGTACAGCGAACAGAGTAATCTCCTGTTGATGACCGTCCCTAAAGGAGGAATCTCATGTCCATCTTGGTTGATATACTTGTGAGCGTACAAGTAATCAACATAGGGATCTTTAGCCACATTGCTGATAACTATATTCTCTGTTTCTTCCTCTGCAGATGCTCCTGCAGAAGATTTGGCCTTTTCTCTTCTTTCTTGCTCACATACAGCCTCGAAGACTGAGTCCATGGACACATCACAAAATAAATCGCCCAGGCCAGCTCCGCCAAACTCTTCATTGAATCCATCAAAAAGAAAGTTATCTGATCCTCAAGTAAGTCATCGAAGTAGTCTAGAGGTTTCTCCGAATATGGAGGATTCTACCAAAGTGAGATCGATTAGCTGGCATTGAGCTGGAACTGATCGTATGTGAAACCGGGTCATCGAATGGGTTCTGGATCAGGTTGAGTGCTTTGAACGGGTGAGGGAGGGAGTAGCTTTGGGGGTTTGTCAGAAATGACCCTTGTGGTTTTTGCCCCATAATCCTAAGTTTGGTTTTTAACAGATTTCACCCCTTAACTTAATAAAACAAAGTTTTAATTTTCTATAAAAGTTGCTACAATTCATTTAAGTTTCAAATTAACTAAATTGTTGTATTTTTATAATGTTTTTAAGTTCTTTATAATTAATACAAAATTATTTATAATATTTACTTAAAGTTTTTGATTAAAGCATTTAAAATTTTTATAAAGGTTTTATTTATTTAATAAAATTTTTTGTGATTAAAATTTTATAATAAAAACTTATTTATTTGTTAAATTTTATTTATTTACAAATAAATTTCTAAATCTTATAAAAACTTAGTAGCTTAAAATTTAAAAGTGAGTTTTTTTATTTCTTTGACTTGTATAAATATAAATAATTATACACACATAATTGTATATTAAATTATTTTTAAAGTTGCTTTTATCCTATATATATATGTATATAACTCATAGGTGAAAATTTTTAAATGACGTCATAACTTATTTAATAACTATAATTATTTATTATAAATTACATAAATGTTACAGTATCTCCTACTTTTAGGAATTTCGTCCCGAAATTAAGGAGGAGTATAGCGAAAACAGGTTTGGATATTTTGTTCTTGTTTGATGTTTTTTTTGTCGTACCAAGTGAATTTGTATATTCTCGTCAGCCAAGCATTTTCATGTTCAACATATGATAGGTTGGTGAATGTTGCTTAGCTCCAGTGAAAGTTCAAGGATATAAATTTCTTTATTCGATTTGACCCTTCGTTTATGTCATGCTATGATCTAGTCGAGTGACGATTAGGCCATGAAGAGGTTCTAAAAATAATGAGCCGTGAAACGAGCATCATGATCAAATATGACGCTTAAGACACACAAATAGAGGACTCGTAGATTCTTCTTATACCTTTTATCTATACTAGGGTGAATAGAATAACGAGAATTGAGTGTTTTGTTTAGAAATGCGAGTTAAAGATCATTATGGTTTCAAAATAAAAAAAAATAAAAAAAATAAGTGTCACACCCCCGCTAAAGCGGAAACACGAGGGCGAGACGAAATTGGATTACAAATACATTGTTTATAAAGAAACTTACTAAATTGCATTCATAATCCAAATAGACATACATAAGAGAATTACATAAATTCAAATGACATATCAATAAGAGTTTTACAAAATGATATGATCAAAACAATACAACAATGGAAGATTTCTCTATATAGTCTAATCTAAGTTAAACAATATCTTCAAAATCTTCTTGTTGTGACAAAATCCATGAAGCTAATTTCCTGAAATACATGCTCAAGTGTCAACTAAAAATAGTTGGTGAGTCCATAGGTTTATGACTTGATAAAGCATGGTTAGAAAAGAGTTTATATTGATATTCATCCATTAATGTTTAACAATAAAGCATGCATTTTATGATTATGAGTTTAAACGATGTCAAACGTATACTTCACTCAAAATATTGCTAATGTACATCATGAATATTAAAGAAGTTTAAACGATAGTAACACGTATACTCAAGTAATCACTAAAATGCCTATTTCAATTAAACACATATGGATGTAAAGATTTTAGCATCTAGCATGTATTCCACCCCAAAACATTAAAGTAAAAGAGGGGCTATGAAACTCACTAGTAGTAAGATGCTAGAAGGTAGATGATATTAAGATCTTGTTTCTCGTCACGAACTTCAAACTCCTAAAATAAGGAAAGTATACATTTGTTGAGTTTTTCGATGGATTTAATATTTAGTATTTTTATAAGAGATGCGTTAACCCGATTAATAGATTGGGGTTATTGCAAAGTAATGACTTTCATTAAGTCATATAAGAGATGATAATACGTTACTCGAACTTGTCATCTTCCAACTTAATAATGATATTAAGCCATAACACAGTTCGCTTTTTAATTTGGCATTTTAATCGACTCGTTATTTTGAGTCGTACCAAATTACGAATGAAACCACGGATGGTTTAATAATAATAGGACCACAGATGGTCTAATAATAAATAATGAAACCAAAGATGGTTTAAAATGATTAAGTTTGTAATGCGTATAATCAAGTTTAGGAATAAGGTTTATGAATTTATTACTTTCAAGTAATATTGATTTAAAGTCAAACCTTAAATGGGTTAATCACATTTAAGTAATATGTTTGAATAATTACAAGTATATATTTGTGAATGTATTAAAATGCTAAAAATATAAAAGCATGGTAAACGTTGAAAGTATGTTTTGTATAGTTGTTGATCTTTGATTAAAGACCCCTAATTATACAAAACCTTTGTGTTATCAACATTCAAAATAATAAGGCAAATATTGAAGGTATGTTTGGATGTTTGGTAGAGAACAAACACACAAACCTTTTTGTTATCAATATTGCAAGAATCCATAACTTGAAAATATGTTTGTGTATAGATTGATCATAGGTTACTTGTCATAAGACAAGTTATTAGGAAACCTCACAACACACAAACCTTTGTGTTATCAAGCATGGTAACAACTTAGAATTAGAGGGTTAGAAGAAGAAGAAGAAGAAGTATGAAGACATAATGTGAATAATGTAAGAACATTTAGTTTAAGTGAGTATTACCTTGAAAACCTTAGAAAGATTTCAAGAGAAGTGATTTAGGAAGATAGAATTAGAAATCCAAAGAAAGAATGGATTTGGTGCAAAGGATTTGTGAAGGATGGAAGGTGGTATTTATAGTTGAAATTGGAGAGGGGAGGGTCTTGGGGAGACAAAAATGTTGGAAGGGGACAAGGATGTGGGGGTGTAGATTAGTAGGTTAAAAAGTTAAATGATTATGTTTAATTAGGATTTTTGATTAAAATTTAATTAAGGAAAGAGTTCTTTCAATTTTTATAAATAAAAATGTGTAAAAATAATTATAAAAAAAAAAAAAAAAAAAAAGTTATTAATTCATATTTATTTAAAAGAACATTTTATAATTATTTAAATATTTATTTAAATATTAAAATAGTTATAAATTTATATTTATTGATATACTCAAAAATTTTATAAAATTTATTTTAATATTTGGGATATTTATAAATGGTTTATATTATAATTCACTTTATTAAATATTTCCAAAATCTCGTATTTATTCCTTGATTATTTTTATACGCACTACGATATTTGAAACCCGTGACAGATCATGGTTTCTTAGTTTTGTCTAAATACCATCAACTCAACATACGTAATACTTGGTTTTTGTTCGTAAATGACTGGATAGCTAAGATTTTAATATGGTTATTACCTGGGATTTTCACGGATGTCACAGTCTCCCCCGGTTAAAAGAATTTCGTCCCGAAATTCAGTCTTTATTTACCAAGGTAGAGTCGTTCGTGAATAACTGAGGATACTTTTTCTTCATATGATCCTCCCTTTCCCATGTGAATTCAGGTCCTCGTTTAGAGTTCCATCTAACTTTAACTATCGGAATGCGGCTTCGCTTCAATGTCTTCACATCTCGATCCATAACCTCAATTGGTTCTTCGATAAAATGGAGTTTGTCGTCGAGTCGAACCTCATCCAATGGTATTTTCAATGTTTCATCCGATAGGCATTTCTTTAGATTGGACACATGGAACGTATCATGCACTCCACCGAGTTCTTGTGGTAATTGAAGTTTGTAGGCCACGGGACCAATTCTATCGAGAATTTTAAAAGGTCCGACGTACCTCGGAGCTAGCTTGCCCTTCTTCCCGAATCGCACAACACCTTTCCATGGAGACACTTTTAACATTACCTTATCGCCAATTGCAAATTCCAATGGTTTCCTTCGATTGTCGGCGTAGCTTTTCTGACGATCCCTGGCGGATTTGATTCGGTCTTTGATTTGTGCAATTTTATCTGTTGTTTCTTGAATGATTTCGGGACCGGTTATTTGACTTTCCCCGATTTCTGCCCAACACACGGGAGATCGACATTTTCGTCCGTATAAGGCTTCGAACGGTGTGCACTTGATGCTCGTGTGGTAACTGTTATTATACGAGAATTCAATTAATGGAAGATGGTTATCCCAACTTCCACCAAAGTCTACCACACAACACCTAAGCATATCTTCCAAGGTTTGGATTGTTCTTTCAGTTTGGCCGTCGGTTTGTGGATGATAGGCGGTGCTAAGGTCAAGACGAGTTCCGAGTGCCTTTTGCATGGATTGCCAAAATCGGGAGGTAAATCGGCTATCTCGGTCAGAGATGATGGACATGGGCACCCCGTGCCTTGTGATGATTTCAGTGATGTATAATTTTGCAAGCTTCTCCATCTTAAAATCCTCTCTAATGGGCAAGAAGTGAGCGGACTTCGTCAATCGATCGACGATGACCCATATAGAGTCATAACCACCAGAGGTACGTGGTAGTTTGGTGATGAAATCCATGGAAATTTGCTCCCATTTCCATTGCGGGATTTCGGGTTGTTGTAGCATACCAGATGGTTTTTGATGTTCGGCTTTCACCTTAGAACAGGTTAGGCATTTTCCGACATACAAGGCGATGTCTTTCTTCATTCCGGGCCACCAATAGTATTCCTTGAGATCTTTGTACATTTTGTCGGCGCCTGGATGAATAGAGTATTTGGATTTGTGGGCTTCATGAAAAATGAGCTCTCGGATGTTGTTCAGTTCGGGAACCCACATTCTTTCTTGGAAATACAACACATCGTCTTCCTTTGGTTTGAGTTTCTTCTCCGCCCCGCATAGTAGTTCTTCTTTGAGTTCCTTTGCCTTTAGAGCTTCCTTTTGTGCTTCAAGAATTTGGGTTTTGAGAGAGGTTTGGATTGTCATACCTAAGGCGCGTACGCGAACGGGTTTGACCCTCTCTTTCCTACTTAGTGCATCAGCCACCACATTTGCTTTACCGGGATGGTAGCGTATGTCACAGTCGTAATCGTTGAGTAACTCAACCCATCTTCTTTGACGCATATTCAGCATTTTCTGATCAAGGATGTGTTGGAGGCTTTTGTGATCGGTGTATATAAGACACTTGGTACCGTAAAGGTAGTGTCTCCAGATTTTCAAGGCAAAGATGACGGCTCCCAACTCTAAGTCGTGAGTGGTGTAATTCTTCTCATGCACTTTGAGTTGTCGAGATGCATATGCAATAACTTTGTCTTTTTGCATCAACACGCAACCGAGACCTTGGTGCGATGCATCACAGTATACGACAAAATTATCGATACCGTCGGGGAGTGATAGGATCGGAGCATGGCACAACTTATGTTTCAACAATTGAAAGGCTTCTTCTTGTTCACTTCCCCATTTGTACTTTTGCTCCTTTTGAGTGAGCATGGTTAAGGGCTTGGCTATTTTAGAGAAGTTCTCGATGAATCTCCGATAGTATCCAGCCAACCCTAGGAACTGTCGAATTTCCGTCGGGGTTGTTGGTGCTTCCCATTTCTTCACGGCCTCAATCTTGCTTGGGTCGACTTGAATACCCCTATCATTAACCACATGACCAAGGAAGTGAACCTCCTTTAACCAGAACTCGCATTTGGAAAACTTAGCATATAGTTTCTCTTTTGCCAAGAGTTGGAGCACTAGCTTCAGGTGTTGCTTATGATCTTCCTCGTTTTGTGAGTATATAAGAATATCATCGATGAATACGATCACAAATTTATCGAGGTAAGGTTTGCACACACGATTCATTAAATCCATAAATACCGCAGGAGCATTGGTGAGTCCGAAAGGCATTACTAGGAATTCGTAGTGCCCGTATCTTGTTCGGAATGCGGTTTTTGGGATGTCATCTTCATGAATCCTTAGTTGATGATAACCCGACCGAAGGTCTATTTTTGAGAAGTGTCTAGATCCTTGTAGTTGGTCGAACAAATCATCAATCCGAGGAAGAGGATAGCGGTTCTTAATGGTTACTTTGTTGAGCTCTCTATAGTCGATGCACATTCGAAACGATCCATCCTTCTTTTTGACAAACAGGATGGGTGCTCCCCATGGCGAGAAGCTTGGTCGAATGAATCCTCGATCCAAGAGTTCTTGTAATTGGCTTGATAACTCTTGCATCTCGGATGGTGCAAGACGGTAGGGTGTCTTTGCTATTGGTGCTGCTCCCGGAACCAGATCGATACGGAATTCTACTTGTCGCACGGGTGGTAATCCAGGTAGCTCGTTGGGGAATACGTCGGGAAAGTCTCGGACTATCGGTATGTCTTCGATTTTCTTTTCTTCTTGGTCCTTGACTTTGACGTGGGCAAGGAAGGCTTGACATTCCTTCTTCAGATACTTGTGTGCCTTCATGGCGGAAATGAGGTGTAGTTTCCTACTTGCTATCTCTCCTTGAATTTCTAGTGCTTCACCGTTCGGTAATGGGACTCGCACAATTTTGAGGTGACATTGGATTTCGGCTTGATGCTTGGACAACCAGTCCATTCCAACGACTACATCGAAACTTCCAAGTTGGATGGGTATGAGGTCTAGGTAGAACGAGTGACCGTCATAGTTAAGGACGCAACCTTTGAGGATCTTTCGTGCAGTTAATATTTTTCCGTTGGCTAGTTCTATGGTGTATATTTCAGTTAACGGGGTAGATTTTTGATTCACAACATGCTCAAACTTAGTTGATATAAAACTTTTATCAGCACCAGTATCAAATAAAATAGAAGCAGGATGATTATTTACAAGGAACGTACCAGTGACAACGTTGTTGTCTTCCCGAGCTTCTTTAGCTCCCATGACGAAAGCTCTTCCCCGTGGTGGATTGTTAGAAGATCCCGATCCTTGCGCCTTTTTGGGGCAAGTGTTGAGCATGTGGTCGGGGCTTCCACATCCGTAGCAAGCCCGTGGAGTGGGGTTGCTTCGACAATTATTGGCTTGATGCCCCGGCTTCCCACACTTGGTGCAGACGAGACACGTTCCAAAGTGGAAGAAGTTGCATTTTGCACACTTAGGTGCATGTTGATTCTTCCTTTCTTGGTTAACTGCCCCATAGTTACGGACAGTTGCAGGCTTCTTGTTATTGTTGGGTTTCTTGAAGTGATTGGAGTGATTGGTTTGGTTGGTGTGGTTGGAATGGTTGGATGTGTTGGGGTTATCAAGTTTTCTCTTCTCTCCCGAGTTCTTGTTCTCGAAAGCATTAGTTCGGACCAGATGGTCCCGAAGTTGGCCGGCCAAGAGGATGGCACTTTTAAGTGTGGTCGGCCTAGAAGCGGTGACCATGCTTCCAATTTGGGGTGCAAGTCCCCAAATATAACGCTCGATTTTCCGAGCTTCCGAGTTTACCATGTGTGGTAGTAAACTCGAGAGTTCGTGGAATCGATCATTATAAGCCATCAAATCAGCACCCTTCATGGTTAGGTGCCAAAACTCGTTCTCTAGTTTTTGGAGTTCGTTAATAGGGCAGTATTCTTCCAGTAGTAGAGCTTTGAACTCTTCCCATTCCATCGACTCAGCTTCATCAATACCCCTAGCTTGTATCTGGTTGTTCCACCAGTTTAAGGCCTTTCCCTGAAAGGAATTGGCTGCGTATCTAACCTTGTGGGTTTCCAAGCAATCAGAAATGCGGAGTACGGCTTGGATTTTGTCCAACCACCTTAGTAACCCTATGGCCCCATCGTTGCCATAAAAGTCCTTTGGTTTGCAAGACATAAAGTGCTTGTAGGTACAACCCCTTCTCGTATTGTTGGTTTCGGGGTCAGTCCCGTTAGTGTTGCTGTTATTGGTATTATGATTATTGTTGTTTCCCGAATTAGCTTGAGCCAGTATGCCGGGTATGGCCGCGGCTATTCTTTCTTCCACAAGTTTCTCGATGTCGGCCGGAGTCATTAGGATGGCCTCATCGGTGTTATCAGTTGGTCCCTTTTTTTTTAATGGTCGTCCTCTTTTCGTTGGCGCCATTAGCTATGAAGTTTAAAAATGAAATGGTTTAGTATCTCATCGTAATGATTTATTTATTATATACTTGATTAAATTCTTTGTGCGTGCAAGAGTATGGATCATCCTTTTGTCAAAAAGTTTATCTTGTTGGTTATGACCAATGTTTTGAAAATCTTGCGATTAGGAACCCATATTAGTAGTGAACTTAGAATAGGAATTGCCAAAATTCTCATGCATTTCAAATGGCGATTACGCGTGCACTCGTAATGGTGGTTTGACTTGCATGATCACTTTGGTTCTTGCTATTTTAGGTTGACATATCAATGTGAGTATAGAATAATCATTTTGGAGTTTATCTAAATCAATGAGGTTGGCTTCAAAGTGAAGCGGAATGGCAACCCAAAGGAATTGCCGTTGACTTATTAGAGCCGTATAGTTCGTACAACGTTTGGTATAACATGCTTTGGCCTATAGGTTAGAATGTTCTCATCGGGAGTCCCCAGGAAGCTAGACTGGTCCCGCAGTATGTCGGGGATTTATACGAATCGCTTTCCTAGACAGGAGTCCCAACTACCGGCATTCGCCCTTCCAGTTAATACATGTCCGTTTATACAAAACTTAGCTCTAACGAGAATAGAATAAAAATATTTTTGAGTGTAAGAGTGTTAAACATATTTTTGTCATACATACATATTATGTGTTTTAAATTTTTATATAATAGGGAAAAGTAAAAGTTGTAGGATTTAACTAAGGCTTTTACAATCTAAGGCATCCTTAATGGAATACTTAAATTCTAATGAATCTTATTTCTAACAAACAAGCAAGTAAGAATGTATAGTGGTAACAAGTAGTTCAAATAAGGTAGCATGTAGAGTTCATGTAAGTCCTAGGATGAGCTATAAGTTATAGTCTAGGTTTCATGCAACCTAATTCTCTATAACCAATGGCTCTGATACCAATCTGTCACACCCCCGCTAAAGCGGAAACACGAGGGCGAGACGAAATTGGATTACAAATACATTGTTTATAAAGAAACTTACTAAATTGCATTCATAATCCAAATAGACATACATAAGAGAATTACATAAATTCAAATGACATATCAATAAGAGTTTTACAAAATGATATGATCAAAACAATACAACAATGGAAGATTTCTCTATATAGTCTAATCTAAGTTAAACAATATCTTCAAAATCTTCTTGTTGTGACAAAATCCATGAAGCTAATTTCCTGAAATACATGCTCAAGTGTCAACTAAAAATAGTTGGTGAGTCCATAGGTTTATGACTTGATAAAGCATGGTTAGAAAAGAGTTTATATTGATATTCATCCATTAATGTTTAACAATAAAGCATGCATTTTATGATTATGAGTTTAAACGATGTCAAACGTATACTTCACTCAAAATATTGCTAATGTACATCATGAATATTAAAGAAGTTTAAACGATAGTAACACGTATACTCAAGTAATCACTAAAATGCCTATTTCAATTAAACACATATGGATGTAAAGATTTTAGCATCTAGCATGTATTCCACCCCAAAACATTAAAGTAAAAGAGGGGCTATGAAACTCACTAGTAGTAAGATGCTAGAAGGTAGATGATATTAAGATCTTGTTTCTCGTCACGAACTTCAAACTCCTAAAATAAGGAAAGTATACATTTGTTGAGTTTTTCGATGGATTTAATATTTAGTATTTTTATAAGAGATGCGTTAACCCGATTAATAGATTGGGGTTATTGCAAAGTAATGACTTTCATTAAGTCATATAAGAGATGATAATACGTTACTCGAACTTGTCATCTTCCAACTTAATAATGATATTAAGCCATAACACAGTTCGCTTTTTAATTTGGCATTTTAATCGACTCGTTATTTTGAGTCGTACCAAATTACGAATGAAACCACGGATGGTTTAATAATAATAGGACCACAGATGGTCTAATAATAAATAATGAAACCAAAGATGGTTTAAAATGATTAAGTTTGTAATGCGTATAATCAAGTTTAGGAATAAGGTTTATGAATTTATTACTTTCAAGTAATATTGATTTAAAGTCAAACCTTAAATGGGTTAATCACATTTAAGTAATATGTTTGAATAATTACAAGTATATATTTGTGAATGTATTAAAATGCTAAAAATATAAAAGCATGGTAAACGTTGAAAGTATGTTTTGTATAGTTGTTGATCTTTGATTAAAGACCCCTAATTATACAAAACCTTTGTGTTATCAACATTCAAAATAATAAGGCAAATATTGAAGGTATGTTTGGATGTTTGGTAGAGAACAAACACACAAACCTTTTTGTTATCAATATTGCAAGAATCCATAACTTGAAAATATGTTTGTGTATAGATTGATCATAGGTTACTTGTCATAAGACAAGTTATTAGGAAACCTCACAACACACAAACCTTTGTGTTATCAAGCATGGTAACAACTTAGAATTAGAGGGTTAGAAGAAGAAGAAGAAGAAGTATGAAGACATAATGTGAATAATGTAAGAACATTTAGTTTAAGTGAGTATTACCTTGAAAACCTTAGAAAGATTTCAAGAGAAGTGATTTAGGAAGATAGAATTAGAAATCCAAAGAAAGAATGGATTTGGTGCAAAGGATTTGTGAAGGATGGAAGGTGGTATTTATAGTTGAAATTGGAGAGGGGAGGGTCTTGGGGAGACAAAAATGTTGGAAGGGGACAAGGATGTGGGGGTGTAGATTAGTAGGTTAAAAAGTTAAATGATTATGTTTAATTAGGATTTTTGATTAAAATTTAATTAAGGAAAGAGTTCTTTCAATTTTTATAAATAAAAATGTGTAAAAATAATTATAAAAAAAAAAAAAAAAAAAGTTTATTAATTCATATTTATTTAAAAGAACATTTTATAATTATTTAAATATTTATTTAAATATTAAAATAGTTATAAATTTATATTTATTGATATACTCAAAAATTTTATAAAATTTATTTTAATATTTGGGATATTTATAAATGGTTTATATTATAATTCACTTTATTAAATATTTCCAAAATCTCGTATTTATTCCTTGATTATTTTTATACGCATTACGATATTTGAAACCCGTGACAGATCATGGTTTCTTAGTTTTGTCTAAATACCATCAACTCAACATACGTAATACTTGGTTTTTGTTCGTAAATGACTGGATAGCTAAGATTTTAATATGGTTATTACCTGGGATTTTCACGGATGTCACAATAAGAAATAAAAAGCAACCATGAAACTTGGTTTCTAATTTAAAGTTCAACTCCCCATGAAAATTGCGTTAGGTCAAAGAAATTGGTTGAAACACAAATATGTTGTGATAAAGATTTGAATACTATGAAATTGGGTATGGCTCTTATGACTGAGCGCCTCAGCTACAGCATTCGATTCTCGCAATCGAAGTTGTTTAAGAAATTCGACCCGCGTCTTTGTCTCACGTTGAATTCTTTTAAGTCAAGGGTTATTTAAAGGCCCTTGTGGTTGGTCAAAGCCACTCATTTTACACTATTGTGACAGTTTCTTTAAAGCAAGAATGACAGCAATCAAGATAAAGATCATGTCTTTTGAAACAGGTTTTTGGTTTGTAGTATGAAGTTTCATTGTTTGTGATGCAGATAACATATCATAACATTATTAGTTTTATCGTTAGTTGTATGAAAAATGTTGTATTGTGTATATATATATATATATATATATATATATGAGATCAAATCATTTGAAATGTTAACCTCATATGTTAATGTTCAATGTGGGTTTTGAAATTTAAGAATGTTCAACTGAAGGTAGATAGGTAATGTATTGGTCTTTTGAGTTTCCATTTCGATAGTTTAATTGTCTCGATATAAGAACTACTAAGACCTTTGATTTAATTAGTACAATAAAATGCACACCAAGTTTTAGTATGCAAGAATCAATTGATTATACTTATAGCTCTAACTAAGATTTGTTCTCTTGATGATAACACTAAAATCAACAATCCTAACATTGATCAAGCTTTCGGTTCTACTCCCAATGTACTGTTGGAGCTTATATATATGGTATACCGCAGCCAACCCACCACACCACCAATACCTTGAAAGCATACTAATCGCCCACCAATACCACACAACATAAAATATTTCACTTTGTTTGATGTTTACATGTAGTTCACCACATAGGTGTAGTTCGCATAGTTTTGACTACGATTAGTTTCCTTGATGTTAGCACTCAAATCTAAGAATCCTACCATTGGTCAAGCTTTCGATTCTACTCCCAATGTATTTGTGGTGCTTATATATAGGGTATACCGCAGCCAACCAACCACATCACCAATACTTTGAAAGCATACCGATCACCTACAAATACAACACAACAGAGCATAAATTGTTTCAATTTTGATGTTTACAATTAGTTGGCCATACAGGTATAATTCATACTTTTCAACCAAATTTTAAGTTAATCATCCAAAGTTTTCAAAAATTGTGTCCATTGTATCGCATTCGTAGGATTTACATGTACTGCAAATTCACGTTCCGTGTGCACCCGTAACGGAAATTTGCCTGGCATGTTTACCCTACTTATTGATTATGGCACACAACTGAGTGGACACAAGATCCATTAATGAAATGTGATCCCTAAAGTTCACAATACAACCAAATACAATATAGTTAATGTTGATAAAGTTACTATAGACCATTAAATGGTCTATCAAATATAGTTTGCATTCTACCAAGTAAAATCTCAAAATTATAAACCACAAAATTTTATTAGCACAAGAATCAAATAACACAAAAGTCATAAAAGTGCTTAATCAGGAACACATCATTCAAACGTCCTGATCAGTTTGAGCATCTTGGGCAACTAGTTGAAGAGTTCGGGCATGAACCGCACTTTGGTTGTTGTTCGCGAGTCTTGGGAATTGATTTCTGAAGTGAGTAGGGTCGCCACATTCATAGAAGGCTCTTTTGTTAGCTATGGCAGGGATAACAAGTGCAGCAGGTTGATTGTTTATTGGTTGTGCTTGTTGAGCTGGTTGAACTTGTTGCACTATAGGTCCACTTCGACAAGTGTTAGCAAAGTGACCATACCTTCCACAGATAGTGCAGACACGACATTGTCGGTTAAGTGGGTGATGCAACTTACAAGTGTTGCATAGAGGTTGAACTCCCACATAGGTTTTGTTGTTTCATGGAGCTTGTTGATTTAGAGGAATAGCAGGGGTCGCCATAGCAAAATTCTTAGCCTTTCGCTTGTGAGTGTTGGGTTTGAAGAGGTTGGTAGATTCAGTGTTGGCCTCCTATGAAGATTCATTGGTGTTTCGGCCTTTGATTCAACTTTCTTGACTCCCTTCCTAGTCAAGGTTCCAGCTTTAACATGATTGTTGTTTAATGTTGCTGCAAGTCGTATCGCATCTTCAAGTGTGGTAGGCTTGCTACCAAAAGCAGTGTCTTGGATTTGCATAGGAATGCCACCAATGTACTTTTCAATGGCCAGAGACAAAGGTGTCACCAAGTGTGGCACAAGCAAACTAAGTTCACTGAAACGGGTTGTATAAGCAAGGTTCTCTCTACTATCTTGCTTGAGCTCCCAAAATTCAGCTTCAAGTTTCCTCAATTCATTGCGAGGACAGAATTCATCAGTCATAAGTTGCTTGACCTCTGACCAGGTCAAAGCAAGTGCAGCATCCGAACCCCTAGTTCACTTCTCACAATTCAAACAAGTGAGTGCTCTCTTTTGAAAGACATTGGTGGCATAACGAACCTTAAGATTCTGAGGACAGTCAGAATGGATAAAGGTGCTTTCTATACTTTCAAACCATTGGAGCAGTCCAGTTGCTCCTTCAGTGCCAATGAACTTAACAGGGTTACATGAATTGAAGTGTTTGAAAGTGCAAGTGGGATTTGCACCCTCACCATTCCCATTATTGTGAACTGGGTTCGTATTCGCATCTTGGTTGAGCTGGGTCACCAAAGTTGGTAGCACAACAGCCACTTGTTGTGATATGATCTGGGCCAACTCTTGAATAGTGGGGGTTCATGTTGTTGGTGTTTGTGTTTGTGTTGTTGGTGTTATTGGTGTTGGTGTTGGTATTGGTGTTGGCATTGTTATTGTTGGTATTGCTGCGAAGATGACGAGGAGGCATAATTCTACAAGAGTTCAATTGAAAAGGGTTGGAATTTATATAGCTCAAAGAGTTCAAATAAGAAATAGAGAGTTCAAATGAAAGTTCAATGTAACATCCCAAAATTTTTCTAATACAAGTTATTTGAATTTACGTATGCATAACAGAAAATAAACTTATTGGGAAAATGGGCCAAAAATAACCAAGTAAAGTCTCGAAATCATGTACTCGAAATCTATTTCGAGTGCACCAGTTCTCGAAAACCTTGTACCCGAAAATCCCTCAAATTCGAGTACAAGCTCACTGCCTATAAATAAGAGTGCCTTGGGAAATGTGTGAACCTTCGGATGGAAACACATTCCCTCTCGAGTACACGAAGCAGATTTCAAGAACACCAAGATTCGACTCTAAATCGCTGAGGAAGAAGAAGGAACACCTAGGAAGCTACCAGGAGGATCATCTGCCAACAAGTAAGTGTTCTATGCGAGAAAGTTAGGATTTTTATGAAAAAGTGAACTTATGCATAAAGCTTCCACCTTTATGCATAAAGTTTGAAACTTTGGGGTTCGAGTGTGTTGGTAACAACCTAAGGAAACTGTAACTAGCTCCCCATGGTCTTAGACGAATTTCTGAGATGGTTTATGATGGAAAAACGAGTACTCAAAAATATGCACAAAGGAATACTCGAAACCCTCATAAACTTCGAGTATACTAATTCGAATACAAGATTTCGAGTACTCATGGGGTTTCGAGTACACAAGGAAGTTCGAGTGCTCATGGGAATTCGAGTACACCAGTATTTCGAGTATTGGCAATATTTCGAATACTCCAGTTTCGAGTATATGGGAAGTTCGAGAATGTTGCAGTTCTAGAATACTGGGGAGGTTGGTTAGGAGGCTATGAGGACTCAGGATATATTCTAAGTCTAAGGGATGGTATGTAATGATACTATGCAATTAATGTAGGTTCTTAAGTCCCTAGCTAAGTAGTTAGGCTAAGGAAACAAGAGTCCACTATCAGGTGAGTTCTAGATGCCCTAGTTCATGTTTAATGTTTTGGGCTAGCATACATGCTTATGTAATGTTATGATGTTATGTGTTTACATATGATGATGAACGAATGATTGTATGCCATGATTATGTATGCATGAATATATGCTAAGTAGGATAAATGCGCATGAAAGTATGCTAAGCATGATGAATGCATGGTAATGAGTTATGATGATGAACTGTGTGGTAACATGCCATGATGATAGTAATCCACGAAGGTATGATGTATGATATTATGATTTATAGTATGACATGTTTATGAGGCCATGATGTGTGATATGAGAAATAGATGCTAGCATGACATGTGTATGATGAAAAGGTTACGATGAAATGATATGATGTTAGCATGACATGTATATGATGCTTTTATGCTATACGTGTGATGATAGCATGTTATGATGAGTTCCAATACTAGCACAACATGTTACGATGCTATGATGACTACGATGAATGATGCTATGGAGCTAGTTATCCTATATGATGAATGAATGATGCTCCTATATCTGTTATAGGAAATGTATCACTGATGATGACCCAATACTAGTATTGGGTAAGTATGAATGGTGACCTGATTACATGAGGATATGAACAGCCGATCGGGCTATAAACATGGAGTCGACTGGACTATAAACATGAGAGTCGATCGGACTATAAACAGGGAGCCGCTCGGGCTATAAACATGGAGTCGAACGGACTATAAACATGAGAGTCGATCGGACTATAAACACGAAGCCGATCGGGCTGTAAACATGGTAAGAGTCGATCAGACTACAAAAACGGAGCCGACCGGGCTATAAACACGGAGCCAACCGGGCTATAAACACATAGCCGATCGGGCTATAGACATGGTAAGAGTCGATCGGACTATAAACATGGAGCCTTGTGCCGGCATAAGCCCACTGCTCATGTTGATGACAGTGGTTTTGATGATGATGATGGTTATATGGTTACGATGATGAAATAGTTACGTGCTATGGGTTATGTGTTTGAAATGATTTTTCATGTTAAAAATGTTTAACTCACTAAACGATTATGATGTTTTATGAAAACTAGAACTCACCAGCGTAAGCTGAAATGATTTAGCATGTATGTCAGGTTGATGAGAATACAGGAGGACATGATGCAGCCGTGGCATAAAGTCGGGCGATCCGATGGTTTTGGCAATACGATATGTTTTGATTCAGACACTTTACTGAATTCTATTTATCAAACTATGTTTACAATTCTGCTGCACTATTATGAAAGTTTTTAGTTTAAGAGCTATGTGTTATGACGAAACCAATTTCTGTGGGGTCTCCCAAGTTGGTATCAGAGCCATAGTTTGAGAGATCTTTGCATCCCAAATGCCAAGAATTAAATTGAGAATGGGATTAAGTGATGCAGATTGCCAACCACGGATGAACGGATGCCACGAGCTGAATGTTAGGTACGATTTAAGATGTAGACGTAAGGTTAGAAGAGTAGTTAGTGTCCTGCACATTGAGGAGATGGGATGGGAAACGTTTAGAGCCTATGAGTTGGGTAAATGGTTAATAACACCTGATCAACATTATTAATGGTTTACAAAGCTTATTTCGTGCTAAAATGATTCCTGTAATGACTCATCAATTGTTGCATCCTGTAGATAGTTAAGATGGCCGGACAGAAGGGTAGACCACGAAAGCTAGTGCAAGCTACTGAGGAACCACGAGTTGAGACTGAAGAACCGATCATTGAGGAAGAAGAGCACAACGAACGATCAGAAGGGGGGCCAGAGTTCACACTCGAGCCTATTGTGGTGAAAGCCATTTCTGATGAGGTCTCCAAAGTCTTGGATGAGAAGCTACCAGCCTTGATTGCTAAGGCACTGAAGGACGCTCTAAAAGACAAGCTATAGGGGAATAAGGATAGCACCAAAGAAGATGAGGTAGTGATAATCGAGACTAAGAGCGGTGATTCTATGTCTGGGAAATTGAAAGGTTGTGATTACAAATCCTTCAAAGGATGCAATCCACCATCCTTTGATGGTAAGAAGGATGCCGTGGCCACCTGCCACTGGATATCTGCGATGGAGGCTGTTATCTCCATCAGTGAATGCCGAGTTGACCAATTTCCAAGTCTACAGCTCACTCTTTTGTCAAAGAGGCACTTCACTAGTGGAATACGATTAAACAGTCCGAGTCTGCAGTTGATTTGGAGAAGATGGCTTGGGACGATCTCAAGGAACTTGTCACTAAATAGTTCTGTCCCAAGAACGATTTGGATAAAGTTGAAAGGGAGTTTCTGGTGCTCAAAGCTGGGAGCCTGAATCACAGGCAGTACACTTCACGGTTTAACGAGATGGCGAGGCTTGTGCCTCATTTGGTTGCTACTGAGGAAAGAAGGGTGAAGTTGTACATGGAGGGCTTGCCTCCAAAGGTCAGAATTCATGTCAAGGCCAATGCTCCCAAGACCTTTGACTCCACTGTTGAACTCAGTGGTATTGTGTGGGACGACGTGTTGGCTGTTGACACAATAAAGGAAGAGCTGAATGTAAGGGAGTCCTCCTGGACTAAGAGGGGTCGAACAGACCAACGAAAGTCTTCAGGAAAGAAGATCAAGCGAGAGGAAATAGGCCTATGCCGTAAGTGTAGCAAGAGCCACTCTGGGCCGTGCCGGGTGGGCACAAATTTATGCTTTCGATGTGGAAAGGTGGGGCATTTTTCAGCCAATTTCCCTGGTACTATTAGATGCTATAACTGCAATGGGATTGGACATCTGTCCAAGGATTGCAGACAACCACGGGCCGATGCTTCTGGCTCAGGTAAGAAAGAGGAGAAAGGAAAGAAGAAGCATAAGGCTAAAGCACGAGCCTTTACAATGACAAAGGATGATGCGATCGAGGACCCTGATGTGGTCATAGGTACCTTCTCTATCAACAATATTCCTGCTTCCGTATTGTTTGATTATGGTGCCAGTATGACTTTTGTATCTTCTACTTTTTATGATGGGTTATCTGGGAAGGTTAAGAAGATAGATCGGGTATTTGATGTAGAGACGGCTATTGGTAAGATGACCAGGGTGACTGAGTCTATTGATGATTGTTATGTTGAGATAAAAGGTCATAGGTTCCCTGTCCGATTGTTTCTCATTACCTTAGGAGGCTTCGATGTAGTTTTGGGTATGTACTGGTTAGCCAAATACGAGGCTAACATTGTATGTCGATGAAAGATGATATGTTTACGTGCGATGGATGGGAGCTCCGTGACGGTTTATGGTGATAAAACGATGTATGCGCCGAAGATCATTTCAATGATCAAGGTTGATGATATGATGAGGCGGGGGTGTAGTGCCTACTTGGCCTATGTAATTGAGGAACGTGATGATACGAGGAAGATTGATGATGTTCCCGTGGTGCGTAGCTTCCCTGATGTATTCCCTGATGAATTGCCTGGATTACCACCCGAGCAGGAAATTGAGTTCCAAATCGACTTAGTGCCAGGGGCACAACCCGTTGCCAAAGCACCTTACCTTTTAGCTCCCACAGAAATGAAGGAAATGATGATCCAACTACAGGAGCTCCTTGATAAAGGTTTTATACGACCGAGTGTCTCCCCGTGGGGAGCACTAGTGCTGTTTGTGAGGAAGAAAGATGGAAGCATGCGTATGTGTATTGACTACAGGGAACTGAATAAGTTTACCGTAAAGAACAGGTATCCTCTACCTAGAATTGATGACTTGTTTGATCAATTCCAAGGTGCAAGCTGGTTCTCAAAGATAGATCTCCGATCCAGTTACCATGAATGGAAAGTTCGAGAGCAGGATATTCCAAAGACTGCTTTCCGTACGCGTTATGGACACTACGAGTTTCTCGTTATGTCGTTTGGATTGACGAATGCTCCCGCAGCATTTATGGATTTGATGAACAGGGTATGTCGACCGATGTTGGACCGATCGGTGATAGTGTTTATTGATGATACTTTGATTTATTCAAAGAACGAGGGAGACCATGCTTGCCACGTACGTGAGGTATTGGAGATCCTGAGGAAAGAGAAACTTTATGCTAAGTTCTCCAAATGCGCTTTCTGGTTACGGGAAGTACAGTTTCTGGGTCATGTGGTGAACCCAGACGTCATTATGGTAGACCCAGTTAAAGTTGAAACGGTTATGAAATGGAGCCCTCCGAAGCCACCAACGGAAGTACGCAATTTTCTTGGTTTGGCCGGCTATTATCTGAGACTTATTCAAGACTTCTCCAAGATAGCGACGCCACTGACGAAGCTCACGAAGAAAGATGTAAAGTACGAATGGGGCCCGAACCAAGAACAAGAGTTTTCAGTGCCTAAGGAGAAACTTACCCAAGCTCCTGTTCTAGCACTGCCGGATGGAAATGATGATTTCGTTGTGTATGCTGATGCATCACGACAAGGGTTGGGATGCGTACTGATGCAAAGGGGAAGGATGATAGCTTATGCTTCGCGCCAGCTAAAGATTCATGAAGCTAACTACCCGACTCACGATCTTGAACTCGTTGCAGTAGTGTTTGCATTGAAAATATGGAGGCACTACCTGTATGGAGTTAAGAGTACCATCTATACCGACCACAAGAGTTTGAAGTATTTCTTCGAGCAAAAGGATTTGAATATGAGGCAGAGATGATGGCTTGAGCTGCTGAAGGATTATGATTGTGATATTCTATATCACCCGGGCAAGGCCAATGTGGTGGCAGATGCTTTGAGTCGCAAGACTGATCATCCTGTCATACGAGTAAAGTCGTATAGTTTGGTGATTACGCCAGACTTTCTGAACGAGCTCAAGCAGGCGCAACAGGTAGGGTTAAAGGAAGAAAACGTGGGTTTTGAACGTGTCTTCGGACAAGTCAAGAACTTGGATGAAAATGACCATGGGATAAAGGTACGATTCGGGCGTATGTGGGTGCCCAGAAATGGGGACATTCGATCGAGAATTTTAGATGAATCCCACAAATCACATTACTCGGTTTATCCCGGTGCGACGAAGATGTATCAAGATCTTCGGAAGGATTATTGGTGGCCGGGTATGAAGTTTAATGTGACGCAGTATGTGAACCAGTGCCTTACTTGTGCGCAATTGAAGGCTGAACATCAGAAGCCCTACGGATATGTACAACTTCTTGAGGTACCGGAATGGAAATGGGAACACACCCCTATGGATTTCATCACCAAGCTACCGAGAACAGCTAAACGACATGATACCATATGGGTGATTGTGGACCGGCTGACGAAGAGTGCACACTTCCTCCCGATCAGCGAAACGTATACGTCCGAAAGATTGTCTGAGTTGTTCGTAAAGGAGATTGTGGCCCAACATGGAGTCCCTGTCTCCATTATGTCAGATCGGGACACGAGGTTTACTTCCAGGTTTTGGAAGCAGTTTCATGATGCTATGGGAAGGAGGTTAAACATCAGTACCGCCTATCACCCTTAACAGATGGACAGTCCGAAAGGACTATCCAAACGTTGGAGGATATGCTTAGGGCGTGCATTATCGATTTTGGAGGGAGCTGGGATGACCACTTGCCATTGGTGGAGTTTTCATACAATAACAGCTACCACTCTAGTATCAGAATGCCCCGTATGAGGCTTTGTACGAAAGGCGATGTAGGACCCCGGTATGTTGGGGTGAAGTTGGACAGAAGGAAATGGGAAACAAGGCTGCTGTAATTGATATGGAAGAAAAGCTACGGGTGATAAAAGCACGTAAGAAAGTTGCACAAGATCGCCAAAAGTCCTACGCTGACAAGCGCCGAAGACCGATCGAGTTTATTGTTGGCGATCAAGTGTTGCTGAAAGTATCACCATGGAAAGGAATCATTTGATTCAGAAGGCGAGGTACATCGGACCGTTTCAGATAAAGGCAAGGGTAGGAAAAGTCGTATATCGACTGGATCTACCAGAGGAGCTAAACGGGATTCATCCTACCTTTCACGTGTCACACCTTAGGATGTGTCTGGCAAACGCACAAGCCCATGTTCCTTTGGATGACATTGAGGTAGATGATAGACTGAACTATATTGAAGAACCGGTTGCGATTGTGGACATGAAGAAAAAGTAACTACGAAATAAAACGGTTCGTCAAGATAGAGTTCATTGGAAACATCAAAAAGGTTCAGATACGACATGGGAAACAGAAGATGAAATGAGGAGACTGTATCCTCATTTGTTCGAGTTGTAAAAGAGTTGGGTTTCGGGACGATACCTATTGTAAGGAGGTGAGACTTGTAACATCCCGAAATTTTTCTAATACGAGTTATTTGAATTTACGTATGCGTAACAGATAATATACTTATTGGGAAAATGGGCGAAAAATAACCAAGTAAAGTCTCGAAATCGTGTACTCGAAATCTATTTCGAGTACACCAGTTCTCGAAAACCTTGTACCCGAAAATCCCTCAAATTCGAGTACAAGCTCACTGCCTATAAATAAGAGTGACTTGGGAAATGTGCGAACCTTTGGATGGAAACACATTCTCTCTCGAGTACACATTCTCTCTCGCTGAGGAAGAAGAAGGAACACCTAGGAAGCTACCAGGAGGATCATCTACCAACAAGTAAGTGTTCTATGTGAGAAAGTTAGGATTTTTATGAAAAAATGAACTTATGCATAAAGCTTCCACCTTTATGCATAAAGTTTGAAACTTTGGGGTTTGAGTGTGTTGGTAACAACCTAAAGAACCTGTAACTAGCTCCCCATGGTCTTAAATGAATTTCTGAGATGGTTTATGATGGAAAAACGAGTACTCGAAAATATGCACAAAGGAATACTCGAAACCCGAATACTGGGGAGGCTGGTTAGGAGGCTATGAGGACTCAGGATATATTCTAAGTCTAAGGGATGGTATGTAATGATACTATGTAATTAATGTAGGTTCTTAAGTCCCTAGCTAAGGAGTTCGGCTGAGGAAACAAGAGTCTACTATCAGGTGAGTTCTAGACGCCCTAGTTCATGTTTAATGTTTTGGGCTGGCATACATGCTTATGTTATGTTATGATGTTATGATGTTATGTGTCTACGTATGATGATAAACGAATGATTGTATGCCATGATTATGTGTGCATGAATATATGCTAAGTAGGATAAATGCGCATGAAAGTATGCTAAGCATGATCAATGCATGGTAATGAGTTGTGATGATGAACTGTGTGGTGCCATGATGATAATTATAAATGTTATGCTATGATGATGATCCTAGGATGCTAGGACGATGGTGTGATGTATGATATGATGATTGCTAGTATGACATGTTTATGAGGCCATGATGTGTGATATGAGAAATATATGCTAGCATGACATGTGTATGATGAAAAGGTTACGATGAATTGATATGATGTTAGCATGACATGTATATGATGCTTATATTCTATACACGTGATGATAGAATGTTATGATGAGTTCCTATACTAGCACGACATGTTACGATGCTATGATGACTACGATGAATGATGCTATGGATCTAGTTATCCTGTATGATGAATGAATGATGCTCCTATATGTGTTATAGGAAATGTATAAATGATGATGCCCCAATTCTAGTATTGGGTAAGTATGAATGGTGACCTGATTACATGAGGATATGAACAGCCGCTAGGGCTATAAACATGGAGTCGACCGGACTATAAGCATGAGAGTCGATCGAACTATAAACATGGAGCCGCTCGGGCTATAAACATGGAGTCAACCGGACTATAAACATGAGAGTCGATCGGACTATAAACGCGAATCCGATTGGGCTATAATCATGGTAAGAGTCGATCGGACTATAAACACGGAGCCGACCGGGCTATAAACACGGAGCCAACCGGGCTATACACACAGAGCCGATCGGGCTATAGACATGGTAAGAGTCGATCGGACTATAAACATGGAGCCTTGTGCCGGCATAAGCCCACTGCTCATGTTGATGACAGTGGTTTTGATGATGATGATGGTTATATGGTTACGATGATGAAATAGTTACGTGCTATGGGTTATGTGTATGAAATGATGTTTTCATGTTAAAAATGTTTAAATCACTAAACGATTATGATGTTTTATGAAAACTAGAACTCACCAGCGTAAGCTGACTTGATTTAGCATGTATATCAGGTTAATGAGAATACAAGAGGACATGATGCAGCCGTGGCATAAAGTCAGACGATCCGGTGGTTTTGGCAATTCGATATGTTTTGATACAAACACTTTACTGAATTATGTTTATCAAACTATGGTTACAATTCCGCTGCACTATTATGAAAGTTTTTAGTTTAAGAGCTATGTGTTATGACGAAACCAACCTCTGTGGGGTCGCCCGGGATCGGGGTGTCACATTCAATCACAAAGCAGTATTTGGATTGTATTCCTAAAGGAATACCTTTGATAGATCAAAGTGTTTAAGTTCATTTTAACTTTCAGAAAGACATAATTTAGCCTATAGGTTCATACTCACTCCAAGGGTTCCCAGGAATGCATAACAGGTCCATCGGTTGATTTGGATTTATGCGAAATGCTTTCCTAGACAGAACACCCCAAAGTACAGGTATTCCCCCTTCCAGATTGTATGTGTTTCCTAATCATTAGAATGAACCTAAAGACTATTGATGGGATTCAAGATTAGACTTAGAAGTCTAAGATCATTCCTCATGATGACGATCCGCGTTCAAGTCATAAGAAAGGGGTCGAGAAGTTTTGAACCTTCAAATCTAGTGTGTGCATACTAAGGCATCAAAAACTAGGTTCAAGCATTTGACCTACCAAATAACTAGTCAAATTGTACAAGTAGTTACATAAGCAAGTATGACCTATCATGGCAACTAATAGTTCAAACAACAATTCATGGCATAGCATGGCAACTATAAAGTCCAAATAAGAGTTCATAGCCTAAGAGTTCAACTAAGGCATCCTATGGTTATAGTCTAGGTCATCTAGTTCAAATAACCTAATTCTCTATAATCCAGGCTTTGATACCAATCTGTAACACCCCGACCGATGGCGGAAACATCGGGGCGGCACGAAGTGTAGATTGTTCATAGCACAAGGTATAAAGTTGTAAATAGTTCATACATTAAATTCATACATTTATTACATTGTTTCAAATTACATTCTTTCAATTCTAATACATTGAATACAAATTAAATGTAAGCTAATCCAAGCTCGTTAATATAGCTAACTTGTTATTTCCACATGAAACATGTTTAAAATCAAGTGTCAACTACAAAGAGTTGGTGAGTTATCATAGGTTTAATCATATAACAAAGTAGCTTAAATAATAAATATGTTATCACATGTGAATTCCAATATAAATGCACAAAGATTGTAAATGAACAAACATTAGATCAGATAGTTAAGTTTGACCAATAGGGAACAATCACCGAGAGTTTTCCCCCACAGGGAAGACCCATCCTGGGTGGGTGGTCATTCCAATGGATCCATTATTGCCACCAATAGATAAGTTGTGATCAATGCAATGTTCAATAGTTAAGTTCAATAGATAAGTTCAAAAGATAATTTCAATAGATAAGTTCAAACAACTAAGGCCATTCAAGCTAAGTTCACATGGTTTAAAGATAAGTTAAGTTCAAGATAACATGTTTCACCCCTAAAGTTCAAAATAAGTAAAAGAGGGGCTATGAAAACTCATCTTAGTGTGTGAGATAGTCTTTGCAAGTAGCTATCAAGTATAGTTCAACAATATCCAATCACAAATTCAATGTTCACCTAGATAGTTCAATAGGCATATGTTAACAACTTAACATAACTATGGCTTTCTATGGATTTTCTAAATTCAAGATTGGTCAACGGGTTCGATTTGTTTTGAATAAACACAATTTGATTTGTTATGATTTAAATGAAAATAGTAATGGTGTTATAAAATGTTTAAAATTATAAATGTTGATTTTTCACTAATTATTAAATAACTAGTTAAAATAATTTTAGAATTTATTTAAAAGTTTAGAATTTAATTGTTGTATGTTTAAACAAAACATATCAAAGTTCTTATTTCACTAATTATTAAATAACTAGTTAAAATAATTTTATCAACAATTATTTAATTTATTAACTTCTCATGAAAAATAAATTATAAAAATGTGAAATAAATGTTTTAAAACTTCTTTATATGCAACTTATATTTTTTTTTATAAAATTTATAATATAATATGAGTTCATAAAAATAATTATGATTAAAACATTTGCAAATATTATGTTTATAACATTTAATAATTTAATGTAAAGCTATTAAGTTACTTTATTAAAATAAGTAAATAAACAAGTGAATAATTTGGATAATAAATAATAAATTATAAGTATTACTAAAATGTATAACATTTTTATTATTATTTTTATACAGAATATATTCATATATATATTTACAGAATAATACATATTTATAAAGATAATTTTTGTACAATTAAAAGGTTAAAATAAAATTGAAGTGACAAAAATGGAGCAAAACCGGTTTCAAACCCGGTTGCTAGATTCAAACCCGCGACCTTTTGCTTGAACCCGAGCGTGTTAACCGGTTAGGCTAGACTCCAAGTTGCAATAGGATTTGATTTTAATTTCTTTTAACATAACCTGAGTTCGAAATCTCCCCCCCCCCCCACAATTCAGTTCATAACCTTCGAACCCTAATCCATATTTCATCCAAATTCGTTTGTTTTGGATTCCGATTGTTTGAACAATCATGGGGTTAATGTTCCTCAGTGTGAAACGATCACAATGATGTAAAGAACACCTACCTTTACTTGATTTTTTGATTGATGTCGACTGAGAGGACGCAAACGAACGAACCAAAACTTCAGGGTCTTGATCTGAGAGAGATTTTGTGTGTAGGTTGATTGGTGTGCACAGAGAGTTTCGAGATGATGAAAGGATTGTTAGGGTGGATTTAATTGAGTTTTTATACACGTTTGTGCACGATTTGAATTTCCGATCGCGGTTCTATGTTTGGGAAGGATATACGAGTTTATTAGTTGTAATTGGTTCATTATTTGTGATTGAAATCAATTAGACGCGTCCGAATACATACCAAATTTTGATCGATTAGCTGGCATTGAGTTGGAACTGATCGTATGTGAAACCGGGTCGTCGAATGGGTTCTGGATCGGGTTGAGTGCTTTGAACGGGTGAGGGAGGGAGTAGCTTTGGGGGTTTGTCAGAAATGACCCTTGTGGTTTTTGCCCCATAATCCTAAGTTTGGTTTTTAACAGATTTCACCCCTTAACTTAATAAAGCAAAGTTTTAATTTTCTATAAAAGTTGCTACAATTTATTTAAGTTTCAAATTAACTAAATTGTTGGATTTTTATATTGTTTTTAAGTTCTTTATAATTAAAACAAAATTATTTATAATATTTACATAAAGTTTTTGATTAAAGCATTTAAAATTTTTATAAAGGTTTTATTTATTTAATAAAATTTTTTGTGATTAAAATTTTATAATAAAAACTTATTTATTTGTTAAATTTTATTTATTTACAAATAAATTTCTAAATCTTATAAAAACTTAGTAGCTTAAAATTTAAAAGTGAGTTTTTTTATTTCTTTGACTTGTATAAATATAAATAATTATACACACATAATTGTATATTAAATTATTTTTAAAGTTGGCTTTATCCTATATATATATATATATATATATATATATATATATATATATATATATAAGACGGTTATAATACAAAGGATTTTAACGTGAGAAGCGTAGGAAGCCACAAGCTTTTGACATGTGTCATGAGGGTAAAGGGCAATATCGTCCATATAATTACAGACCGTGATTCAACAAATTACAGACCGTAATTTAACACACATAATCAATGACAAACTGCATAATTACGGACCACTAAATCACGTACCACGTTATATGAAAATCACAGACCGTCATTTAACATGCATAATCAAAGGACCAACTGCATAATTACGTATTAATAATCACGTACCAAACACTAAAATCACGTACCAAGTAAAAAAAATCGAAAAAAACTACAACAATACCATACTCAAATTAAAGATAATAAAATTCTCACTTTTATGGTGTAATTTTTTTAAAAAAACGATTAACCGTTTAAAAGTTATTCAATTTTTTAAAAAAAATGGTGGAACTTGATTTAACCATAAAAAAAGTTAACAAATTTAGGTTATAACTTTTTTGCCCTTTCATCTTTAAAATCATGCAAGTTTTTAATGAAAAGTTGGGACCACTAGATCCTAACCATTGATTAAGGTTGGTGTTAAACTTACACCCCAAAAGAATGTCTACACACCCCTCAAACGCCGCGTAGTGGCCACTACGGGGCGTTTTGGTACGGATTGTACTTTCTTGGTCAAACGACAGGGGCTTTGATTAGACCTAAACGCCCGTAGTGGCCACTACGGGGCGTATGGGTACGATCTTATGAAAAAGTGCCGACAGTGTCAGTTGATTAGACCCAAACGCCACGTAGTGGTCACTACGGGGCGTTTAGGGTTAGCCCTAACCTAAACGCCCCGTAGTGACCACTATGAGGCGTTTATGTTTAAAACGTGCCAATTACTTTGTAACTTACGAATTCATCGTCCATATATACACACATATTGCGTTACAATATCAAACGTTTACTCGAATCACTTGACGTATAGTTGATCGAGTTTCTCTTGTTTCGTTTATTAAATATCTACACTCTACACCCGTATTGTTATTATTATTTATTGTTATTATTATTGTTATTGTTATTATTATTTATTGTTATTATTATTTATTATTATTTTTATTGTTATTATTATTTATTGTTATTATTGTTGTTATTATTGTTGTTATTATTATTATTATTATTATTTATTGTTATTATTGTTATTATTGTTATTATTGTTATTATTATTTATTGTTATTGTTATTATTCTTATTATTATTTATTGTTATTATTATTTATTATTATTATTATTGTTTTATTTTTTCAGCCTTCAGACATGTCTTCTTCTGATGAGATGGAGTTTGTTGATGACGATATGGGACAGCCACATGTTGATGATCTAGATGTCGAGCATTTCGACGAGCTTATGGACCACCCCTGGTTGCAGTTTCCTCAGAGGACGAGCAGGCGTAATAGGCGCGATCGACTCCTGAAGAAGGAGATGGGCAACTAGAAGGCCATTGACTACGATTTTCTGGCCGAGCTTGGCCAGCAGGAAAGGATGACGGCGATCATTAGCGAGGACACGCCATGGTCTCGTCTGTTTGAGATGACGTATGCTCCACAGTACCGACTCATCACGGTGGAGTTTCTTTCGACATTTAGGTACAGGCCTCAGGCTCCTGATTTCCAGCCACAGCCAGGTCAGCCGCAGCCGGCGGAGGTATCCTTCAGACTCTGCGGATTTCCATACCACTTGTCATTGGCAGAGTTTGGGAGTGTGCTCGGTCTGTACACTGAGGATGAGACTCATATGCCGATCTACACGACGGCTATTCATACAGCTGACGACGCCGTCGTCAGTGCTTGATGGCCTCGGATCTGCGACGACGCCTTTGTCCGCAGCGCCCGGGTCACACGTATTCGTGACCTGCTCATTATGTATTTGCACCGGTGCATTGCCTCGTCTGTAACAGGACGTGGCATGAGCCAGGAGTGGTGCACTTCACATGATTTATTTTTGTTGTATTGTATATTGAGTGGGTGACCGTGCAACCTTGCACGTTGTCTTGCGGAGTACTTTAGCACATATTACCACTGCCAGGAGAGGGGGCTGATCTACGGGGGCGTGTATGTGACCCGTATTGCTCGTTTTAACGGGCTTATCGATTTGGAGCCCGTCGGTATGGAGGCCTTTCATCCTGTTCGTTTAGATCGACGGACGGTGCAAGGCATGCATATCGCGCGGAGTTTCCCATGGCTCGGGCTTCGATTTTCGTTCGAGAAGGGGGTCATTTGGCAGCCGTGGCCAAATGATCTACATTACAGAGACGAGGACCCTATGCCCCAGCAGCCGCAGCCAGATCAACAGCCACAGCAGCCGCCAGCACAGCAGCCACCGCCGCCACCACCACCACCACCACATGGCGAGGGGGAGCCGCATCAGGATGTGCCACATCAGCATCCTGAGCGCATATACAGAGCGGTGCGGCTTCCTGCTCGTGTCAAGGCTATGCTGCAGGGTATTGCTGATGCGATGCAGCAGCTCGAGCTCACACAGCAGCTGTTGCAGATCCAACAGCAGCAGGCGCAGATCCAGCAGTAGCATCTCCAGCATACACAACAGCAGTTCGAGCACAGTCAGCGGCTCGCTCATACCAGCGAGCAGCTGACGTGACAAGTGGATCGGTTGGAGGATCTGATCTCGTGGCATGTGCATGTCGAGCTTAGGCATGCACAAGGTGAGGGTATCGAGCTTCCTGCAGTTCCTTAGCCACGAGATTATCCTCCTCCCCCTCCGCCTTAGTATTTTCAGTTATATTTGTATTTGTTAAACAGACACTTGTATTCATGTTTATGGTTTGTATATATTTGGTGTTTTAGTTGGTGATGCGTGTTTATTATTTAAATATGTTTTGTTGGTCATGCGTGTTTATTATTACATGTTTTGTTGGTGATGCGTGTTTATTATTTACATATGTTTTGGTTGGTGATGCATTATTTATCGTATTATTCTGTAACATCAATATGCTTAAACAAATAACGTCATTCATATATCAATTAATTAATATATTTAAATTTTAATTAAATCTAATAATTAAAAACATTTTTGGCTTTTAAAACTAAAAGTTTTAAAAAACAATTAAAAATAAACGAACCTAGAGACCGTAAAAAATAAAAAACAAGTTTTAAACAAAAAAATATTAGATTTTTACAAACAAAAAACATGCGTTTAAAAAAATAACTAAACTTTTTAACGTACGAGAGATGCGTCGTAAAATATAAACGTAACGAGAGATGCGTCGCAAAATATGTAAATAATTTTTAAACAGAACTATTATATTTTTAATTTTTTTAACAAAACAACTATATTTTTACACCCCAAAAACATACCCAAACCCCCCAAAAACATACTCAAACGCCACAAGGCTGCTGAGTTAACCCCTCCCTTGATTAATTTTATCAAGGGCCATAAATCCTTCCTATCCTTCTCACGTTAAAACCCCTTTGTATCCGATCCTTCTCTTATATATATATATATATATATATATATATATATATATATATATATAGGATACAAAGAAATCCATAAATGGTTAAAATATATATTTTGCCCTTTTCATGTAAAAAGAATGCTCTATCACATGGCACAATCTGGTTCAATCTTCCATTTCTCCACCATTAGATTTTAGTTAAACGGTTAACGCACTAATAGTGGGTTAACAATGAATTGGTCCCCTAAAGACATATATATGTATATGTATATGTTATATAAAGCATCGTAAAATTTAAGATTAGAAAATGAATTATAATCGCAACATACAAAACAATAATAAACTTTAGAAATTAACATAAGGATCTTCATTGTATGGATGGGGTATTGAAAGGTAGACAATGAGTTACAGACATTAATCGATCGGTAAATAACCATCATTGCATTTAAGTAGGTAACGTATACTAGTGACCTTCTATTGCCTGAGACATGAACAAAAACAATTCCATCAAAATTGTCACTCTTTCGACAATGTCACAAAACAACACCGATGTTTCCCTTCTTCCTTTAGTCTTTGTTGATAGTTGAGAATTCACCATAACATCAGGAGGATCAAACCTACACATCAAAGGGATACATCACTGAAAATAGCGGTCACTTCATCCTCTTTCAATATTCGCCGTTGTTGCTATTCGATTTTCTTTGGCAGTCAAAAAAAAATCAATCAATCCTCAAGAAACTCTATCTCAGATCTGTAGTTCTTTTCTCTCGGGTTAACAGGCATATAACGAAGATACAATCCTATTCAACCTTGGTTGATTTGAAGGTAAGACCTTAATTTTTGATCTGTACAAAACTAATATGGATTTTTGTTAGTAAATTTCAACGATTTAAAACGAATATTTATCGGTTAATTGGAGTGATGGTAATCGGAAAATATATGTTTATAATTTATTCATTTATACCTTCAGATTTTGTTTATATGGCCGACCAAATGATTCATATACAACATTGTTGAAGTTTACATAATTGCCATTAAGTTATAATATTTTAGAAAATAGAATATGTGCTAATAATTCTCAGTCAGTGTAATAAACTTAGCTTAAGAGCAATTAAATTTATTCATTTTATTGCTTTAAAACATGATGTTTAGTTAGATGATATATATTATATATGAAGTATATAAGATATATTTTGTAATGAATATTTCATCATATAATTAAAATAAAGAGTTGTAATGAAATTAGATGTATATATATGTTCACAGTTAGTAATTCTGAGTTTCTATTTACTTTACCAATAAAACAATTTTAGCTTATTAAATTGTTGGCTCAAAGTCATATAAAAGTTTGTAGTTTAGAATTTTATAACACAGATAGAACAAATTCTAAATATGATTTAACATCAGGTTCATAATTTTGAGGAAGAAGTTAACTCATTGATACACAGTTTTTATTCAAGAATAAAGGTACGGATAAATCTGAAAACCCTTTCTATTATAAATTTGTGTTTAACCTGATGCGATAGATCAGGAATGAATACTCTGAATATATTTGGTATTTAGTTATGGATTGTATGTTTTGTTTATGAAATTGATGATATAGTCTATGTTAGAATTTAGTATTCATTTTAGTATTATTTTTGCGTAAATGTAATTATCATTGCTGATAAAGTATTTGTTAGAAATAGATGAATTTATAATTATTTAATTTGAATTATATTACTATGAATTGTTATCTGAAATCCGATACCTGAGCAACTCTATCTATGGGGGTTCTATAGGCTTGTCATTGTGGTAACGATGACTTGGCACCTCCCGTGACGGTGCGATTAGACACGTCGTCTCCATTTTATATTTATACCTATGTACTCATAGAAGTACTTATCTATATCTGTTAAGAGGCATATGCATTGGTCCTAGGATATATATATCTGTTTCTGTTGGATGGTAAGTGTATGCCAACACCCCATCACACACATTTGGTACTTTGGGACCGTAGCCCTCCGTACAACCATGGTTACTACTGTTCTCTGACATCTTAATCTGGCTCATTGGGTATTTCCTTTAAGCTGAATGACTTAAATAATCTGATATCTAATTGTCTGAAATTTGTTATTATGAGATATAATCTGAGGTATGATAATATTCTGACCTGTTAATTTATGAATTATGTTAATGTTCATAACAAATCTAAGAATCTAAGATTTAATGAATGGTATGACTGCTATCTTAAATCTTAAGTCTAATATGTTAAGATGAAAACTGATTTAATATATTACTAGTAGTTTCTTTTATTTATCCCACTGAGCTTCGCTCAGTCGCATTGTTTCTTCGCGGTAGGTTTGCAGGGAAATAACAAGATTTGGTGAAGAGTGAACAACAAGACAGGAGTTCTGAAGAAAGAATAATTATGGAATTTTTAATAATTATATTAAGACTTTTAATGAACTATTGAATATTTATGATGTTGGTTTTTGAACTTATGTAAGAATCTGAATCATGATTCATATTTAATTATGCCTTAATTAGTATGTTTGATTTCTGTAAAAGTGACACGTTAGCCCTAACCGGACTGGGGTGTTACAAATGTGCAAATTGTTTATAAGCTCATGCGTTACTAAACTTTAATCGTCTCATATCATTTCAAATATTTAAATTAACTACACAAAAATAATATTTAACATGAGACACTTACATCAAGATACACAAAAGTTGCATTAACTAAATCCTAATCTTAAGTAGATCATGTTAAATTAGCTAAGTCCAATATCCTATGTGATGATATCCAAAAGTGTAGAGCCATCCTCCCTAATTCTCCTCATTCCATGAAACGTGTAAAAATCAAGTGTCAACTACAAAAGTAGTTGGCGAATAGTCATATGTTTTTACACACCCAAAATAATTATCAAAATTTAAATAAACACATGTGAACCTGTAAAGATGAACATATCCTGAAAATACACTAACAAGCAGATCACCAAATCTTCCAGATAAATTCAATCAATTAAAGCAATCACAACAATAAAGAGTTTAGCATATAGCCATTGCTTAGGACAGAATTAAACTCAATCAACAGCATAAGATGTCACTCAATCAACAGTATAGGGAATCACTACGGAGGACAAAAGTCAACTCAATCTACATGGTTCTATATCATTCAGAGTTTATCCTAATCACTGTGGAGGACCGAAGTCAAATCAAAAATGCAAACATTCATCACGGAGGACCGAAGTCAACTTAACCAACAGCGGTTCTATGTCATTTAGAGTTTACCCTAATCACTACAGAGGACCGAAATCAACTAAATCAACAACCTGTCTTATCAATGCAAGTCTAGTGGCAATACGTCAATGACATCCAGGTTTCGCAAGTGTGTAGGTCCCCAAAACAGATCAAGAACTGAACTTTATGCCTCCAATCTGCATCAGATGTAACTATAATGTGCGGAATCCGAAACAGAAACACAAGAACAAGAAGAAAGTTCTAAACTTTATTATATTTAATTGAAGTACACGAAGTAATGCCTCAATATGTCTAGAGAGCATTCCTCGGGATTATAACCCTAGATTAGTACAAAATACGTCTATTTATACTAAATCTATGGGTACTCGAACTAGCTATACACGAAAACTTTCGAGTACCCGAACTACTCTAGTAATCGAAAATCATGTACATGAAAATCATCAAAAGTCTGGATCAAGTCTTCTTCGGTTGGCTTTACCAATCTTCATCATTAACTTCGGCTCTCCAAAATCCCCCTAGACTGACCGATAGGAAATGTGATTGAGTGTGGTCCAGCTCCAGCATAAAGCTTCAACTCAATGGCATAAGCAACTGTGCGTGTAAAAGGTTTGGCCTCTTTATCCCATCCGCCATAGACTTTAATGGGAGATTTGTGCAGCCTCATCGTGTCTTCTTTGCCATACTAGAGAAGATCCATAGGGTCCAAAATCATGTCAACATTGTTGAGATCATCTTTATTCCTCAGAATGATTGCTGCAAGATTTCTCTCATCAAAGTACCAAGACAAAAAGTTGACCAGAGAGTTATCAGGAATTCTTGGAGACACCGGAACAGCCTCTTCAGTGTGAGGAGGAGGGTATTTGTAGTATACCTAGGGCTTCTTCGATACAGGATCTATGATGCATGTCGAGACAAAACGGTTTCCCTTGGCAGTTCTCATCACAGGAAAGTCCTTCTCGCACTGATCCTTTATAAATTTTGCGAACAAGTAGGCATGATTATCCTTAGAAGGATTGAAGAACATGGCATTGTTGATGCTCCTGATGTCATACTTAGGCATGCTACAAAAATCTCTTGGCCTTCTATAGTACTCGACCTTTCCATTCACTCGCTTGACAAGATAAAGATCTCGTTTTTTGTCATATAGCCAACAACAGACATTAGATCTATCGTTGCGTACAGCGAACAGAGTAATCTCCTGTTGATGACCGTCCCTAAAGGAGGAATCTCATGTCCATCTTAGTTGATATACTTGTGAGCGTACAAGTAATCAACAAAGGGATCTTTAGCCACATTGCTGATAACTATATTCTCTGGTTCTTCCTCTGCAGATGCTCCTGCAGAAGATTCGGCCTTTTCTCTTCTTTCTTGCTCACATACAGCCTCGAAGACTGAGTCCATGGACACATCACAGAATAAATCGCCCAGGCCAGCTCCGCCAAGCTCTTCATTGAATCCATCAAAAAGGAAGTTATCTGATCCTCAAGTAAGTCATCGAAGTAGTCTAGAGGTTTCTCCGAATATGGAGGATTCTACCAAAGTGAGATCGATTAGCTGGCATTGAGCTGGAACTGATCGTATGTGAAACCGGGTCATCGAATGGGTTCTGGATCAGGTTGAGTGCTTTGAACGGGTGAGGGAGGGAGTAGCTTTGGGGGTTTGTCAGAAATGACCCTTGTGGTTTTTGCCCCATAATCCTAAGTTTGGTTTTTAACAGATTTCACCCCTTAACTTAATAAAGCAAAGTTTTAATTTTCTATAAAAGTTGCTACAATTCATTTAAGTTTCAAATTAACTAAATTGTTGTATTTTTATAATGTTTTTAAGTTCTTTATAATTAATACAAAATTATTTATAATATTTACTTAAAGTTTTTGATTAAAGCATTTAAAATTTTTATAAAGGTTTTATTTATTTAATAAAATGTTTTGTGATTAAAATTTTATAATAAAAACTTATTTATTTGTTAAAGTTTATTTATTTAAAAATAAATTTCTAAATCTTATAAAAACTTAGTAGCTTAAAATTAAAAAGTGAGTTTTTTTAATTTCTTTGACTTGTATAAATATAAATAATTATACACACATAATTGTATATCAAATTATTTTTAAAGTTGCTTTTATCCTATATATATATATATATATATATATATGTATGTATATAACTCATAGGTGAAAATTTTTAAATGACGTCATAACTTATTTAATAACTATAACTATTTATTATAAATTACAGAAATGTTACAGTATCTCCTACTTTTAGGAATTTCGTCCCGAAATTAAGGAGGAGTATAGCGAAAACGGGTTTGGATATTTTGTTCTTGTTTGATGTTTTTTTTGTCGTACCAAGTGAATTTGTATATTCTCGTCAGCCAAGCATTTTCATGTTCAACATATGATAGGTTGGTGAATGTTGCTTAGCTCCAGTGAAAGTTCAAGGATATAAATTTCTTTATTCGATTTGACCCTTCGTTTATGTCATGGTATGATCTAGTCGAGTGACGATTAGGCCATGAAGAGGTTCTAAAAATAATGAGCCGTGAAACGAGCATCATGATCAAATATGATGCTTAAGACACACAAATAGAGGACTCGTAGATTCTTCTTATACCTTTTATCTGTACTAGGGTGAATAGAATAACGAGAATTGAGTGTTTTGTTTAGAAATGTGAGTCAAAGATCATTATGGTTTCAAAATAAAAAAAATAAAAAAAATAAGAAATAAAAAGCAACCATGAAACTTGGTTTCTAATTTAAAGTTCAACTCCCCATGAAAATTGCGTTAGGTCAAAGAAATTGGTTGAAACACAAATATGTTGTGATAAAGATTTGAATACTATGAAATTGGGTATGGCTCTTATGACTGAGCGCCTCAGCTACAGCATTCGATTCTCGCAATCGAAGTTGTTTAAGAAATTCGACCCGCGTCTTTGTCTCACGTTGAATTCTTTTAAGTCAAGGGTTATTAAAAGGCCCTTGTGGTTGGTCAAAGCCACTCATTTTACACTATTGTGAGAGTTTCTTTAAAGCAAGAATGACAGCAATCAAGTTAAAGATCATGTCTTTAGAAACAGGTTTTTGGTTTATAGTATGAAGTTTCATTGTTTGTGATGCAGATAACATATCATAACGTTATTAGTTTTATCGTTAGTTGTATGAAAATTGTTGTATTGTGTATATATATATATATATATATATATATATATGAGATCAAATCATTTGAAATGTTAACCTCATATGTTAATGTTCAATGTGGGTTTTGAAATTTAAGAATGTTCAACTGAAGGTAGATAGGTAATGTATTGGTCTTTTGAGTTTCCATTTCGATAGTTTAATTGTCTCGATATAAGAACTACTAATACCTTTGATTGAATTAGTACAATAAAATGCACACCAAGTTTTAGTATGCAAGAATCAATTGATTCTACTTATAGCTCTAACTAAGATTTGTTCTCTTGATGATAACACTAAAATCATCAATCCTAACATTGATCAAGCTTTCGGTTCTACTCCCAATGTACTGTTGGTGCTTATATATATGGTATACCGCAGCCAACCCACCACACCACCAATATCTTGAAAGCATACTAATCGCCCACCAATACCACACAACATAAAATATTTCACTTTGTTTGATGTTTACACGTAGTTCACCACATAGGTGTAGTTCGCATAGTTTTGACTACGATTAGTTTCCTTGATGTTAGCACTCAAATCTAAGAATCCTACCATTGGTCAAGCTTTCGATTCTACTCCCAATGTATTTGTGGTGCTTATATATAGGGTATACCGCAGCCAACCAACCACATCACCAATACTTTGAAAGCATACCGATCACCTACAAATACAACACAACAGAGCATAAATTGTTTCAATTTTGATGTTTACATTTAGTTGGCCATACAGGTATAGTTCATACTTTTCAACCAAATTTTAAGTTAATCATCCAAAGTTCTCAAAAATTGTGTCCATTGTATCGCATTCGTAGGATTTACATGTACTGTAAATTCACGTTCCGTGTGCACCCGTAACGGAAATTTGCCTTGCATGTTTACCCTACTTATTGATTATGGCACACAACTGAGTGGACACGAGATCCATTAATGAAATGTGATCCCTAAAGTTCACAATACAACCAAATACAATATAGTTAATGTTGATAAAGTTACTATAGACCATTAAATGGTCTATCAAATATAGTTTGCATTCTACCAAGTAAAATCTCAAAATTATAAACCACAAAATTTTATTAGCACTAGAATCAAATAACACAAAAGTCATAAAAATGCTTAACCAGGAACCCATCATTCAAACGTCCTGATCAGTTTGAGCATCTTGGGCAACTAGTTGAAGAGTTCGGGCATGAACCGCTCTTTGGTTGTTGTTCGCGAGTCTTGGGAATTGATTTCTGAAGTGAGTAGGGTCGCCACATTCATAGCAGGCTCTTTTGTTAGCTATGGCAGGGATAACAAGTGCAGCAGGTTGATTGTTTATTGGTTGTGCTTGTTGAGCTGGTTGAACTTGTTGCACTATAGGTCCACTTCGACAAGTGTTAGCAAAGTGACCATACCTCCCACAGATAGTGCAGACACGACATTGTCGGTTAAGTGGGTGATGCAACTTACAAGTGTTGCATAGAGGTTGAACTCCCACATAGGTTTTGTTGTTTCATGGAGCTTGTTGATTCAGAGGAATAGCAGGGGTCGCCATAGCAAAATTCCTAGCCTTTCGCTTGTGACTGTTGGGTTTGAAGAGGCTGGAAGATTCAGTGTTGGCCTCCTATGAAGATTCATTGGTGTTTCGGCCTTTGATTCAACTTTCTTGACTCCCTTCCTAGTCAAGGTTCCAGCTTTAACATGATTGTCGATTAATGTTGCTGCAAGTCGTATCGCATCTTCAAGTGTGGTAGGCTTGCTACCAAAAGCAGTGTCTTGGATTTGCATAGGAATGCCACCAATGTACTTTTCAATGGCCCGAGACAAATGTGTCACCAAGTGTGGCACAAGCAAACTAAGTTCACGGAAACAGGTTGTATAAGCAAGGTTCTCTTTACTATCTTGCTTGAGCTCCCAAAATTCAGCTTCAAGTTTCTTCATTTCATTGCGAGGACAGAATTCATCAGTCATAAGTTGCTTGACCTCTGACCAGGTCAAAGCAAGTGCAGCATCCGAACCCCTAGTTCGCTTCTCACAATTCCACCAAGTGAGTGCTCTCTTTTGAAAGACATTGGTGGCATAACGAACCTTAAGATTCTGAGGACAGTCAGAATGGATAAAGGTGCTTTCTATACTTTCAAACCATTGGAGCAGTCCGGTTGCTCCTTCAGTGCCAATGAACTTAACAGGGTTACATGAATTGAAGTGGTTGAAAGTGCAAGTTGGATTTGCACCCTCACCATTCCCATTATTGTGAACTGGGTTCGTATTTGCATCTTGGTTGAGCTGGGTCACCAAAGTTGGTAGCACAACAGCCACTTGTTGTGATATGATCTGGGCCAACTCTTGAATAGTGGGGGTTCATGTTGTTGGTGTTTGTGTTGTTGGTGTTATTGGTGTTGGTGTTGGTATTGTCAGGATCGGATCAGATCATAATCTGAGATCTGATGATAACAATAAGCTATGATTTTGATCAATTGCTAGGCGGAAACAGGCAATCAATCTAAGTTCAGTAACAATCCAAAATAACAAAACCCACAGTAATTAATATTCAAGACATATTTAATAAGAACAGTTAAGAATTTATGAATATTAAAGGCAGTTATATTGATTGTAGATCTGAAATCTCTCAGAGAATTACAGTGTGTGTAATCATCAGAAAGAGTACAAAAGCGTACAAATGAAAGACATAAAGGTCCTATTTATAGAAAACCTATTTCAGACCTACATAACTGTCCTAACGGATCACCGCTATCAAAATAACAAAATAAACGTCACATCAGTTATACATGTCATAACTGATGTCAGCAAAAACAAATAAACAGTGTAGTTTCTTCATCAGCAACAAATGAACATCAGCATTGCATTATATAGTCATCAGCATTGCAATTTGACTTATCAGCAGATCACATCTTCATGTCAGCATTGTGAATTGGATGTCAACATTGAGAAATCAATGTCAGCATTGATGAATACTTGGTTATCATCAGCACTACAATATCTATCATCAGCATCACTTGGTCATCAGCATCTCAAGTGGTCATCAGCATCTCAAGTTTTGTTTATCAGCACTGCAATATCCTTGTGGAATACCATCATCAGCAATGGACTTTGAATGTCAGCATTATAACTTTAAGTTGTCAACATTGAAGAATCCTTTGAAAAATAGTCAGCATCTCTATCTTCAATAAGTTTGCTTTCAGCATGACAAATTTAGTTGTCAGCACAGCAACATCGACAAATCCTGCAATTCCTAAACACTTAAACATAAGAATCAATTAACAAATAATGATCTTATAACTAGAAAGGTTTAAGGTTCAGAGATATGGACCATATGTGTTGTCTATATTGTGCCTGTCAACACATCAACATATCATATGAATTTGAACTTTATTCAAATTTATCAGCAAATCAAAAATTAAATCTGTATAAAATAGAGAAACAGAAGTAAAGAGAGTTAGAATGTTGCCATCATTAAATGGACTTAATGAACTTGAAAATGGCAAAAGGGTTGGTTAATTGTGGGCAGAGCACCATCTCATAATGAAAACCTAACAATCTCCCCCTGAGATGATGCTTCCTACAATTATCCCACCATAATCCATAAGTACCTCTCTCAAATGAATAAACCACATCCAAAGCCTTGTCATCATCAGCATCAGTCATCTTTACACATTCTCTTCTTCTTTCACTTGACTTATACTGAAAGATAACAACAAATGTTGTCACACCCCCAATTTTCAACTAACGGAATCACACCGTTTGGGAGCATGACAAACCAGGATCTCAGATCATTAGACATAGCGAAGACCTCTATATGAATTTTTAAAACATACATTGGTCTTTAAAACAAAACATCAAAATTTACAAAAGTTGCGGAAGCGTTATAAAACCAATAACAGTTGTAAAGTAAACATTACAAAACACAATACTTAAATGTTCAAATTCAAATATTCAAAATGTTTAAAATGCATGAGACTCTATCTCCTAGTCCATGCCAGCTTTAACGCGCGCCTTAGCGTCCTGAGAAAACATGCAAATCAAGTCAACACAAAGGTTGGTGCATAACACAGGTTTTAAGTAATCACAATGTTCAAAACAGCAGTTTGAATAACAAGTTGTAGATAACATAATCACACATGCACAGTCATGATAGCTAGTCATATAAACTATTTACATAAGTGGTCGACACCGAAGCTGACGAATTGCCATGCTATAGCATGTTTTTGCCTTGCCACTATTGTCTAGCACAACAATAGTAAAATTGTGTTTGGTCAGTCAAACACCTGCGTAGATCCCATCTACCAGGTGAGGTTTGTCAAACCTAATAGATCTATTTCCAACTACCACGCTTTGCATTACAGCAAACTAAACGGTTCGGGGTGTGTAAGGACTTTCAAGTTGCTATGTTGTCACAAGATGTAAACAGCTAACTCATGCAAGTGATATGTATCTAAAAAGAGTTTGTTGCACATGTTTTCTCCCCCAAAACAGTTTAAAATAAGAAAGGGGCCGTGTACGCACCTTTGATGATTGCAGAATGATCACACACTAAAAGCTCGTATAGGAATCCTCCTACGAAGAATCTGTGGTTTAACAATAACTTAGTGTTATTCGAGATGTCGTTTTGTGCTTGAAATCACATACGTGTCAACACACGTATGTTAGAATGTTAAGAATGTGCATACGTATGTACGCGTGACTTTGAAATCGTCTAAATAAAATCATATTTGATTTTATTTAAATAATCGTAATTATACGCGATTTCGTTTTCATTCTAAAATATGAATTTTATTATTCTAATATGTTCGGGATTTCGTTACGATTCCAACGCAACTTGAACGGTTTAAATCGGAGTTGAAACGGACGAAATATGGTCAAAATATCAAAATAACCTTAAAAGCCCAAAAATGGTTGGGGCCGGGATCGAACCCGCGACCCCTGGAACTGAAACCACACACCCAACCAACTCCTCTACAATTCCTTTTGTAATAAAGTTCTGATTCAATTGTTTTTAATCACAACTGATCGGGTTCCCCTTTGTTTCTTTAGACCGAACCACATCACATCCAATTGAGCCAAAATTCGAACCAACCCAACCTTCAAACCATAGGGCTATTGTCCCAGAAACCCAACCGAATCACTATGTTGTTTTAATTTGAGTTTTGGGTTTCGTTTAAACGATCAATTCGTTCCTAATCAAACCCAACTCAAACTAGTTCGTACTCAAATTCAAATCAAATGAATTGATTAGCAACAAATCTTAAATTCATAGGGTTTTTAATGAACAACTGATTTAGTTTCAGTCTGTGGTGATTGATCGAAATATTAAGTTCATTTCTTTCAAATTCCCGATTCGTTTTTATCTCAACACCCACGTAATTGGTTTATACTCATATCGAATTTTTTTGATAAAATTAACATAGGGGTATTGCTAATCGCAACTTTATGAACCTAGGAATGTAATTTAATTTGACTTTTACATTCATCCGATCTAAAACCCCAAGTCACTTTGTATTCGAAACCCTAGAATTTAAAATCATTTGATTCGATGTAATTTGATGAAATCAATAGGGGTATTTCGTTTAACAGATTGTTCCGAAACTGAGAGTATGGTTTAATTTGATTCTCAAACACATTTTTATGAAAACCCCCAAACCATTATTTCCTTATGAACCCTAGGATCAAAATCACACAATTCGATATCTCCAAATGAAATTAACATAGGTTTTCATTCCTTGTGATATCACGAAACTTTCTGTAAAAATCAATTAGATTTTAATTTCATTTTGTTAAAAATCCCCCAATTCGTTTCTATCAAGAACCCTAGAATTCGAATTCAATTAATTCGATGTTAAAAGCCGAAATTGAGACATATTAACTCTTAGTCGGCATGTTTAGTTTAAGTAGGACTAGATTTTTACCTTGTTTGATGCCCAATTGTAGTATCCCGACTTTAAGTTTGATCTTCGGCCACCCTTGGATCAATTTCGCTATCTGGAACTCTTGGAATCGAATTGATGTGTGAATAACTCTCTAAAGATGCCGATTTATGTTTAGGAAGGTTCAATTGTGAGAGTTTTGATCTAATTTTGAGGTATTGATGTGCATGTGTAACGGTTTCAACACTTTTGAATCGTTTCATGATTAATTCGATGCATTAATGGATTAAAACGTATGCAAACGTTTTATGATCATTATTACAATGATTATGGACGATAAATTCGCAATTACCATTTCGAATTTGATTAATTTCGAATTTTTTTCCTATTTTCTACACGAATTTTGACTATTAAAAGTCAAAATTGTGTATTATATGGTAGATTCTTATAATTTAAGTGTTTGTACACTTGTTTTGGTTAATTCCAACCTTCGTAGCTGTTTTTGTTCGAATTCACACCATTTCGGTTAATTCTAAAGTTAACGGGATTAATCCGGAATACCGAATTGTCACTAATCGACCTTCTTAGAACTGTGTTGGGCTTGATTAACCCAATTGGGCCTCCCAAATACTATTGGGCCTATCTTGGGCTTATTGGACCTACCTAAACCTCAATGGGCCTACAATGGCCTTATTGGGCCTACCTTGGCTTCTTAGGCCTACATTTGTCTTATTGGGCCTTCATAAACTTCATTGGGCCTGACTTGTCTTGTTGGGCCTTCCTTACCCTTACTGGGTCTTCTTTGGCTTTACTGGGCCTTCTTGGGCCTTACTGGGCCTTCTTTGGCCTTGTTGGGCCTTCATTGGCCTTGTTGGGCCTACGAGGGTTAACGAGGTTAACTCGAAAAGTCGGATTGTCACATCATCCCCTTGTTGAAGGAATTTTCGTCCCGAAAATTTGCAAATGTTAAGAGTAGTTAGGAAACTATTTACATGTTCAGATTGTGCGTGTTAGTGTGATTTGATCATTCTGTGTGCTTGTGTGTACTCACACACATAGTCTAATGCTTGCAACATCACAACTCAATTGTGATCGTTCAATGTGACTGTTTGCATGTACACTAGTTAGTTCACCTAACTGTGACTGTTTGTGTTTGATCATACTGTGTTGTGTAACCTCACACATAGTGAGTGTCTGAAACTGTTTGTACTATGTAACCCCGCACATAGCAAAATGTGTTGTGTAACCTCACACATGGTGAGTGTTTATAACCGTTTGTACTATGCAACCCCGCACATAGCAAAATGTGTGTAACCAATCATGTATGTACTACCATAACATGTAACATATGAAATGTAGCACATAAAATATATATAGAATGTAATGTAGCACTAATGTAGCACAAATGTTTGTAACAAAATCAATTGAATAAATAAAATGTTTGTGCTTACAGTTTGAAATTTGCAGTGTTGATGTGTGAAAGCATCACGTCATCCCCTTGTTGAAGGAAATTTCGTCCCGAAATTTAACGTGCGCTCTCAGTGTTAGCAGTAGCTGTTTTGAATAGATGAGGATACTTCTTCATCATTTGATCTTCCCGTTCCCATGTGAATTCAGGACCACGTCTTGAATTCCATCGAACTTTGACTATCGGAATCTTGCTTTGCTTCAGTTGTTTTACCTCTCGGTCCATGATTTCAGCTGGTTCTTCAATAAATCGTAGCTGTTCATCTACTTGTATTTCTTCCAACGGAACAATCAATGTCTCATCAGAAAGACATTTCTTTAAGTTCGATACGTGAAAAACATCATGAACTCCACTGAGTTCTTCCGGTAACTTGAGTTGATACGCAACCGGACCAATCCTTTTCAGGATCTCAAAAGGTCCTACGTAACGTGGACTAAGCTTTCCGCGCTTGCCGAATCGTATCACACCTTTCCAAGGTGATACCTTTAGAAGAACTCGGTCTCCCACTTGAAATTCCAACGGTTTACGACGTTTGTCAGCATAACTCTTCTGTCGATCCCGAGCCGCTGCCATACGGTTCCGGATTTGAACTATCTTCTCTGTCGTCTCGTGCACCAGTTCAGGACCTGTTATCTGACTGTCACCAATTTCAGCCCAACAAACTGGTGAACGACATTTGCGACCATACAAAGCTTCAAACGGTGCTGCTTGAATACTTGTATGATAACTGTTGTTGTAAGAGAATTCCACTAACGGTAAAAGATTTTCCCAGCTATCACCAAAGTCAATTACACAAGCTCGTAACATATCCTCGAGCGTTTGAATCGTTCGTTCACTTTGACCGTCGGTCTGTGGATGATAAGCGGTACTCATATCCAAGCGAGTCCCCAATGACTTATGAAGAGATTTCCAAAAGTTGGATGTAAATCGGGCATCCCGATCTGATATGATAGAGATTGGCACGCCAGGCCGTGCTACTACTTCCTTGATGTAAACGCGAGTCAGTTTCTCCATCTTATCAGTTTCCTTGATTGCTAAGAAGTGTGCAGATTTCGTTAATCGATCGACAATTACCCATATCGTATCACAACCAGTCGGTGTACGGGGTAACTTAGTAATGAAATCCATCGAAATCTGTTCCCACTTCCACATCGGTATCTCTGGTTGTTGCAGTAAACCAGATGGCTTCTGATATTCAACTTTGACTTTCGAACAAGTCAAACATTTGCTAACGTACTTAGCAATATCCGCTTTCATATGAGGCCACCAATACAGTGCCTTCAAGTCATGATACATCTTGTCTGATCCTGGATGAACTGAATACCTGGACTTGTGTGCTTCATCCATCACGAGTTCCCTTAAACCTCCATACAAAGGTATCCATATTCGATTAATGAAATAACGAATTCCATCAGGTTTAACATCCAATTGTTCTTCCATTCCTCGTAAAGATTCCGGTACTAAGTTTTCCTTTTTCAAGGCCTCAATCTGAGCACTGTGCACCTTGTCAGGTAAGTCAGTATGTATTGTCATCATAAGTGCACGAACCCGTCTTGTTCCCGTTGTATCTTTTCTGCTCAAAGCGTCAGCTACTACATTGGCTTTTCCCGGGTGATACTTAATCGCACACTCATAATCGTTCAACAACTCAACCCATCGTCGTTGTCTCATATTAAGCTCCTTCTGATCAAAGATATGTTGCAAACTCTTATGATCAGTGTAAATAGTACACTTGGTTCCATACAAGTAATGCCTCCAAATCTTCAAAGCAAAAACCACTGCTCCTAACTCCAAGTCATGAGTAGTGTAATTCTTTTCGTGTGTTCGTAGTTGTCTGGAAGCATAAGCGATCACTTTATCACGTTGCATCAGCACACATCCCAAACCCTGTGCAGATGCATCACAATACACCACAAAGTCTTCCGTCCCTTCCGGTAAGGACAGAATCTGTGCGCTGCAAAGCTTTTGTTTCAATAACTGAAACGCAGTTTCCTGTTTATCCGTCCAGTTATACTTCGTTCCCTTATGCGTAAGAGCTGTAAGTGGTTGAGCGATCTTTGAGAAACCTTCAATGAATCGTCGATAATAACCCGCCAAACCAAGGAATTGTCGTACCTCAGTAGGGGTCTTTGGCGCTTCCCAATTCTTAATCGCTTCAATCTTCGCCGGATCAACATGTATGCCCTTTTCATTTACTATATGCCCCAAGAACTGCACTTCTCGCATCCAAAAATCACATTTCGAGAACTTAGCGTACAGTTGTTCCTGTTTCAATAATTCCAATAATAGTCGAAGATGTTCAGCGTGTTCCTCCTCAGATTGTGAATAGATGAGAATGTCATCAATGAAGACAATGACAAACTTATCAAGATAAGGTTTACAAACACGATTCATGAGATCCATGAATACAGCTGGTGCGTTTGTCAACCCAAATGGCATGACCAAGAACTCATAATGGCCATAGCGTGTCCTGAATGCTGTCTTCGGGATATCCTCCTCCTGAACTCTTAGTTGATGATAACCCGACCTGAGATCAATCTTCGAGTAGTAACTCGAACCTTGCAACTGATCGAACAGATCGTCAATCCTGGGTAACGGATACCGGTTCTTGATAGTAACCTTATTCAATTCCCGATAATCGATACACATACGGAAAGTCCCGTCTTTCTTCTTTACAAACAATATTGGAGCTCCCCATGGTGAAAAACTAGGTCGTATGAAACCCTTATCCAACAATTCTTGCAATTGTGTAGATAACTCTTGCATCTCTGACGGTGCAAGTCGATAAGGCGCCCTAGCTATCGGTGCTGCATTTGGTGTAAGATCGATTCGAAATTCCACCTGTCTGATAGGCGGTAATCCCGGCAAGTCTTCTGGAAATACCTCCGGAAATTCACAAACTATTGGTATATCTTCAAGCTTCTTCTCAGCCACCGGCTTTTCAGTTATAAGTGCTATAACTGCCGTATGACCTTTTCGCAAACATTTGTGTGCTTTCATACAAGATATGAGACGCAGTGGCGTACTGCTCTTCTCACCTTGTACATATAATGTCTCTCCCTGCGGAAGAGGTATGCGAACAATCTTTTCATGGCATACAATTTCAGCCTGGTTCTTGGACAACCAGTCCATACCAATAACTACATCAAAACTGCCTAAGGCAATAGGCATAAGATCAATCTCTAATGTTTGACCCATCAAATCAAGGATACATCCCTTATAAATGTTTTCTACTACAATCAACTTACCATCAGCTAATTCCACAGTGTAGGGACTATCTAAGGCAGTGGGACTAACATTTAGCAACTTAGCAAGTGAACTAGATACAAAACTCCGATCGGCACCAGTGTCAAATAACATAGAGGCATAGTGATTATTTAAGAGGAACGTACCCGTAACAATGTTGGGATCCTCCCGCGCTTGACGTCCTCCAATCACAAACGCCCTGCCTCTAGCACTATTGTTGTTGTTGTTATTGTTGTTGTTGTTGTTGGTGCCATTTCCATTACCGTTGCCATTTCCATTTCCATTACCATTGTTATTGACATTATTGTCCCCGCCCTTCTTAAGCTGTGGGCAATCTTTCTTAAAATGCCCCATTTTTCCACACTCAAAACAACCCTTCTGAGCGTTGTTCTAGTTATTGTTCTGGTTGTTGTTGTTCTGTAGTTCCCCGCGACAATCCTTAGCCGCATGCCCAATCTTGCCACACCTCTGGCACTTAGCTCTTTCACATTGGTTACCCGCATGATGATAACCACACCTATTGCACTTGGGGTGCTTACCAGTATAGCCCCCCGATGATGATGATTGCTGACCACTGCTGGAATTATGATAGGACTTGTTTGAGTCCTGCTTCCTGTTCTGCTGATTTGATTGTTGGCTGTTACCCTTGAAGTTATTACTTTCCCACTTTCTCTTATGATCTCCTACCTTGGTAGCAGATGTTCGTTTGGGCAGAGTCCCCTGTAACACTGCCTGGTCAGTAAGCTGATGCGCTAGACGAACAGCTTGTTGGATGGTGGTGGGATTTGCTGAAGTCACCAACCCCTGAATCTGTGGCACTAGTCCTCCTATGTACCTTTCAATCCATTTACTGGCTGGATTAGCCATGTGTGGTAGCAGTCTGGCCAACTCGTGTGACCTGGTTGTGTACTCTTCAATGTTTGACCCCTCCATCTTGAGGTGCCAGTATTCATCTTCCAACTTCTGCATTTCACTGCGAGGACAGTACTCCTCTTGCAGTAAAGTTTTGAAGTTGTCCCATGTCAAAGCATTAGCCTCTCCCAATCCCAGAGTCTGGACATTTGAGTTCCACCAAGTTAGTGCTGGACCTTCCAATGTCCCCGTAGCAAATTTCACCTTGCTTTCGTTAGGGCAGTTGCACATTTCAAATACAGACTCAGCCTTTTCAATCCACCGAAGGAGTCCAATGGCCCCCTCCGACCCTTTGAAATTGTGAGGTTTGCAGTCCAAGAACATCTTGAACGTGCAGACTTGTGGATTAACCAATCCCCCAGCTGGACCCTGTGGCCCTGTGTTGTGAGTCTGAGCATACTGTGCGATTGCCTCTGCAACTCTGTTGTTGATTAGCTCATTGAGCTCATCAACAGTCATATGTACGTTTCCCTCAGCCATTAGTTTCCTATTTATAAGAAGTGTTAGCACGAATTCAAAATCTAATGTGACATGTGTAAGTAAAACAACAAACACCACATGTAATATAAATCAACACAACTGTTGAAAATAAATAATAACTCCTCAATAGATAGAAACTTTCTTTGAGTACAATACTTTTGAAATGAAATACAAGTTTTCAAACTACTAATGTAGGAACACAACCCGTTCCTAATAAGTTTAAACAAAACAAGAAAGAAAAGAAAAACAATCAATCGTCCTCAACAGTGGATTCAGGATCGGACTCAACAACTGGTGTTGGTTCCTCCTCCTCATCCTCATCCTGTTCCTCATTCTCAGAGGCCACTAAATCCTCCAAAGCTTCAACTCTGCCCGCCAAAATCTCCTCTCGGTTCTCTGACTCTTCTAGACGACCAATCAAATTGATCATCTCATCCCGCATATCGTGAACAAGATGGGTAAGATCATCCTGTCTCTCAATAGCATCCCATAACTCCTGAGATCTCTGTGCTATCTTGTCTTCTGCTTCCTCCAAATCCTCACGCAATTTAGCGATCTCCTCAGCGTCCGTCCTTCGCCTCTTAGGCTCAGGAGCATCTAGTGCTGGTGGTGAATGTGTAGAAGGTCCCTCAGCAGGGATCTGCTGAGTGTCCTCCTCAGGCTCCTCTTCCGGATCCTCATCCGGGTCCTCGTATGGATCCTCCTCTGGATCCTCGTCTGGATCCTCATCTGGATCCTCCTCCGGATCCTCCTCCGGATCTGAGTCATCCTGCTCATATGGTGGAGGTGATGGAATAGGTGGTGGTGGTGATAACGGTGGTGCCGGAACTATCGGCTCCTCGTCCTCGGAATCATCAATGTAGATGTAGGGAACTGATGATGATGCCATGCCTGTTACATAATATCATATGTAAGTGCAATGCCATGGAATGTGTAAGCAAGTCAATTACATAATGTCATATGTAATTCTAAGCAGTATGTGTAAACAGATGTGTCTAATGTCTAACAGTCATAGTCTAGGCCTACAATTGCAAACCTAGTTCGCTATAACCAATGGCTCTGATACCAATCTGTCACACCCCCAATTTTCAACTAACGGAATCACACCGTTTGGGAGCATGACAAACCAGGATCTCAGATCATTAGACATAGCGAAGACCTCTATATGAATTTTTAAAACATACATTGGTCTTTAAAACAAAACATCAAAGTTTACAAAAGTTGCGGAAGCGTTATAAAACCAATAACAGTTGTAAAGTAAACATTACAAAACACAATACTTAAATGTTCAAATTCAAATATTCAAAATGTTTAAAATGCATGAGACTCTATCTCCTAGTCCATGCCAGCTTTAACGCGCGCCTTAGCGTCCTGAGAAAACATGCAAATCAAGTCAACACAAAGGTTGGTGCATAACACAGGTTTTAAGTAATCACAATGTTCAAAACAGCAGTTTGAATAACAAGTTGTAGATAACATAATCACACATGCACAGTCATGATAGCTAGTCATATAAACTATTTACATAAGTGGTCGACACCGAAGCTGACGAATTGCCATGCTATAGCATGTTTTTGCCTTGCCACTATTGTCTAGCACAACAATAGTAAAATTGTGTTTGGTCAGTCAAACACCTGCGTAGATCCCATCTACCAGGTGAGGTTTGTCAAACCTAATAGATCTATTTCCAACTACCACGCTTTGCATTACAGCAAACTAAACGGTTCGGGGTGTGTAAGGACTTTCAAGTTGCTATGTTGTCACAAGATGTAAACAGCTAACTCATGCAAGTGATATGTATCTAAAAAGAGTTTGTTGCACATGTTTTCTCCCCCAAAACAGTTTAAAATAAGAAAGGGGCCGTGTACGCACCTTTGATAATTGCAGAATGATCACACACTAAAAGCTCGTATAGGAATCCTCCTACGAAGAATCTGTGGTTTAACAATAACTTAGTGTTATTCGAGATGTCGTTTTGTGCTTGAAATCACATACGTGTCAACACACGTATGTTAGAATGTTAAGAATGTGCATACGTATGTACGCGTGACTTTGAAATCGTCTAAATAAAATCATATTTGATTTTATTTAAATAATCGTAATTATACGCGATTTCGTTTTCATTCTAAAATATGAATTTTATTATTCTAATATGTTCGGGATTTCGTTACGATTCCAACGCAACTTGAACGGTTTAAATCGGAGTTGAAACGGACGAAATATGGTCAAAATATCAAAATAACCTTAAAAGCCCAAAAATGGTTGGGGCCGGGATCGAACCCGCGACCCCTGGAACTGAAACCACACACCCAACCAACTCCTCTACAATTCCTTTTGTAATAAAGTTCTGATTCAATTGTTTTTAATCACAACTGATCGGGTTCCCCTTTGTTTCTTTAGACCGAACCACATCACATCCAATTGAGCCAAAATTCGAACCAACCCAACCTTCAAACCATAGGGCTATTGTCCCAGAAACCCAACCGAATCACTATGTTGTTTTAATTTGAGTTTTGGGTTTCGTTTAAACGATCAATTCGTTCCTAATCAAACCCAACTCAAACTAGTTCGTACTCAAATTCAAATCAAATGAATTGATTAGCAACAAATCTTAAATTCATAGGGTTTTTAATGAACAACTGATTTAGTTTCAGTCTGTGGTGATTGATCGAAATATTAAGTTCATTTCTTTCAAATTCCCGATTCGTTTTTATCTCAACACCCACGTAATTGGTTTATACTCATATCGAATTTTTTTGATAAAATTAACATAGGGGTATTGCTAATCGCAACTTTATGAACCTAGGAATGTAATTTAATTTGACTTTTACATTCATCCGATCTAAAACCCCAAGTCACTTTGTATTCGAAACCCTAGAATTTAAAATCATTTGATTCGATGTAATTTGATGAAATTAATAGGGGTATTTCGTTTAACAGATTGTTCCGAAACTGAGAGTATGGTTTAATTTGATTCTCAAACACATTTTTATGAAAACCCCCAAACCATTATTTCCTTATGAACCCTAGGATCAAAATCACACAATTCGATATCTCCAAATGAAATTAACATAGGTCTTTCATTCCTTGTGATATCACGAAAGTTTCTGTAAAAATCAATTAGATTTTAGTTTCATTTTGTTAAAAATCCCCCAATTCGTTTCTATCAAGAACCCTAGAATTCGAATTCAATTAATTCGATGTTAAAAGCCGAAATTGAGACATATTAACTCTTAGTCGGCATGTTTAGTTTAAGTAGGACTAGATTTTTACCTTGTTTGATGCCCAATTGTAGTATCCCGACTTTAAGTTTGATCTTCGGCCACCCTTGGATCAATTTCGCTATCTGGAACTCTTGGAATCGAATTGATGTGTGAATAACTCTCTAAAGATGCCGATTTATGTTTAGGAAGGTTCAATTGTGAGAGTTTTGATCTAATTTTGAGGTATTGATGTTCATGTGTAACGGTTTCAACACTTTTGAATCGTTTCATGATTAATTCGATGCATTAATGGATTAAAACGTATGCAAACGGTTTATGATCATTATTACAATGATTATGGACGATAAATTCGCAATTACCATTTCGAATTTGATTAATTTCGAATTTTTTTCCTATTTTCTACACGAATTTTGACTATTAAAAGTCAAAATTGTGTATTATATGGTAAATTCTTATAATTTAAGTGTTTGTACACTTGTTTTGGTTAATTCCAACCTTCGTAGCTGTTTTTGTTCGAATTCACACCATTTCGGTTAATTCTAAAGTTAACGGGATTAATCCGGAATACCGAATTGTCACTAATCGACCTTCTTAGAACTGTGTTGGGCTTGATTAACCCAATTGGGCCTCCCAAATACTATTGGGCCTATCTTGGGCTTATTGGACCTACCTAAACCTCAATGGGCCTACAATGGCCTTATTGGGCCTACCTTGGCTTCTTAGGCCTACATTTGTCTTATTGGGCCTTCATAAACTTCATTGGGCCTGACTTGTCTTGTTGGGCCTTCCTTACCCTTACTGGGTCTTCTTTGGCTTTACTGGGCCTTCTTGGGCCTTACTGGGCCTTCTTTGGCCTTGTTGGGCCTTCATTGGCCTTGTTGGGCCTACGAGGGTTAACGAGGTTAACTCGAAAAGTCGGATTGTCACAAATGTTGTATGATACCAGCAAATTGAGTCATTGGAGCTTTCAAGTCTTCTCTCATGTAATAAATCGGCATTTGATTGAGTGCAGATAAAGATTTGAAATCCAATTCAGACAGGTCATCTTTGTCAGTGAAGATGTATGATTTATCTAGACATTCTACCACAAGATTTCCATCATTGTTAATAGAAACTCTTTGTGGATTTTTCAGAATTTTCACCTTTTGCTCATTTCTTCTTACTTCATATCCAATGAACAATTCTTCTGAGTCTTTTCTTAATCTTCTGATTAGCCTCAAGAATTGAAGAAGATTTCTCCTACCAAAATTTGAAATTGGTTTGCCAATTTTTAGATTATCCAAAAAAATGAGATAAGAGTTTTCAAGAAGTCTCACTTCTGAATAGGCATATAGCCTTATATCTGTTGCACTTAAAACTCCATCTCTTCTGAAAATTACTAGCTCCCATGATTTTTCATCATAAGCCCATCCAGTTATAGGAAACTCCTTCATATTTCCAAAAATTTTCTTTTTCTTTATTTCAGGCGGTTTCAGCTTCAGATTTTGTTCACTGAATTTCTTTTCATACTTCTTAAATTCTATCAAGACTTTATCTTGATCCAAACTACCATCTTGCAGTCTGTATAGTTTTACACATTTTCTTAGAGTATCTTGAAAAGCTGCTGGTCTAGCATAATTACTTCTGTTTACTAGATCTAGACCAGCCAATTCAATTAACTCTCTATCAGACAGATTGAATATCTGAAAAAATGGATAAAAGCTTTCCACCGCCCCTGTATCTCTTTTGACTTGGTATGCATCCCAACTCCAGTCATATTTCCATCCCACTATGTTTGACTTTTGTTTCATTAGCTCTTGATCTTGAATAGTCAATGTTTCTTGGAAAGTCATTCCAGAATTTCTTGTGTATTGGGAGGAAACAGATGACTTTGGCTTTTCAAAATTTTGACTAGAGGAGATTGTTCTGCTGATGACAGGCATTTTTGATTTATCAAGTTTTACTTTCTTACCTCCTTTTTCATCTGTCTGCAAAAATTCTTTTACTCTTTTTATCAGAGTGTCCCTCTTCATTTTTGTATAACTTCTGGAGGGAACTCCCCTGTCATGTAAAAAATTTCTTAAAGCTTGTTCACTCATTGAATTTGGATCTGGCTGAACCAAACCCTTTGCAATTTCTGAATCAGCTATTTCTTGTTCTCTTCTTTTCTTCTCTTTATTTTCTCTCTCTTTCTTATCAATCTTAGTTTCATTTTGTGGATCAAGAAGAGAGTCAATTCTATCAGATTCTGCTGACAATTGCTCAAATGACATTAAATTGACTGTTTCAAACTCCAAGCCACCATACTCCACAAGCTTTAGTACTAGCATCATATGGGAGTCAGCCATAGCATTTGCAGAAAATTGTGATGCAAAGCTTTCATTGAATGAGACATTTGGTTCAATCATTTTGCTGGATTCTTGAATTTCTGGCATTAAAGCTTCATTTGCAGCCAATTCCTCATCAGTTAACTCACCCAAAATCCCAGCCAATGCTTTCACTTCTTTCTTATCAAACTTTGAAGAAGATATGGACTTTAAATCTTCAGATATTTTTTCTTTTCCCTTTGCCTTTTCTAGAGCATCTTCTTGTTTTCTTCTTAAAATGTCAAGATGTTTTTTGAGTAAGACTCTTTCGATCTCATTTCCAGGAATTCCCCTTGAAACTTCTTCCACAGATGGAATTTTGAATTTTAGCAGATCATCATTTGCTTTATTCATAATTTCAAAAAATCCATATTTAGTGAGAATTGCAGCCTTGAAATATGAGTCTAGTTCCTTGACTGATGTAACTTCTTTTTGAATTTTGGGAGATGGAGACGGGGATTGTGGTGGTGAGGAAGATTTGAGCTTTTTCATTTGTTCAGCATCATCTTTATCATGATCAAATTTCCTCTTCTCCCCCTTTGAGGAAGCATCCTCTCCGTCTGAACTGTAGACACTTTCATCAACTGCATCCTCAAGTTCTTCAATTCTTTCCCTTAACATTTGATTTTCTTTTTCAAGTTCTTCAATTGTTGATTCCAGAGATTCAAAGGAAGTCTCCGCTCTCTTTGATTTTGAGATTATGGCATTCAGCCTTGTAATTTCATTTGCAGCCTCTTGCAAAGAATTGATTCTGTTTTGATCAGTTTTCTTCAGAGCATCAATCTCCTTTTCTAAGATTTTGGATTTTGCTTTGGCTGATTTTAATTGAAGATTTATCTTTTCAATGTCTTTTTCAAAAGCCAACTGACTTGCTTTTAATTTCTCCTCTAGTTCATTAATCTTCTTTTCTTTTGAAATGATTGTGTCTTTGAGGTCAACAATGATAGCCTTTTGATCATTTTCAGCAAGACTTTGGGTTGCTGCAAGTTGAATTTTCAAATTTTGAATTTCAGATTTAAGAAGATCAACATGCTCCTTCATTTTATCTTGAGCCAATTGAGCATGAGTTACTTCGTTTTGAGCACTAAATAACTCTTGGCTCAAATTTGTGGATTTCTGAATGTATTTTTCTCTTTGAGCAATAGAGAATTTCAGATCACTTTGTATATCATCTACAAAGGCTTTTAAATTTTCTATCTCTTCCACTTGTGAATTTAGAGTGTTGGTAAATTGATTGACATAGTCATCACTCTTTTGAACATATTCTTGAGCTTGAGCAGCTGCTTCATTTAAATTTTTGATGTGTGCATCCTGACTTTCAATTTATGCATTTTGAACTGCCAGATGATTTTCTTTCTGTTCAAGTTCAATCAGAAGTCTGGTGATTTCAGCATTTTGTTCATCAAGAGCCTCTTGAAATTGATTATATTCTATCAGATGATCAACAAAATCCTTTTCAAGTTCAGCATTTAACTGATTTATTTCAGTTTCTCTGGAGTCAATTTGGGAGGCCATATGCTGCAACACAATAGGGATTATTTTTAATGCACCTAATGGTTGAGATGGATCTTGAGGTTTTGGTTGTGAATCTTGAATCTGCTCAGTATTAAGCACAGTTTCTGATTCATTTTGTTGCTGATTTTGTTGTTGTTGTTCTTGCTGTATTGTGACATCAACTTCCAAAGGAGAATTTGGAATTGATAATATATCTGTTGCTGTTTGGATTGGAGATGAAATGGGAGTAAAAATCTTGATCATCAGGTCTTGCCTGTGAATCAACTGAAGTTGCTGGAGAGCTATGTGCAGGAGTTAAAATCTGATCTTGAAATTCTTCATTATTATCACCATCATCATCATTGTCACCTTTACTGCTCTCACTGCTGGACACATCAGCATCAGAATCAATATGATCTGATGATGAAGAGCTAGAATCTTCATTCTAAACTTTAGCTATATCCATTCCCTGTTCAATCAATGCATCTTGTAGATCAAAGAATATTTGAGGAAATTCTACATCTCCTTCTTCAACTTTACCCCTGTTCATTGAAGGACATGTAAGATGATCATGATGCTTCAACCCATGAATCTTTTCACCAAATGGTTGCATATCTGGGTGCTGATTGTTGATTACTAACTGAATGAATCTAGGATACATCAAGAATTTTTTACTTCCTGCACTCACATTGGTTGTCATACCATTAAAAATAATTCTTGTAAAGTTGAAAGGGGTTGACATCAATAGGCTCATGATCATAGAAGTTGTGCCAAGTGGAAGCTCAAACCATCCAGATCTCCTGTTTGAAATGCAGTGTTGTAAGATGTGAGCTAGCAATTTCCACTTTGCTCCCAATTTACCTTTGAGAATTTGTCTTCTGGGCATTCCACCCGTATAACCAAGAAAATTTTGAAAGAAATCCAAAATTTCATCATCTGGGAGTTCAGTTATATCACATTCATCGTTTCCTAATTGCAAAACATTCCTTAATGTTTGTTCAGAAATGACGACTTGTTGGCCCCCAACTGTTCCAACAATAGTTCGAATATCATTTTGTACCTCTTCCACTGCTGTGATCCAGAACTCATTTATCATGTGTCGATACAGAGTCAGTCTTGCTGTTAGAGCAAACACCAAGCTTGATCGATTTATGAAACGAAGAATTTCCCTGAACCCATGAGCTTTGGGATGCTCGACATTCAGGAAAGCACACACATTGTGTTGGTCTGCGATTTCTAAAAGAGCCATATTTTTACGATGAGGGTCGTGAACTGGATGATGAAGAGAATTGAGGATTTGATTACAGTATAATGATGATTTTCGCTGAGGTTTGAGAGTTCGAGTGAAGGGTTTTTCGCTCAAGCTCAAAGGAGTGCTGATAAGGGTTAGGGTTCACTTTTCAAGTTCCTTTTATAGGTTAATTTTGCTGAGTACGAGGTTGAAATCTGGTGAAAACGTGAAAATTATTAATTTTTCACATGATTTCATTAAACTCTCACGTGCTCCTCCTCTTCAAATGATTTTACTCAAAAATGTGCTAAGTGATTGAAACTTTTGTCATCAGCACTGGTGTGTTAAGAAAGTAAAGTTTCCAACTCATGAACATCAGCATTGATCATTTGTTCACATGAGATAGCCAAAATTTTGAGATTTGATGGTTTTAAATGTCAGCATTGATTAATTTGTTAGGCAACATGCTACTTGATCAAGTTGTGCATCAGCTTTTGAGAATTTCTTATCAGCACTGAGATTTACTCATCAGCATTGAGAAATACTCATCAGCACTGAGAAACAGCGCTGACATGCTGAATACACTGGAACTTTATCAGCATTGGAGACTGTCAGCATTGAAATTTCATCAGCATTTGCTCTGAAACTTCATCAGCATTGGAACTTCACAATCAGCACTGAAACTTCATCAGCATTGGGACTTCACTGTCAGCACTGAAACTTCATCAGCATTAGGACTTCACTGTCAGCACTGAAACTTCATCAGCATTGGAATTTCACTGTCAGCACTGAAAATTACTTTTGAAAACAAACAGATTTTCATTATCAACTGTGTCAACTATTTGAAAATCAACTTATAAAAACTCCCTTTTCTTGAGATTAGCAACTTTCTAAATCCAGTTTATTTAAGCTATATTAAAGAAAGAAACTTTTTGATGTTTTCTGATGTGAAATTTTCTGTTTTGTTTGTTTTGAATCAAACTTTGATAAGTCACAGTGATAATTAAAATTTTACAGAAAATTAATATTTACATACTTAAATCTGATAAGAATTTGATTCTTAAAATCATATCTATTTTAGAACTCTTTATATCAAAAGAAATATTCGGAAATATCATTGAAAATTCAAACAATGGTATTGTTTATCCACTTAAACCCTGCTGATATAATCATAAACCAGATTATGAGAATTTGTTCAAATTAGATATCATTTAAATGTAACTTAGCAAGTTATCACAAACATAAAAAGGCACTTTTTGAAGTCGAATTGTAGAATATTTTAAGGATTTATGTAAGATCTCCACTTTACTACCATTTTATGAGTAAATATTTATGTAATTTGTTTTTCTTTTCTTTTCATCAATGACAAGCACTGTGTTCTATGAACACTTATTTGGTTGAAGTGTGCAGTCAAATTTGAAAGTTTTTCTCTGTTTTTGTTCTTTTGAGACATTGCATTATACAGACTGCTGTGTATAAATACACTTATTTGGTTGATAATGCAGCTGATAATGTAGACTTTTTAAAGTATGTGTATTTTAAATGGTGGGAGATAGTCATAAATTCAACTTTCACTTCTTATATCCAACATCAAAAAGATTTAATACCTTATCATGAAATAGATAACATGCCTTACATATTTTTCAATTTTTTAATTTTGTTTCTCATTCTCCAAAATTGATTAGATGTCAGCTGAGCCTACCAAAGCTTTGAGAATTTCAATATTCTGTCCTGAATCTTTTCTTCTTGATATATCCTTTTCCATAACAGATTCCTATCATTTTTCAAGAAATCAATATCAGATATACATAAAAATAATATATTACTGAAATTCACGTATTTTTTTTTTAAATTATCATTGTATCTTAGCAAAATTTAATCAATTTTCATATTTCATCATGCCTAGACTTTTTACCAGAAATTCAAACCTTTTTGGGTCTAATGCTTTGGTAAATAAGTCTGCAAGTTGAAATTCAGTATTTATGTACTTTAATTCTATCAATCCTTTTTCAGAGTTATCTCTAAGGAAATGATATCTTATTTCTATATGTTTTGTTTTTGAGTGTTGTACTGGATTTTTAGTTATGAAAATTGCTGCTTTATTATCTATTTTTATAGGAGTTTTCAAAAAGTTGAATCCAAAATCAAGCATCTGGTTTTGAATCCAGAGAACTTGAGAGCAACACTGTGAAGCTGCAATATATTCAGCTTCTGCAGTTGATATGGACACATTTGTTTGTTTTTTGCATTGCCAAGATACCAGCTTGTTACCAAGGTATTGACAACCTCCTGACGTTGATTTTCTATCCCAATTATCTCCCCCAAAATCACTGTCAGTATAGGCAGTTAAATAAAAATCCTCATCTTTTGGATACATTAAACCAAGATCAGGTTTTCCTTTGAGATATCTAAAAATTCTTTTGACAGCAACTTCATGGGATTCTTTGGGATCAGCTTGATATCTGGCACACAAACATACACTATACATAATATCAGGCCTGCTTGCAGTGAGATACATGAGAGAACCAATCATTGATCTGTAATAAGTTTGATTGACTGACTTCCCTGTTGGATCTGGATGAAGCTTGTCTCTTGGATCTGCAGGTGTTGAAGCTGGCTTGGAATCAGCGAGATCAAACTTCTTGAGAATATCTTTGACATATTTTGTTTGGCTGATAAAGATTCCATCAGGAATTTGCTTGACTTGAAGACCAAGAAAGAAAGTAAGTTCACCCATGGCACTCATTTGAAATTTCTTCTTCATCAAAGCCTCAAATTCTTCACATAGTCTCTTGTTTGTGGATCCAAATATTATGTCTTCTACGTACACTTGAACTACTAAGAGTTCACCATTTTCATGCTTCAAGAAGAGTGTTTGATCAATTTTTCCTCTTTTAAAATGATTTTCAATGAGATAAGAAGACAAGGTTTCATACCATGCTCTAGGAGCTTGATGCAACCCATACAAAGCTTTGTCCAATTTGAACACTCTGTATGGATGATCTGGATGTTCAAAACCTGGTGGTTGTGCCACATAGACCTCTTCATGAAGTTTGCCATATAGGAAGGCAGATTTGACATCCAGTTGATAAACAGTAAACTTGAAGGCAGCTGCATAAGCTAAAAAGATTCTGATAGCTTCAATTCTTGCAACTGGAGCAAACACTTCATCATAATCAATGCCTTCTTCTTGGGTGTAGCCTTGTGCTACAAGTCTTGCTTTGTTCTTGATCACAATTCCTCTATCATCTTTCTTGTTCCTGAATACCCATTTTGTGCCAATAGGTACTTGATTTTCAGGTAAATCAACAAGAGTCCAAACTTCTTGTTTTCTAAATTGTTGCAATTCTTCTTGCATTGCTTCCACCCAACTGTTATCTTTTAAGGCTTCTTTGATACATTTGGGTTCATCTTGAGAAAGAAAACAAGAAAATAGACAAACATTTGCATATTCATGCATACTCCTTGTTGTCTTTGAGGATAGATTGCCAATGATATTTGTGGCCGGATGATTTCTTTCAATAGTTCTGTAAGTTGAACTTATTGGCACCAAAGTATTGATATCTAAATTTGTGTCATTTAGATCAATAGAGGTATTGTCAGCAGAGAGAGTTGTATCAGATGAATGAGTTGATGTTGAATGTGTTGCTGATGAATTAATATTCAAAGGGGAATTTTGTGCATCAGCATCATCATATGATGAATGCTGATGAGTTAATGTTTCTGCAGATGAAACTGATGACATATGTGGATTTTGAGGATTAGAAGTAGTGGATGGATTATCAGAGAAGAGTGGTTTAATCCATCCTTCCCCAAAGTTTGTTAATTCTGGATCATCATCTTTTGTTCCACTTGAATTTGCATCATCAGATGGGAAAATATCAAAGCTTTTCATAAAAGAGTCCATGTCAAATAGCCAATCAGGACCTATACACTTTGTTTTGAAATTATGTTCAAAGAACACAACATCAGCAGTTTCTTGCAAAGTGTATGCATTTTTGTTAAAGACCCTGTAAGCTTTTGACACACTGGAATATCCAACAAAATATCCTTCATCTGCTTTTGAATCAAATTTTGACAATCTGTCAGTTGTGTTCAAAATAGAAACTGGACATCCAAAAGCTTTGAGAAATTTTATTTGAGGTTTTCTGGAGAACATGATTTCATATGGAGTTTTGTTTTGTTCTTTAACAATGAAAGTTCTGTTTTGAACATAGCAAGCTGTATTGACAGCTTCTGCCCAAAATGATAATGGAAGATTTGAATCTGCAAGCATTGATCTTGCAGCTTCAATTAGAGACCTGTTTTTCCTTTCAGCAATACCATTTTGTTGAGGAGTTCTTGCTGCACTGAACTGTCTAGATATTCCATTTTCAAGACAAAAATTGTCCAATGTTTCATTTTTAAATTCAGAACCATTGTCACTCCTGAATCCTCTAACTGATTTTCCCATTTGATTTTCAATTCTTTTCACCATCTGAATTACCAAATCAGCAGTTTCACTTTTCTTGTTCAAGAATAACACCCAAGAATATCTTGAATAGTCATCCACCATCACAAGACAATATTGTTTCTTTCCCAAACTCAACACATTTACAGGTCCAAATAAATCCATATGGATTAACTGTAATGTGGAGTTAAGTACACTTGCCATAATTGATTTGTGGGAAGATCTTTTCTGTTTACCTTTCAAACAAGCAGCACAGTGGTCAAAATAGACAAATTCCTTTTGTGGTAATCCAAAGACATGATTTCCAGTGACCAACTTGTTCATATATTTGAAGTTTGCATGAGCAAGTCTTCTGTGCCACAATGTTGATTCATCATCAGTAGCCTTTGAAAGTAAACAAGTTTCTTGAGATGTTGGTGGAGGTGACTCCATATCAAGAGTGTATACATGATTTCTTCTTGGGGTTCTCATCACCACCCATTCATCAGGAATTTTAAATCCAGGCTTAATAATCACACAGTCTTGCTTGGTGAAGAAGACTGAGTAGTCTTTATCACAAATCTGTGAGACACTCAACAGATTATACTGAAGCTGCTGCACATAGCTTACATTATCAAAGCTGAGATTTCTGCACTTTACTACTCCAGTACCAGTGATCTTTCCCTTCTGATCTCCTCCAAATGCAACAGAAATACCATTGATATTTTGAAAATCATGAAGCAGGTTGACATTACCTGTCATGTGCCTGGAACATCCACTGTCAACATACCAGATGTTTTCAGTTCTCCTTGGATGCCCCTGCAATCAATGAAACAAATTAATTAGACAAAGGAACCCAAGCCTCCCAGGTCTTGGTTTCCCGTTTTCAAAAGTTTGAAAGGTGACTTTCTGCATTTTTGATAAATCTGGCAAATCAGATTCATCCTTTTGTTTGTTTTTAGAATCATCTTTTAGTTTCCAATTTTGAGTGAATTGAGATTCAAATGAGACTTTCTTTTGATTGTTCTTTCCTTTCTCAACCTTGAGAGAGGAAGAAGAATCATATCCACTTGATTTATTAACAGATTTCTTCAAAGTTGATTTGCGATCAGCATGATGACTGCTTGGATCTGATTCATAAAATGAATTTTCATGAAAAATGTTTGATGTTTTTGTTTTGTGAAAGTTCTTATTTCTGATTTTTGGTGGAGTGAAGTTGTATCCATAGCTGTCATCATTATAGTACTGTTTGGTACCAAAACTATGTGTGGGATGTTGATAACCACCAAACATAGATTGCCATTGCTGAGGACAAACTCTTGATTGTTGATATGGGTAAATTTGTGTCTGATAATAATTTCCAAACATTTTATTTTCAGATTGATGTTTTCTGAATCTAGAATCTTTGGAATTTCGTGAATGATAGGCATTGTTTCCAGATTTACCCTTTGTTTTGTCAACTCTACTATTAGAAAAAGAATAAGCTGCATTTTTACTGTTCTGCATACACTCCAAACCAGGTTGATGATAGTAGCAATCACCAATACCATGATTGTTTGTTCTACATATAGAACAGTACTTTGAAGTGTTTGCAGAAACTGAAGAGTAGTGTTTATCTTGCAATCTTTTCTTTTTCTCCATAAATTCAGATATTTTGTTAAAATGATTCTTTGATTTGTATGTGCAATGTTTCCTTGTGTGAGACAAGCTTTTGCAAATTGTGCATTTTGTTGATGAATCTGAATTTGATGACTTAGATCCATTTGATTTTTCTAAATTCTGATTTGAATTAGAGACTTTTTGTTTGTTTTTCAAATTTGATTGGTTCTCAGATGTCATCAAATTCACAGTTTTATTTTCAATTGATGATTTCAAAGCATCAAAGGAGTTATTTTCAGCCAAGACAAAATTCTTAGAAGAAAATAAATGTGAATCATCACCAATTTCACTTTTCTGATTTTGAGAGTCAGAATTTTGGAATACCACTTTTGGACTGGTCATTGATTCAGGCATGGGTGTATAGTTTTCATTGTATGGAGGTGGAACCTCATGAAAACCCAACCCTGCCTTTGACTTTCCTTGAAGTTGACTATCAAGCAGATTAGTCAAATGTTTGGAAGAAGTTTCAAAACTTTCAAGTTTCAGAGTTGCAGTGGATAAATAAGATAGAGCTTTTGTTAATTTTGAAAAATTTTCATCATGTTCTTTTTGCAAATTAATTTCTCAGTTTTAAGTTTTTCATTATCAATTAAAAGAGAATTAATTTTATTTTCATGTGTGACTTTGTCATTTATCCACTGTTTCTCTTCAAACCTGCATTTGCTTAATTCTCTTTGTAAATCAGCTATGTGTTGTTTTGAAACTTCTTGCTTGATTTTACACTCATCAGAACATGGTTTGATTACCTCATTTCCCAGAGCCATTAAAGCAAGAAGTGTTTCATCAGTGTCTTCTTGAAAATTTTTTACAACAGCAATCATGGCTTGTGCAGGATCATACTCATCAGCATACTTGCTCCAATCAAAATCTTCTGAGTTGTTTGTTACCACAAGTGCTTTTGGCTTTGGTGGTTCAATGGCTTTCATTTGAACAACAGGTGCAGATTGATTTGATTGTTGATTTGACTGATATCTGGAGGTGTCTTTGGGAGCTTTGCAATCACGTGAGAAATGACCATAAAGATTGCAGTTGTAACATCTTACTTTATCAAGATCAATACCCACTTTTGTTTTATCAGCTTCAAATTTCATAGGACCATACTTTTTCCAGAATTTTTTGTGCCTCAAGACAACCATGGCCATCTGCCATTTGATATCCATTTCTTCAACATCCTTTGGATCTATTTCTTCAAGATCATGTTGAGTAAATTGAGCTTTTGCAAGAGAACTTGCAGCAAAACATTCAAAGCTTGCAACAAATGCTTTGCAAGCTTCTTGCTGCTCAACAGAATTGGTGTTTACAGAAAACTGTTGCTGAGAAAACTGTTGTTGAGAGTCATTTTGTGATAGAGGTGTCTGTGATGCTTGAGGTGTGGGAGTTGAATATACTCCAAATCCAACATTTTCATTAGGAGAGTACTGAGAATTACTCCTCCCTTCTTCAACAACCAAGGCTTGAACACCACCTTGAACACCAGCAGTCTTCACAAATTTGTATTGACCAACTTGAACAGTAGATGCTCGTGCTTTGACATCCATGTCAATAGCTTCAAGTTTGGCAATCATCTCTTCAATTTTTACTTCATCAAGCTTTTCGGTTTCCTTGATCAATGTAACCTTCTCAGTCCAGCTCTCTGGCAGTGTATTTAATAACTTAAGATTTATGTCATAATTATCAACTTTGATTCCAAAGGTTTTTAACTCATTGATCAATTGCACATAGCGTTGGATTTGTTGAGTGACTGTTTCACCAGACATGTGTTTGAAGTTATCAAACATCATTTTGAGGCTATCCCTCTTCATTCTCTTGATTTCTTCATTTCCAGCAAACATCACCTCCAACTGATCCCACAAGCTTTTTGCTGTTTCAAAATCTTTGACACATACTAAAACTTCCATTGGTAAAGCAGATTTAAGAGTACCATAGGCTTTAATATCCACTTTGACCATTCTTTTCTCATCATCTCTCAGATTTATTCCTCTAAGAGGTAAGCTTTTGTTGTGATACTTCAATCTGTTTTCTTCGCTCAAATCAGCAGGAACATATGGGCCTTCGACAATCGAGCACCACATCTCTGGATCAGTGCTATCGATATTTTTTGAAACCTAAGCTTCCACTGTTGGAAGTCAGCTGCATTCTTCAACACAGGGGGTTTGGCACCAGAAGAACCTGATTCAGAATATACAGACACAGTAGGTTGTGCTATTTGTTGATCTGCCATTTCTGTTAAAATTTACTTAGAATTTCTAATGAGTTAAGATTAATTCAGGATCTAATAACCTAGTCCAAATTTGTCCAAACAATTTGTTCAAATGATGGAATAGTAATCAGAGACAATTCTAAGTAAGTAACAAAAACAACAGAAATACTATTTTCAAAGATTTGCAATCTATTGAGGAGAATCGAAAATCAATGGAACAGTAAAACCTGAAATAACCACTTGACGCTTGAGACAGAAATTTGTGAATCGGATCACAAATTTCAACTATCAGACCGATTACGAATCAACTAGTGATGGGTAATCGTATACTCTAGATTGTTTTCACAATATTAAGATATGAGTCTGAAATCTCAAAAACACACAGTTTCACCAAGAACACACACAGTAAAACAAATCAATCAATCCATATTAATTAGTTTAACGAATTGATTTGATTTAAATTTGATTGTTCTAAACTATACGATTTCAAGCTAGAATCAGCTCTTGATCATAGAAATCATAACTTCAGCTTTTGATTTTCAGAAAAATCAAAATATCGAGCACTTGGCTCTGATACCAATTGTCAGGATCGGATCAGATCATAATCTGAGATCTGATGATAACAATAAGCTATGATTTCGATCAATTGCTAGGCGGAAACAGGCAATCAATCTAAGTTCAGTAACAATCCAAAATAACAAAACCCACAGTAATTAATATTCAAGACATATTTAATAAGAACAGTTAAGAATTTATGAATATTAAAGGCAGTTATATTGATTGTAGATCTGAAATCTCTCAGAGAATTACAGTGTGTGTAATCATCAGAAAGAGTACAAAAGCGTACAAATGAAAGACATAAAGGTCCTATTTATAGAAAACCTATTTCAGACCTACATAACTGTCCTAACGGATCACCGCTATCAAAATAACAAAATAAACGTCACATCAGTTATACATGTCATAACTGATGTCAGCAAAAACAAATAAACAGTGTAGTTTCTTCATCAGCAACAAATGAACATCAACATTGCATTATATAGTCATCAGCATTGCAATTTGACTTATCAGCAGATCACATCTTCATGTCAGCATTGTGAATTGGATGTCAGCATTGAGAAATCAATGTCAGCCTTGATGAATACTTGGTTATCATCAGCACTACAATATCTATCATCAGCATCACTTGGTCATCAGCATCTCAAGTGGTCATCAGCATCTCAAGTGGTCATCAGTATCTCAAGTTTTGTTTATCAGCACTTAAATATCCTTGTGGAATACCATCATCAGCAATGGACTTTGAATGTCAGCATTATAACTTTAAGTTGTCAGCATTGAAGAATCCTTTGAAAAATAGTCAGCATCTCTATCTTCAATAAGTTTGCTTTCAGCATGACAAATTCAGTTGTCAGCACAGCAACATCGACAAATCCTGCAATTCCTAAACACTTAAACATAAGAATCAATTAACAAATAATGATCTTATAACTAGAAAGGTTTAAGGTTCAGAGATATGGACCATATGTGTTGTCTATATTGTGCCTGTCAACACATCAACATATCATATGAATTTGAACTTTATTCAAATTTATCAGCAAATCAAAAATTAAATCTGTATAAAATAGAGAAACAGAAGTAAAGAGAGTTAGAATGTTGCCATCATTAAATGGACTTAATGAACTTGAAAATGGCAAAAGGGTTGGTTAATTGTGGGCAGAGCACCATCTCATAATGAAAACCTAACAGGTATTGGTGTTGGCATTGTTATTGTTGGTATTGCTGCGAAGACGACGAGGAGGCATGATTCTACAAGAGCTCAATTGAAAAGGGTTAGAATTTATATAGCTCAAAGAGTTCAAATAAGAAATAAAGAGTTCAAATGAAAGTTCAATGTAACATCCCAAAATTTTTCTAATACAAGTTATTTGAATTTACGTATGCGTAACATAAAATAAACTTATTGGGAAAATGGGCGAAAAATAACCAAGTAAAGTCTCGAAATCATGTACTCGAAATCTATTTCGAGTACACCAGTTCTCGAAAACCTTGTACTCGAAAATCCCTCAAATTCGAGTACAAGCTCACTGCCTATAAATAAGAGTGCCTAGGGAAATGTGTGAACCTTTGGATGGAAACACATTCTCTCTCGAGTACACGAAGTAGATTTCGAGAACACCAAGATTCGACTCTAAATCGCTGAGGAAGAAGAAGGAACACCTAGGAAGCTACCAGGAGGATCATCTGCCAACAAGTAAGTGTTCTATGCGAGAAAGTTAGGATTTTTATGAAAAAGTGAACTTATGCATAAAGCTTCCACCTTTATGCATAAAGTTTGAAACTTTGGGGTTCGAGTGTGTTGGTAACAACCTAAGGAACCTGTAACTAGCTCCCCATGGTCTTAGATGAATTTCCGAGATGGTTTATGATGGAAAAACGAGTACTCAAAAATATGCACAAAGGAATACTCGAAACCCTCATAAACTTCAAGTATACTAATTCGAATACAAGATTTCGAGTACTCATGGGGTTTCGAGTACACAAGGAAGCTCGAGTGTTCATGGGAATTCGAGTACACCAGTATTTTAAGTATTGGCAATATTTCGAATACTCCAGTTTCGAGTATATGGGAAGTTTGAGAATGTTGCAGTTCTAGAATACTGGGGAGGCTGGTTAGGAGGCTATGAGGACTCAGGATATATTCTAAGTCTAAGGGATGGTATGTAATGATACTATGTAATTAATGTAGGTTCTTAAGTCCCTAGCTAAGCAGTTCGGCTAAGGAAACAAGAGTCCACTATCAGATGAGTTCTAGAGGCCCTAGTTCATGTTTATGTTTTGGGCTAGCATACATGCTTATGTTATGTTATGATGTTATGTGTTTACATATGATGATGAACGAATGATTGTATGCCATGATTATGTATGCATGAATACATGCTAAGTAGGATAAATGCGCATGAAAGTATGCTAAGCATGATGAATGCATGGTAATGAGTTATGATGATGAACTGTGTGGTAACGTGCCATGATGATAGTAATCCACGAAGGTATGATGTATGATATTATGATTGCTAGTATGACATGTTTATGAGGCCATGATGTGTGATATGTGAAATAGATGCTAGCGTGACATGTGTATGATGAAAAGGTTACGATGAAATGATATGATGTTAGCATGACATGTATATGATGCTTTTATGCTATACGTGTGATGATAGAATGTTATGATGAGTTCCTATACTAGCACGACATGTTACGATGCTATGATGACTACGATGAATGATGCTATGGAGCTAGTTATCCAATATGATGAATGAATGATGCTCCTATATCTGTTATAGGAAATGTATAACTGATGATGACCCAATACTAGTATTGGGTAAGTATGAATGGTGACCTGATTACATGAGGATATGAACAGCCGATCGGGCTATAAACATGGAGTCGACTGGACTATAAACATGAGAGTCGATCGGACTATGAACAGGGAGCTCCTCGGGCTATAAACATGGAGTCGAACGGACTATAAACATGAGAGTCGATCAGACTATAAACACGAAGCCGATCGGGCTGTAAACATGGTAAGAGTCAATCATACTATAAACATGGACACGACCGGGCTATAAACACGGAGCCGACCGGGCTATAAACACATAGTCGATCGGGCTATAAACATGGCAAGAGTCGATCGGACTATAAACATGGAGCCTTGTGCCGGCATAAGCCCACTGCTCATGTTGATGACAGTGGTTTTGATGATGATGATGGTTATATGGTTACGATGATGAATTAGTTACGTGCTATGGGTTATGCGTTTGAAATGATTTTTCATGTTAAAAATGTTTAACTCACTAAACGATTATGATGTTTTATGAAAACTAGAACTCACCAGCGTAAGCTGACTTGATTTAGCATGTATGTCAGGTTGATGAGAATACAAGAGGACATGATGCAGCCGTGGCATAAAGTCGGACGATCCGATGGTTTTGGCAATAAGATATGTTTTGATACAGACACTTTACTGAATTCTATTTATCAAACTATGTTTACAATTCCGCTGCACTATTATGAAAGTTTTTAGTTTAAGAGCTATGTGTTATGACGAAACCAACTTCTGTGGGGTCGCCCGGGATCGGGGTCTCCCAAGTTGGTATCAGAGCCATAGTTTGAGAGATCTTGGCATCCCAAATGCCAAGAATTAAATTGAGAATGGGATTAAGTGATGCAGATTGCCAACCACGGATGAACGGATGCCACGAGCTGAATGTTAGGTACGATTTAAGATGTAGATGTAAGGTTAGAAGAGTAGTTAGTGTCCTGCACATTGAGGAGATGGGATGGGAAACGTCTAGAGCCTATGAGTTGGGTAAATGGTTATCAACATTATTAACGGTTTACAAAGCTTATTTCGTGCTAAAATGATTCCTGTAATGACTCATCAATTGTTGCATCCTGTAGATAGTTAAGATGGCCGGACAGAAGGGTAGACCACGAAAGCCAGTGCAAGCTACTGAGGAACCATGAGTTGAGACTGAAGAACCGATCATTGAGGAAGAAGAGCACAGCGAACGATCAGAAGGGGGGCCAGAGTTCACACTCGAGCCTATTGTGGTGAAAGCCATTTCTGATGAGGTCTCCAAAGTCTTGGATGAGAAGCTACCAGCCTTGATTGCTAAGGCACTGAAGGACGCTCTAAAAGACAAGCTATAGGGGACTAAGGAGAGCACCAAAGAAGATGAGGTTGTGATAATCGAGACTAAGAGCGGTGATTCTATGTCTGGGAAATTGAAAGGTTGTGATTACAAATCCTTCAAAGGATGCAATCCACCATCCTTTGATGGTAAGAAGGATGCCGTGGCCACCTGCCACTGGATATCTGCGATGGAGGCTGTTATCTCAATCAGTGAATGCCGAGTTGACCAAGCTGTCAAGTTTGCAGCTCACTTTTTTGTCAAATAGGCACTTCACTGGTGGAATACGATTAAGCAGTCCGAGTCTGCAGTTGATTTGGAGAAGATGGCTTGGGACGATCTCAAGGAACTTGTCACTAAATAGTTTTGTCCCAAGAACGATTTGGATAAAGTTGAAAGAGAGTTTCTGGTGCTCAAAGCTGGGAGCCTGAATCACAGGCAGTACACTTCACGGTTTAACGAGATGGCGAGGCTTGTGCCTCATTTGGTTGCTACTGAGGAAAGAAGGGTGAAGTTTTACATGGAGGGCTTGCCTCCAAAGGTCAGAATTCATGTCAAGGCCAATGCTCCCAAGACCTTTGACTCCACTGTTGAACTCAGTGGTATTGTGTGGGACGATGTGTTGGCTGTTGACACAATAAAGGAAGAGCTGAATGTAAGGGAGTCCTCCTGGACTAAGAGGGGTCGAACAGACCAACAAAAGTCTTCAGGCAAGAAGATCAAGCGAGAGGAAATAGGCCTATGCCGTAAGTGTGGCAAGAGCCACTCTAGGCCGTGCCGGGTGGGCACAAATTTATGCTTTCGATGTGGAAAGGTGGGGCATTTTTTAGCCAATTTCCCTGGTACTATCAGATGCTATAACTGCAATGGGATTGGACATCTGTCCAAGGATTGCAGACAACCACGGGCCGATGCTTCTGGCTCAGGTAAGAAAGAGGAGAAAGGAAAGAAGAAGCATAAGGCTAAAGCACGAGCCTTTACAATGACAAAGGATGATGCGATCGAGGACCCTAATGTGGTCATAGGTACCTTCTCTATCAACAATATTCCTGCTTCTGTATTGTTTGATTCTGGTGCCAGTATGAGTTTTGTATCTTCTAGTTTCTGTGATGGGTTATCTGGGAAGGTTAAGAAGATAGATCGGGTATTTGATGTAGAGACGGCTATTGGTAAGATGACCAGGGTGACTGAGTCTATTGATGATTGTTATGTTGAGATAAAAGGTCATAGGTTCCCTGTCCGATTGTTTCTCATTACCTTAGGAGGCTTCGATGTAGTTTTGGGTATGTACTGGTTAGCCAAATACGAGGCTAACATTGTATTTCGACGAAAGATGATATGTTTACGTGCGATGGATGGGAGCTCCGTGACGGTTTATGGTGATAAAACGATGTATGCGCCGAAGATCATTTCAATGATCAAGGTTGATGATATGATGAGGCGGGGGTGTAGTGCCTACTTGGCCTATGTAATTGAGGAACGTGATGATATGAGGAAGATTGATGATGTTCCCGTGGTGCGTAGCTTCCCTGATGTATTTCCTGATGAATTGCCTGGATTACCACCCGAGCAGGAAATTGAGTTCCAAATCGACTTAGTGCCAGGGGCACAACCCGTTGCCAAAGCACCTTACCGTTTAGCTCCCACAGAAATGAAGGAAATGATGATCCAAATACAGGAGCTCCTTGATAAAGGTTTTATACGACCGAGTGTCTACCCGTGGGGAGCACTAGTGCTGTTTGTGAGGAAGAAAGATGGAAGCATGCGTATGTGTATTGACTACAGGGAACTGAATAAGTTTACCGTAAAGAACAGGTATCCTCTACCTAGAATTGATGACTTGTTTGATCAATTCCAAGGTGCAAGCTGGTTCTCAAAGATAGATCTCCGATCCAGTTACCATCAATGGAAAGTTCGAGAGCAGGATATTCCAAAGACTGCTTTCCGTACGCGTTATGGACACTACGAGTTTCTCGTTATGTCGTTTGGATTGACGAATGCTCCCGCAGCATTTATGGATTTGATGAACAGGGTATGTCGACCGATGTTGGACCGATCGGTGATAGTGTTTATTGATGATATTTTGATTTATTCAAAGAACGAGGGAGACCATGCTTGCCACGTACGTGAGGTATTGGAGATCCTGAGGAAAGAGAAACTGTATGCTAAGTTCTCCAAATGCGCTTTCTGGTTACGGGAAGTACAGTTTCTGGGTCATGTGGTGAACCCAGACGTCATTATGGTAGACCCAGCTAAAGTTGAAACGGTTATGAAATGGAGCCCTCCGAAGCCACCAACGGAAGTACGCAATTTTCTTGGTTTGGCCGGCTATTATCTGAGACTTATTCAAGACTTCTCCAAGATAGCGACGCCACTGACGAAGCTTACGAAGAAAGATGTAAAGTACGAATGGGGCCCGAACCAAGAACAAGAGTTTTCAGTGCTTAAGGAGAAACTTACCCAAGCTCCTGTTCTAGCACTGCCGGATGGAAATGATGATTTCGTTGTGTATGCTGATGCATCACGACAAGGGTTGGGATGCGTACTGATGCAAAGGGGAAGGGTGATAGCTTATGCTTCGCGCCAGCTAAAGATTCATGAAGCTAACTACCCGACTCACGATCTTGAACTCGTTGCAGTAGTGTTTGCATTGAAAATATGGAGGCACTACCTGTATGGAGTTAAGAGTACCATCTATACCGACCACAAGAGTTTGAAGTATTTCTTCGAGCAAAAGGATTTGAATATGAGGCAGAGATGATGGCTTGAGCTGCTGAAGGATTATGATTGTGATATTCTATATCACCCGGGCAAGGCCAATGTGGTGGCAGATGCTTTGAGTCGCAAGACTGATCATCCTGTCATACGAGTAAAGTTGTATAGTTTGGTGATTACGCCAGACTTTCTGAACGAGCTCAAGCAGGCGCAACAGGAAGGGTTAAAGGAAGAAAACATGGGTTTTGAACGTGTCTTCAGACAAGTCAAGAACTTGGATGAAAATGACCATGGGATAAAGGTACGATTCGGGCGTATGTGGGTGCCCAGAAATGGGGACATTCGATCGAGAATTTTAGATGAATCCCACAAATCACATTACTCGGTTTATCCCGGTGCGACGAAGATGTATCAAGATCTTCGGAAGGATTATTGGTGGCCGGGTATGAAGTTTAATGTGACGCAGTATGTGAACCAGTGCCTTACTTGTGCGCAATTGAAGGCTGAACATCAGAAGCCCTACGGATATGTACAACCTCTTGAGGTACCAGAATGGAAATGGGAACACATCACCATGGATTTCGTCACTAAGCTACCGAGAACAGCTAAACGACATGATACCATATGGGTGATTGTGGACCGGCTGACAAAGAGTGCACACTTCCTCCCGATCAGCGAAACGTATACGTCCGAAAGGTTGTCTGGGTTGTTCGTAAAGGAGATTGTGGCCCAACATGGACTCCCTGTCTCCATTATGTCAGATCAGGACACGAGGTTTAGTTCCAGGTTTTGGAAGCAGTTTCATGATGCTATGGGAACGAGGTTAAACATCAGTACCGCCAATCACCCTCAACAGATGCTTAGGGCGTGCATTATCGATTTTGGAGGGAGCTGGGATGACCACTTGCCATTGGTGGAGTTTTCATACAATAACAGCTACCACTCTAGTATCAGAATGCCCCGTATGAGGCTTTGTACGGAAGGCGATGTAGGACCCCGGTATGTTGGGGTGAAGTTGGATAGAAGTAAATGGGAAACAAGGCTGCCGTAATTGATATGGAAGAAAAGCTACGGGTGATAAAAGCACGTATGAAAGTTGCACAAGATCGCCAAAAGTCCTACGCTGACAAGCGCCGAAGACCGATCGAGTTTAATGTTGGCGATCAAGTGTTGCTGAAAGTATCACCATGGTAAGGAATCATTTGATTCAGAAGGCGAGGTACATCGGACCGTTTCAGATAAAGGCAAGGGTAGGAAAAGTCGTATATCGACTGGATCTACCAGAGGGGCTAAACGGGATTCATCCTACCTTTCACGTGTCACACCTTAGGATGTGTCTGGCAAACGCACAAGCCCATGTTCCTTTGGATGACATTGAGGTAGATGATAGACTGAACTATATTGAAGAACCGGTTGCGATTGTGGATACGAAGAAAAAGTAACTACGAAATAAAACGGTTCGTCAAGATAGAGTTCAGTGGAAACATCGAAAAGGTTCAGATACGACATGGGAAACAGAAGATGAAATGAGGAAACTGTATCCTCATTTGTTCGAGTTGTAAAAGAGTTGGGTTTTGGGACGAAACCTATTGTAAGGAGGGGAGACTTGTAACATCCCGAAATTTTTCTAATACAAGTTATTGGAATTTACGTATGCATAACAGATAATATACTTATTGGGAAAATGGGCGAAAAATAACCAAGTAAAGTCTCGAAGTCGTGTATTCGAAATCTATTTCGAGTACACCAGTTCTCGAAAACCTTGTACCCGAAAATCCCTCAAATTCGAGTACAAGCTCACTGCCTATAAATAAGAGTGACTTGGGAAATGTGCAAACCTTTGGATGGAAACACATTCTCTCTCGAGTACACGAAGCAGATTTCGAGAACACCAACATTCGACTTTAAATCGCTGAGGAAGAAGAAGGAACACCTAGGAAGCTACCAGGAGGATCATCTACCAACAAGTAAGTGTTCTATGCGAGAAAGTTAGGATTTTTATGAAAAAATGAACTTATGCATAAAGCTTCCACCTTTATGCATAAAGTTTGAAACTTTGGGGTTCGAGAGTGTTGGTAACAACCTAAAGAACCTGTAACTAGCTCCCCATGGTCTTAGATGAATTTCTGAGATGGTTTATGATGGAAAAACGAGTACTCGAAAATATGCACAAAGGAATACTCGAAACCCGAATACTGGGGAGGCTGATTAGGAGGCTATGAGGACTCAGGATATATTCTAAGTCTAAGGGATGGTATGTAATGATACTATGTAATTAATGTACGTTCTTAAGTCCCTAGCTAAGGAGTTCGGCTAAGGAAACATGAGTCTACTATCAGGTGAGTTCTAGACGCCCTAGTTCATGTTTATGTTATGTTATGTTATGATGTTATGATGTTATGTGTTTACGTATGATGATGAGCGAATGATTGTATGCCATGATTATGTATGCATGAATATATGCTAAGTAGGATAAATGCGCATGAAAGTATGCTAAGCATGATGAATGCATGGTAATGAGTTATGATGATGAACTGTGTGGTGCCATGATGATAATTATAAATGTTATGCTATGATGATGATGCTAGGATGCTAGGACGATGGTGTGATGTAGGATATGATGATTGCTAGTATGACATGTTTATGAGGCCATGATGTGTGATATGAGAAATATATGCTAGAATGACATGTGTATGATGAAAAGGTTACGATGAATTGATATGATGTTAGCATGACATGTATATGATGCTTATATGCTATACGCGTGATGATAGAATGTTATGATGAGTTCCTATACTAGCACGACATGTTACGATGCTATGATGACTACGATGAATGATGCTATGGATCTAGTTATCCTATATGATGAATGAATGATGCTCCTATATGTGTTATAGGAAATGTATAAATGATGATGCCCCAATACTAGTATTGGGTAAGTATGAATGGTGACCTGATTACATCAGGATATGAACAGCCGATAGGGCTATAAACATGGAGTCGACCAGACTATAAGCATGAGAGTCGATCGAACTATAAACATGGAGCCGCTCGGGCTATAAACATGGAGTCGACCGGACTATAAACATGAGAGTCGATCGGACTATAAACGCGAATCCGATCGGGCTATAATCATGGTAAGAGTCGATCGGACTATAAACACGGAGCCGACCGGGCTATAGACATGGTAAGAGTCGATCGGACTATAAACATGGAGCCTTGTGCCGGCAGAAGCCCACTGCTCATGTTGATGACAGTGGTTTTGATGATGATGATGGTTATATGGTTACGATGATGAAATAGTTACGTGCTATGGGTTATGTGTATGAAATGATGTTTTCATGTTAAAAATGTTTAACTCACTAAACGATTATGATGTTTTATGAAAACTAGAACTCACCAGCGTAAGCTGACTTGATTTAGCATGTATATCAGGTTAATGAGAATACAAGAGGACATGATGCAGCCGTGGCATAAAGTCAGACGATCCGGTGGTTTTGGCAATTTGATATGTTTTGATACAAACACTTTACTGAATTATGTTTATCAAACTATGGTTACAATTCCGCTGCACTATTATGAAAGTTTTTAGTTTAAGAGCTATGTGTTATGACGAAACCAACCTCTGTGGGGTCGGCCGGGATCGGGGTGTCACATTCAATCACAAAGCAGTATTTGGATTGTATTCCTAAAGGAATACCTTTGACAGATCAAAGTGTTTAAGTTCATTTTAACTTTCAGAAAGACATAATTTAGCCTATAGGTTCATACTCACTCCAAGGGTTCCCAGGAAAGCATAACAGGTCCATCGGTTGATTTGGATTTATGCGAAATGCTTTCCTAGACAGAACACCACAAAGTACAGGTATTCCCCCTTCCAGATTGTATGTGTTTCCTAATCATTAGAATGAACCTAAAGACTATTGATGGGATTCAAGATTAGACTTTGAAGTCTAAGATCATTCCTCGTGATGACGATCCGCGTTCAAGTCATAAGAAAGGGGTCGAGAAGTTTTGAACCTTCAAATCTAGTGTGTGCATACTAAGGCATCAAAAACTAGGTTCAAGCATTTGACCTACCAAATAACTAGTCAAATTGTACAAGTAGTTACATAAGCAAGTATGACCTATCATGGCAACTAATAGTTCAAACAACAATTCATGGCATAGCATGGAAACTATAAAGTCCAAATAAGAGTTCATAGCCTAAGAGTTCAACTAAGGCATCCTATGGTTATAGTCTAGGTCATCTAGTTCAAATAACCTAATTCTCTATAATCCAGGCTTTGATACCAATCTGTAACACCCCGACCGATGGCAAAAACATCGGGGCGGCACGAAGTGTAGATTGTTCATAGCACAAGGTATAAAGTTGTAAATAGTTCATACATTAAATTCGTACATTTTACATTGTTTCAAATGATCAACCCTAACTGTTACATTCTTTCAATTCTAATACATTGAATACAAATTAAATGTAAGCTAATCCAAGCTCGTTAATATAGCTAACTTGTTATTTCCACCTGAAACATGTTTAAAATCAAGTGTCAACTACAGAGAGTTGGTGAGTTATCATAGGTTTAATCATATAACAAAATAGCTTAAATAATAAATATGTTATCACATGTGAATTCCAATATAAATGCACAAAGATTGTAAATGAACAAACATTAGATCAGATAGTTAAGTTTGACCAATAGGGAACAATCACCGAGAGTTTTCCCCCACAGGGAAGACCCATCCTGGGTGGGTGGTCATTCCAATGTCTACACACCCCTCAAACGCCGCGTAGTGGCCACTACGGGGCGTTTTGGTACGGATTGTACTTTCTTGGTCAAACGACAGGGGCTTTGATTAGACCTAAACGCCCGTAGTTGCCACTACGGGGCGTATGGGTACGATCTTATGAAAAAGTGCCGACAGTGTCAGTTGATTAGACCCAAACGCCACGTAGTGGTCACTACGGGGCGTTTAGGGTTAGCCCTAACCTAAATGCCCCGTAGTGACCACTATGAGGCGTTTATGTTTAAAACGTGCCAATTACTTTGTAACTTACGAATTCATCGTCCATATATACACACATATTGCGTTACAATATCAAACGTTTACTCGAATCACTTGACGTATAGTTGATCGAGTTTCTCTTGTTTCCTTTATTAAATATCTACACTCTACACCCGTATTGTTATTATTATTTATTGTTATTATTATTGTTATTGTTATTATTATTTATTGTTATTATTATTTATTATTATTGTTATTGTTATTATTATTTATTGTTATTATTGTTGTTATTATTGTTGTTATTATTATTATTATTATTTATTGTTATTATTGTTATTATTGTTATTATTATTTATTGTTATTGTTATTATTGTTATTATTATTTATTGTTATTGTTATTATTCTTATTATTATTTATTGTTATTATTATTTATTATTATTATTATTGTTTTATTTTTTCAGCCTTCAGACATATCTTCTTCTGATGAGATGGAGTTTGTTGATGACGATATGGGACAGCCGCATGTTGATGATCTAGATGTCGAGCATTTCGACGAGCTTATGGACCACCCTTGGTTGCAGTTTCCTCAGAGTACGAGCAGACGTAATAGGCGCGATCGACTCCAGAAGAAGGAGATGGGCAACTAGAAGGCCATTGACTACGATTTTCTGGCCGCGCTTGGCGATCATTAGCGAGGACACGCCATGGTTTCGTCTGTTTGAGATGACGTATGCTGCACAGTACCGACTCATCACGGTGGAGTTTCTTTCGACATTTAGGTACAGGCCTCAGGCTCCTGATTTCCAGCCACAGCCAGGTCAGCCGCAGCCGGCGGAGGTATCCTTCAGACTCTACGGATTTCCATACCACTTGTCATTGGCAGAGTTTGGGAGTGTGCTTGGTCTGTACCCCGAGGAGGAGACTCATATGCCGATCTACACGACGGCTATTCATACAGCTGACGACGCCGTCGTCAGTGCTTGATGGCCTCGGATCTGCGACGATGCCTTTGTCCGCAACGCCCGGGTCACGCGTATTTGTGACCTGCTCATTAGGTATTTGCACCGGTGCATTGCCTCGTCTGTTACAGGACGTGGCATGAGCCAGGAGTGGTGCACTTCACAGGATTTATTTTTGTTGTATTGTATATTGAGTGGGAGACCGTGCAACCTTGCACGTTGTCTTGCGGAGTACTTTAGCACATATTACCACTGCCAGGAGAGGGGGCTGATCTACGGGGGCGTGTATGTGACCCGTATTGCTCGTTTTAACGGGCTTATCGATTTGGAGCCCATCGGTATGGAGGCCTTTCATCCTGTTCGTTTAGATCGACGGACGGTGCAAGGCATGCATATCGCGCGGAGTTTCCCACGGCTCGGGCTTCGAGTTTCGCTCGAGAAGGGGGTCATTTGGTAGCCAGGGCCAAATGATCTACATTACAGAGACGAGGACCCTATGCCCCAGCAGCCGCAGCCAGATCAACAGCCATAGCAGCCGCCACCGCAGCAGCCGCCGCCGCCGCCACCGCCACCCCCACCACCACATGGCGAGGGGGAGCCGCATCAGGATGTGCCGCATCAGGATGTGCCACATCAGCATCCTGAGCGCATATACAGAGCGGTGCGGCTTCCTGCTCGTGTCAAGGCTATGCTGCAGGGTATTGCTGATGCGACACAGCAGCTCGAGCTCACACAGTAGCAGGCGCAGATCCAGCAGTAGCATCTCCAGCATACACAGCAGCAGGTCGAGCACAGTCAGCGGCTCGCTCATACCAGCGAGCAGCTGACGTGACGAGTGGATCGGTTGGAGGATCTGATCTCGTGGCATGTGCATGTCGAGCTTAGGCATGCACAAGGTGAGGGTATCGAGCTTCCTGCAGTTCCTTAGCCATGAGATTATCCTCCTCCCCCTCCACCTTAGTATTTTCAGTTATATTTGTATTGTTTAAACAGACACTTGTATTCATGTTTATGGTTTGTATATATTTGGTGTTTTAGTTGGTGATGCGTGTTTATTATTTAAATATGTTTTCTTGGTCATGCGTGTTTATTATTACATGTTTTGTTGGTGATGCGTGTTTATTATTTACATATGTTTTGGTTGGTGATGCATTATTTATCGTATTATTCTGTAACATCAATATGCTAAAACAAATAACGTCATTCATATATCAATTAATTAATATATTTAAATTTTAATTAAATCTAATAATTAAAAACATTTTTGGCTTTTAAAACTAAAAGTTTTAAAAAACAATTAAAAATAAACGAACCTAGAGACCGTAAAAAATAAAAAACAAGTTTTAAACAAAAAACATGCGTTTAAAAAAATAACTAAAGTTTTTAACGTACGAGAGAGGCGTCGTAAAATATAAACGTAACGAGAGATGCGTCGCAAAATATATAAATAATTTTTAAACAAAACTATTATATTTTTAATTTTTTTTACAAAACAACTATATTTTTACACCCCAAAAACATACCCAAACCCCCCAAAAACATACTCAAACGCCACAAGGCTACTGAGTTTAATTTTTTTAAACATATACGCCCCGTAGTGGTCACTACGTGGCGTATAGGTCTGCAAAGGCTGACAGAATGTCTGATCGTTTAAGGTTGTCAGTCTGTAGTCAAAACGCCCCGTAGTGGCGGCGGGGTGTTGAATTAAAATTCTGGGGTGTGTAGATAACCCCTCCCTTGATTAATTTTATCAAGGGCTATAAATCTTTCCTATCCTTCTCACGTTAAAACCCCTTTGTATCCGATCCTTCTCTTATATATATATATATATATATATATATATATATACATATACGATACAAAGAAATCCATAAATGGTTAAAATATATATTTTGCCCTTTTCATGTAAAAAGAATGCTCTATCACATGGCACAATCTGGTTCAATCTTCCATTTCTCCACCATTAGATTTTAGTTAAACGGTTAACGCACTAATAGTGGGTTAACAACGAATTGGTCCCCTAAAGACATATATATGTATATGTATATGTTATATAAAGCATCGTAAAATTTAAGATTAGAAAATGAATTATAATCGCAACATACAAAACAATAATAAACTTTAGAAATTAACATAAGATATATTTTGTAATGAATATATCTTAATTTAAGAAGGTAAGACCTTAATTTTTGATCTGTACAAAACTAATATGGATTTTTGTTAGTAAATTTCAACGATTTAAAACGAATATTTATCGGTTAATTGGAGTGACGGTAATCGGCAAATATATTTTATAATTTATTCATTTATACCTTCAGATTTTGTTTATATGGCCGACCAAATGATTCATATACAACATTGTTGAAGTTTACATAATTGCCATTAAGTTATAATATTTTAGAAAATAGAATATGTGCTAATAATTCTCAGTCAGTGTAATAAACTTAGCTTAAGAGCAATTAAATTTATTCATTTTATTGCTTTAAAACATGATGTTTAGTTAGATGATATATATTATATACGAAGTATATAAGATATATTTTGTAATGAATATTTCATCATATAATTAAAATAAAGAGTTGTAATGAAATTTAATTAGATGTATATATATGTTCACAGTTAGTAATTCTGAGTTTCTATTTACTTTACCAATAAAACAATTTTAGCTTATTAAATTGTTGGCTCAAAGTCATATAAAAGTTTGTAGTTTGGAATTTTATAACACAGATAGAACAAATTCTAAATATGATTTAACATCAGGTTCATAATTTTGAGGAAGAAGTTAACTCATTGATACACAGTTTTTATTCAAGAATAAAGGTACGGATAAATCTGAAAACCCTTTCTATTATAAATTTGTGTTTAACCTGATGCGATAGATCAGGAATGAATACTCTGAATATATTTGGTATTTAGTTATGGATTGTATGTTTTGTTTATGAAATTGATGATATAGTCTATGTTAGAATTTAGTATTCATTTTAGTATTATTTTTGCGTAAATGTAATTATCATTGCTGATAAAGTATTTGTTAGAAATAGATGAATTTATAATTATTTAATTTGAATTATATTACTATGAATTGTTATCTGAAATCCGATACCTGAGCAACTCTATCTATGGGGGTTCTATAGGCTTGTCATTGTGGTAACGATGACTTGGCACCTCCCGTGACGGTGCGATTAGACACGTCGTCTCCATTTTATATTTATACCTATGTACTCATAGAAGTACTTATCTATATCTGTTAAGAGGTATATGCATTGGTCCTTGGATATATATATCTGTTTCTGTTGGATGGTAAGTGTATGCCAACACCCCATCACACACATTTGGTACTTTGGGACCGCAGCCCTCTGTACAACCATGGTTACTACTGTTCTCTGACATCTTAATCTGGCTCATTGGGTATTTCCTTTAAGCTGAATGACTTAAATAATCTGATATCTAATTGTCTGAAATTTGTTATTATGAGATATAATCTGAGGTATGATAATATTTTGACCTGTTAATTTATGAATTATGTTAATGTTCATAACAAATCTAAGAATCTGAGATTTAATGAATGGTATGACTGCTATCTTAAATCTTAAGTCTAATATGTTAAGATGAAAACTGATTTATTATATTACTAGTAGTTTCTTTTATTTATCCCACTGAGCTTCGCTCAGTCGCATTGTTCCTTCGCGGTAGGTTTGCAGGGAAATAACAAGATTTGGTGAAGAGTGAACAACAAGACAAGAGTTCTGAAGAAAGAATAATTATGGAATTTTTAATAATTATATTAAGACTTTTAGTGAACTATTGGATATTTATGATGTTGGTTTTTGAACTTATGTAACAATCTGAATCATGATTCATATTTAATTATGCCTTAATTAGTATGTTTGATTTCTGTAAAAGTGACACATTAGCCCTAACCGGACTGGGGTGTTACAAATGTGCAGATTGTTTATAAGCTCATGCGTTACTAAAATTTAATCATCTCATATCATTTCAAATATTTAAATTAATTACACAAAAATAATATTTAACATGAGACAGTTACATCAAGATAGACAAAAGTTGCATCTAAGTTAACTAAATCCTAATCTTAAGTAGATCATGTTAAATTAGCTAAGTCCAATATCCTATGTGATGATATCCAAAAGTGTAGAGCTATCCTCCCTACTTCTCCTCATTCCATGAAACGTGTAAAAATCAAGTGTCAACTACAAAAGTAGTTGGCGAATAGTCATATGTTTTTACACACCCAAAATAATTATCAAAATTTAAATAAACACATGTGAACCTGTAAAGATGAACATATCCTGAAAATACACTAACAAGAAGATCACCAAATCTTCCAGATAAATTCAATCAATTAAAGAAATTACAACAATAAAGAGTTTAGCATATAGCCATTGCAGAGGACAGAATTAAACTCAGTCAACATCATAAGATGTCACTTAATCAACAGTATAGGGAATCACTACGGAGGACCAAAGTCAACTCAATCTACATGGTTCTATGTCATTCAGAGTTTATCCTAATCACTGTGGAGGACCGAAGTCAAATCAACAATGCAAACATTCATCACGGAGGACCGAAGTCAACTCAACCAACAGCGGTTCTATGTCATTTAGAGTTTACCCTAATCACTACAGAGGACCGAAATCAACTAAATCAACAATCTGTCTTATCAATGCAAGTCTAGTGGCAATACGTCAATGACATCCAGGTTTCGCAAGTATGTTGGTCCCCAAAACAGATCAAGAACTGAACTTTATGCCTCCAATCTGCATCAGATGTAACTATAATGTGCGGAATCCGAAATAGAAACACAAGAACAAGAAGAAAGTTCAAAACTTTATTATATTTCATTGAAGTACACGAAGTAATGCCTCAATATGTCTAGAGAGCATTCCTCGGGATTATAACCCTAGATTAGTACAAAATACGTCTATTTATACTAAATCTATGGGTACTCGAACTAGCTATACACGAAAACTTTCGAGTACCCGAACTACTCTAGTAATCGAAAATCATGTACATGAAAATCATCAAACGTCTGGATCAAGTCTTCTTCGGTTGGCATTACCAATCTTCATCATTAACTTCGGCTCTCCAAAATCCCCCTAGACTCGTGAAGTCAACCGATAGGAAGTGTGACTGAGTGTGGTCCAGCTCCAGCATAAAGCTTCAGCTCAATGGCATAAGCAACAGTGCGTGTAAAAGGTTTGGCCTCTTCATCCCATCCGCCATAGACTTTAATAGGAGATTTGTGCAGCCTCATCGTGTCTTCTTTGCCATACTAGAGAAGATCCATAGGGTCCAAAATCATGTCAACATTGTTGAGATCATCTTTATTCCTCAGAATGATTGCTGCAAGATTTCTCTCATCAAAGTAGCAAGACAAAAAAGTTGACCAGAGAGTTATCAGGAATTCTTGGAGACACCGGAACAGCCTCTTCAGTGTGAGGAGGAGGGTATTTGTAGTATACCTAGGGCTTCTTCGATACAGGATCTATGATGCATGTCGAGACAAAACGGTTTCCCTTGGCAGTTCTCATCACAGGAAAGTCCTTCTCGCACTGATCCTTTATAAATTTTGCGAACAAGTAGGCCTGATTATCCTTAGAAGGATTGAAGAACATGGCATTGTTGATGCTCCTGATGTCATACTTAGGCATGTTACAAAAATCTCTTGGCCTTCTGTAGTACTCTACCTTTCCATTCACTCGCTTGACAAGATAAAGATCTCGTTCTTTGTCATATAGCCAACAACAGACATTTGATCTATCGTTGCGTACAGCGAACAGAGTAATCTCCTGTTGATGACCGTCCCTAAAGGAGGAATCTCCTGTCCATCTTGGTTGATATACTTGTTAGTGTACAAGTAATTAACATAGGGATCTTTAGCCACATTGTTGATAACTATATTCTCTGGTTCTTCCTCTGCAGATGCTCCTGCAGAAGATTCGGCCTTTTCTCTTCTTTCTTGCTCACATACAGCCTCGAAGACTGAGTCCATGGACACATCACAGAATAAATCGCCTAGGCCAGCTTCGCCAAGCTCTTCATTAAATCCATCAAAAAGGAAGTTATCTGATCCTCAAGTAAGTCATCGAAGTAGTCTAGAGGTTTCTCCGAATATGAAGGATTCTACGAATCATCGGTGCCTTTCGTAGAGTCCTGAGTTGGCTCTTCAGATTGTTGCCCCAAAGAACTGGCCCCTTGACTTTGATCGTCTCCAGCATTTTCATCTTCTTTACCCTTTCCTTTATCATCTTTTCCACTGTCGCCCCTTGATCATCCTTGGGATCATCCCCATCCTTGTCTTTTTCATCATCTTTCTTCTCCACCTCAATCTCTTCATCTACCTTGTCATCAACGTTGTTTTCATCATCTTCCTTGATAAGTGGTTTACTCGTCAGTTTCTCAATTGCCTCTTTTAAAATCAGATTCTTACTTGTTAGGCGATTTACATCTCGAATGTGTCTCCTGAACATATCACAGATTTTGATGATGGTTCCTTGCAACTCAGCAATCTTCTCATCCTTAGTAATTGAGTCCTGCTCCAGCAAAAAAGACTCTTTCTTGCATCCAGAGAACGTCTACTGAAGATCCATTAGGAGCATATGGCGAAGGCGTGTGCATTGGTGCCTTGCCTTTGTCCTTCTGACTCCTGCTTGGTGATGGTGGTGGCTCTGGGTGAGGGATGTAATCAAGGGTGTGAGGCGGAGGTGATGTGGTTTGAGTGGTGTTGACAATAATGACATGTGTTGGTGAAGGTTGAGTAGTAATTTGAGTGGATGTTGTGGGTTTAATCGGTTGTGTGGATGGTATAGGCTGAGTTAGTGGTTGTGGTGGAGATGGTGTTGGCTTAGGTGGCGGTGGAGGAGGTGTTGGCTTAGGTGGTGGTGGAGGTGGTGTAGTCTCAACAGGAGTGGAGGAAGACGAGGTGGCAGTCTTCGTCATTAGCCTGGGATCCTTGGTCCTCTTAGAAAACATCTTCACCCTTTTCTTCTTAGGCGAAGATTCAGGAGTTGGAGCATAGTCAGCATCCTGAATGTCTTCCCTTTTTGTTCTGGTGAGAGGATGGATGACTGGCTCGGGCTCATGAACAAACAATTCTTCATCAGAGAATGATGAAGATGCAAAAAAGACCTTCTCGGCAGTTGCACCGACTTGTGATCCTGTGCTGGTGTGAGGGATGTCATGTTCTTCTGCCACAATAGCAACTGGAGTTCCTAGTTCATCCTCAGCAGCATCATCACCCACAAATCTTCCGAGCTTAACTAGAGGATGTTCCCCTATGTACTGCTTCTTTCCTCATTTGTTCATCTTCATGTATCCAAAGATGTCATCTCTCATCCTCTTGATTCCCAGAGTGCCGAGAGTGGGAAGTAGATTGGGACGTCTCTTGTTGATGACAATCTGCGGGGAAACGCCAATAATCTTTCCTTCCGTTTCCCTTTAATGTTGGCGTGCATATCTAGGAAGATCATCTTGGAGAAGTTGAAGTCAACTCCTAAAGCCAAAGCTACGAGACAAGAGCTGAGAGTCTAATTGAGAACATCATAACCCCTTTTTCTCCCTAAGAGGCATTGAGTGATGACATGGGCCAAATATCTCTAGTATGGGTACAGTAGCTTCTTCTCGGTGGGAGGATATGCACCTTCATGCCCCATCTAATAAACAGTCCGGTTAACCAAATCCTGATCCAACTCAACTGGATCGGTAGGTTTATCTCCAAATTGTAGGCACTCTCTTAGAATATGCTCAGTAATGATGATAGGTTGGCCTTGAATCTTCCCTACGATACTAATAGTTCCATTAGCATCAGTGTGTTCAGAAACCGTATTCCAGAAGCCTTGAATGAAATCGGTAACAATGTTAGGATGCTCCATGATAGCATAATTCACTGGTGACAAAATCAGTCCATCAAGCAGACTCTTGAACATTGAATGCTTCTCCGGTGGATCCCTGACGTATGCTGACATGTTGTGATCAGATACAAACCACAAGTCAGCCATATGAGAACAAAACAGGTCAAGTTAGTCAAAGTCGAAGTCAAAAGTTAAAGGTCAAAACCCAAGGTCCAAGTTTCTGTCAAAGGAGTTAGACAAAATCATAGATTTCACAAAAAAAAAAAGTTCAAGGCATGACAGGGGTTCACGAACTTAGATGTGTTCTCGAAACTTTGGGAGTAATCGAAAATAAAGTTGTATTCAAAAAAGGGTTGTAATCGAAATTGTAGTTGCAATCGAAACTGGTTGTAATCGAAATTTGGCTGTATTCAAAATTCAAAATTTCGAGAACAATAAAAACTTCATAAATCCCTCAATTTTTTTCCTTAGAGCTCCTTTTTATGCTCGAAACGCTCGAAATTAGAAAATGATCAACATATAAGAGGATTCCTTTCTAATTTTAGGTTTTTCGAGGATATTTGTCTAAGATTCCCTTAGTTAACGGAAACGTGTACTCGAAAATTGTTTTTGGTATTTAACTTTTTATTCAATAGTTAAAATTTGTTCAAAAACTATACCTATAGTCGCCTATGTATGATCTATAATATGGCCAGAGTGGATTTTGAAAAACGTGTACAGAAAATAAGATCTCCTATGGACAAAGGAATCGTATACGAACTGGAATGGTACTTGAACTTAGGTCTTACTCGGTCTATTTATAGGCTTAGTTCGAGTACACGATTTTCGTGTACTCGATTTCGAGTATTCTTTATTTCGAGTAGATTAATTTTCAGAAAAATTTCTAACCTTTGGTAAAATAAAATAGAATAAATAACATAAAATAAAATAAAATAAAATAAAATCAGAAACTTTGGATGAGTTCAAAGTTAAGTCGGGTCGATTTTGTGGGATCAAATCTGTGTCAAAAATTTGACCTCCTTAAAATAATTTCTTACCTCAAGATAATTACACCCCACCAATAATTTCCATTCGTTAATCCATAATTCAAAACTAAGACTTATGATCATAAGATTTTCGAACGAATTTTCTGAAATTTACTTTTTGGAAGTTTATGAATAGTCAGACTGTGGAGACGGATTATTATGCATCCTATCAATTTTGTAAAATATTTTGTTTCAAACTTTGATTGTGTTTCAACGAAAATAAAGCGTTTTGACAGAGTTTAAGATGAGAAAAGAAAAGAACAGATCGATTAGATTAGAATCAAGAACAAGAAGGGGTTCTATCATCTTTGTGCTCATAGGCATCTTTTATATTACTGATTTGCAGGCACATTGGCCTTAATGTCACACACCCAGGTTTTTGCTTACGCAAAGAAGAGGATGCTTCAGTAAGTATTTTCCGCTCCTTGCTTGCACAAAACATAGAAAATACCTGAGTTTTTCAAAACAGTTTCAAGTTTATCGAAACACAATCTCGTTTTGACTTAAGGATTTATACAAAAAGTCAAATAGTTGTTACATCTATCCGGTTTATCTAATTTTCCTTGCTTCTCTCTTATTTATAATTTTTGAAAATGATCATGCCCATTTCTTTTATCTTGGAAAAACTTGTTTTAAATTCTTAGTGAATTATAGTTATCCATAGTTGTTATCCTTTAGAAATTACTTTTAGGTAGTGAAATTTTTTAGTGTTAGAATTTATTTCACTTCCCAATTGAACCGTTAAACTTTGACCATCCAAATCAAACTCTTTTTGTATTTTCTTAAATTTTGAAAAATATAAAATCTTTTTGTTGTTTTCTTAAAAAATTCACCCCCCCTAAACCTGTAGATCAACTTAGACTGACTCAAAATAATGAAAATCTTTTTGTTGTTTTTGGGAATTTTGATTCAAACACCGAAAATCTTTTTGTTGTTTTTGTACATTTTAACTCAAATACCGAAAATCCTTTTGTTGTTTTGTAAATTTTCTTTCCCTAAATTTGTGATATAAAAATTAAAGTAAAACAAAACACAAATTTTATAGAATTTACAAGACTGTCTTAATCAAAATTTATTAGTTTGAGAGCTGCAAGGAGGTGGTGAAATCGAGCTGTATCGAACGGTTTTGTGAAAAGATCTGCCAGATTGTCATCTGTGTGGACCTTTTCAAGATGAATCAGTTTCCGTTCGAAATAGTCGCGGATAAAGTGAATCCGGATACCAATGTGTTTAGTATTTTAGTGTTGTACCGGATTCTTGACGATCTGAAGGACAGCTTCATTGTCACACTAGATAGGAGAGTTAAGAAAATTCAAACCGTAATCGAGGAGCTGCTGTTGCATCTATATAACCTGAGAACAGCAACTGGAAGCAGCAACATACTCCGCTTCAGCAGTAGATGTGGATATCGTTGTCTGTTTCTTGCATTGCCAGGAAACAAGGCGGTCTCCTAGATATTGGCATCCTCCTGTGATAGATTTCCTATCTAAGTTAAAATCACCAAAATCACTGTCAGAGTGAGCATGTAAACGAAACTCAGAGTTCTTAGAGTACCACAAACCTAGACGAGGTTTCCCGACAAGGTAACGAAATATCCTCTTGACAGCAATCAGGTGGGAAGCCTTAGGAGTTGCTTGATATCTGGCAAATTGACATACAGAGAACATAATATTGGGTCGGCTAGCGGTTAAGTACATCAATGAGCCTATCATCGAGTGGTAGAGGCGTTGATCAACATCTTCACCATGAGAATCCATAGTTAAGACTGGACAGGCTGCCATAGGAGTCTTTGCAGGCTTGGATTCCAACATCTTGAACTTAGTCAGAATGTCAGTAACATATTTTCCTTGATGAATCAGCACGCCTTTCGGATCTTGCTTTACCTAAAGATCTAAAAAAAGGTCATTTCTCTCATTGCACTCATCTCAAACTTTTTCTTCATCACTGCTTGAAATTCCTTGCATAGCATCGAGCTCGTGGAACCAAAAATAATGTCATCCACGTAGATTTGGACGAGAATCAGATCGTCCTTATCCTTGCGAACAAACAATGTCTGGTTAATGGCTCCACTGGTATATCCATGAGCAAGCAGATGATCTGTGAGAGTAGCATACCATGATCTAGGTGCTTGATGAAGACCATAGAAGGCTTTGTCTAACTTGTAGACATGGTCAGGATGCTGTGAATCCTCAAAACCTGGGGGTTGGCACACATAAATTTCTTCCTTGACCTTTCCATACAAGAATGCAGTCTTCACGTCCATTTGATACAATGTGAAGTTCACGTAGGAAGCATAGGCCAAGAAGATCCTTATAGCCTCAAGTCTTGCAACTGGTGCAAAAACTTCTTCATAGTCGATCCCCTCTTGTTGGTAGAAGCCATGTACTACCAAACGTGCCTTATTCCTGATAATCACCCCTGAATCATCTCTTTTGTTTCTGAAAACACATCTGGTTCCAATTGGCAGCTTCCCTTGTGCAGTGGAACCAGATTCCACACTTTGAGCTTCTGAAACTGCATCAGTTCTTCCAGCATCGCCTCAACCTAGCTTGACTCCTTAAGAGCCATCTTGACGTTCTTGGGCTCGACCTGCAAAATAAAATAGGAATACATACAAGAATTAAATTGACCTGATTGACTTCGTATGAGATTGTTTTCAGACAAGGTGTTCTGAGCTGGAATGGACCGGCTTCGTGTGAGAACTTCTTCCGGAAGAGGTCCAATAATGTTTTCCGCGGGCTGATTCTTGTTGATGCTCAGATTCGGTGCTTCCTCCACTGTCATATTGTCGAGCAGATTACTTATGTGATTTATCTGATCTTCACTGGAGGAGGAAATGTTGTCAACTGGAGCTGTTTCACCAGACTTTGATTCCATGATCCACACAATGTTTCTCAGGAATGTGGTCTGAGAATAGTGGATTATCAAAGGTTTGGTGGGAGGAAGATGAAGCTTGATCGATTTCTTGTAGAGGTTGAACAGACCGAGAAGTGTCCGGATCTAATGGGATGACTTCATTTATCGGGGTTGGCTAAACTAGAGGGGCCCCATCGTACATTCTTGGAGGGTCAACCGTCAGAAGCTTGGGATCACATGGAACGTAATCAACCCGATAGTCTACATCATCACCCTTGTACAATTTGTTGGTTTGTTCAGATGGTCGTGCACTCTCTGATGTGGTGTTGAAGGTCTTAAAAGTAGAATCATACTCAAACAACCAGATTGGACCAGAACCGGCGTCTGTAGAGTTCATCTCTTGCCAGTCAATATAATATGATTCCACGATCATCCGAGTCTTCTTTTTGTACACCCGGTAGACGGCCTTTTCGGATGAACAGCCCATGAAGTAACACTCATCAGCCTGGTCATCAAACTTGTGATTCGGCTCAGTATGGAGGAGAGTACATAGACAACCGAATGACTTGAAATGGCCCACTTTGGGCTTCTGGTTGAAGAAGATCTCATAAGGAGTCTTCTGATGGCATTTGTTCAGCAGTGCTCTATTTTGAACATAACAAGCTGTATTGACAGCCTTGGCTGAGAAGAATATCGACAGCTTGGACTCTGACAGCATGGTTCGTGCAGCTTCAATGAGTGTTCTATTCCTTCTTTTAGCAACTCCATTTTGCTTAGGTGTACGTGCTGCACTGTACTGCCGAGCAATCCCCTTCTCATCGCATAAATCAATAAGAGTCTGATTTCTTAATTCAGTGCCGTTGTCGGTTTTGATCACCTTGAGCTTTAATATATTCTGATTTTTGATCAAGGTGATAAACTTCTTCAGAATCTCTGGTGTCTCATCTTTCTTGGCCAGAAAGAACAACCAAGTAAATCTGGAATAATCATTTGTCACCACCAAACAATATGGTTTCTTCTCGATACTCATAACATTAACTGGTCCGAAGAGATCCATGTGAAGAACTTGCAGAATCGATGATATAGAATTGAAAAACTTAGGCTTGTGGGGTCTTTTATGCTGCTTCCCCTTGGCACATGCGATGCACTTCTCAATGGTGGAGAAGTCCTTAGAAGATAAACCGATGACGTGATCTCCCTTAGCAAGTCGGTTGAGATTTTTCAGATTAACGTGACCCAGTAGCCGATGCCAAAGCAGACAATCATGCTCCGATGCCTTTGAGAACAAGCAGGTGTTCTCTGTGAATGAATCTGAATTCATGTTGATAATGTAGGCATTATTGATTCTTGGAGTCCTCATCAATATCCACTTCTCAGGTACAATGAAACCAGGCTTTAAAATAAGACACACCTTGTGTGCGAAATGTGTAGAGAAGCTCTTATCACAAATCTGAGAAACACTCAATAAACTGTGATTGAGCTCTTCAACATAATACACATCTTTGAAACTGAGAGTTCTATTTGTAACTATGCCTTTCATGCTTATCTTTCATCCCTTGTCTCCAGCAAACGAGAGATATCTTCCATTGAAAGGTGTAACTTCATGTAACTGAGAGAAATCCCCAGTCATGTGCCGGGAGAAACCACTATCGACATACCAAACATTTTTGAGCTTATTTGGCCGTCCCTGCATTACACACACAATCAATGAGAGATGGGTACCCAAACCATAACAGGTTTAGGCATAAGTGAAACTACAGGTTCTTTCTTGCGAACTTTGTTAGGTTTGACTGATTTGGCCTTAACAATTTTTGGCCTTACACCATTGCCATGGTCAACTGGTTTTAAAGGTGGTTTCATTGGTGGATTGTTTTTCCACTGTGACTTGCTTTTGGTTTTTAAAGACTTTGATTTTTGTTCTTGAAAACCAGATTGATTTTGTTTAAATAACTTGGCCTTCTTGGCAGTGGAAGGCTTATGAGGTGTCACCCTAGGCTTTGAGGATTGGTCAGTCCTCATTGATCTGAAAATGGGTTTGGCCTTGGATGTGATCTTCTGATTCTTACCATAAGGAATTCAGTAGGTCTGTGCAGACAATTTCTGGCAATGTGGCCTGGTCTACCACATACAAAACAACATACCTTCTCATGAAATTCCTTAGGGTCGAAGGGTTTTATATCACAATCACTATGACCAGAATAAGAACTCGTAGAGGCTTGTTCCAATGATCCGGTTGGAACAAAAGGTTCACAGTTAGGGTTCAACTTTGAACCTGCCTCTTTGATGATTGTGGAATGACCCTTGTACCCCTGATGCAAATAAGAATAAATTGATTCCAAAATAACATCATTCTTAACAAAGGTTGACTTAAAGTTTTTAGACATCTCATTGGGTTTAATTTTAAGTTCATCAAATTTTTCAACAAAATCAGTTTTTGTAATAAAAGTTGATGTTCTAAATGATGTTGAACAATGTGTGCTCCTCCCAGCACTTCTTTTTTCAATCTTCCCCCTTACACCTGTTTCATTTAATCTATCTGCACGCACCTCAGAATCATCAGAAATATTGGGGCCAATCTCAACAGGATCTGTTGTCAAGGGAATTGGTTTGCTAGAACCATTGGTGAAATCAAACCTTCGGTCGGATTTCAACAACAGATCATCTACAAATGTGTTGATATTGGGTATGATGGAGTAGTTGTGGTTAAACGGAGGTTTCACCTTGGTAAAACCAATCCTAATTTTTGTCTTTCTCCTACATTGGACATCAATCATATTGGCCACCGCAGTACTAGCATACTCATATTTATCAGCTTGAATTTTAGATTTACACAATTGAGACTTAAGATGCTCCAACTCTGAAGTGAGTTCATCTATTCGACGCCTCGCGTCTCGATAATTGGACTCTTTATCACTTAATAATTTTTTTAATTGTGAAATATCATGCCCTTCAGTGTCAAGTTTCTTTTTGAAAAGTGATTCATTTTTTAAAAATTCAGAGTTAAAGTATTTTAGTTTGGTGACCTCTTTAGTCAAGTCCTCATTATGAGAACGATATCTAAAACTTTATCAATGCAAGAAGTGGAACAGAGATTTTGGGTTACCTCATTTTGCTAGTCATCCACCTCTGCCATGAAAGCGTGACTCAGGGTTAACTCCAGTTCCTACACTTGATCAATCCAATCATAGGAGTCAGTTTCTTGAGTCACCAGTGCTTTAAACGTGCTAGCACCTCCTCTAGTAGCAGCAGCAGCCTTCTCTTCCGGCTTCTTCTCACCATCCTTAGCCACCTTTGGCTATTTGCATTCTCTGGAAAAATAACCCGGTTGATCACAATTATAGCATCGCAGCTTTGACCTATCAAAGCCCAGTTTCTTTCATGGGTTGTTTCCAAAGCTGTTCCTTCCATATTTGTTGACGAACTTCTTTGCACGGAAGACTGCCATTCCCATTTTCCATGAAATGTCCATCTCCTCAACATTTGCTGGATTAATCTGCTCTAGGTTATCCTGAGTAAGATTGGCATGTGCCAATTCTCCAGCAATAAATGCGTTGTTACTGTTCATAAACCCCTTGAACATCAACAGGCTTTCTTCGCTCTCCGGATTGATCTTGAGCACTGAACTGGCTTGCCTAGATGAGAGGAATGCAGTCTCAAATGGAATAGACTGCGATGAAGGAGCTTGATAGTGCTACAACCCTGATGCTTGGAAGTTGATGGCTGACAAAAGAGCATCATTCTCTGATGCTTGTGCAATGCCCATAGAACTGGCATGATTAAGAGCTCTTTGCTTGTCATCCATGCCATAGGAACTGATAATTGAGATCAGCTTGCTCAGAGAGGTTTTATACATATCTTTGGTTCTCTTGATCGTGGTGCAGTTCGAATTCCAATTGTAAGGCATTGAGTTCAAGAGCTTTTTGTTGACCACTCCTTTGGTCATCTCAATCCCAGTACTAGTCCTCTCAGTCATTAGATGTGTGAAATGGTTCAGTTGAGCATCCAAAGATTCTCCCTTGATAAGGTTGAACATATTGAACCTTTGCCTTAGCATATCATTGTGTCGCACCCTGTCGGTAGGGGCAAGACGAAAGATTGGTAAAACACTTAAATAAGTAGGACTAAGATAACTTCATCATCAACTAGTACAAAATAGTCTTAACAATTGACTTAAAACCAAAAGTGGGCATGAATAACCCAATATCATAATGTTTGTAATCATAATAAAACGGATGAAGTTTAAATCTAGTTCCTAGGCAGCGGAAATACTAAAGCAAGTCTCTAAGATAGACTCCAAAGATTTAGGCACCAAAAGCTTCCCGTCTACCTCTCCTTCTTAGTTTAACGTCCTGAAATACATGCTTAAAAGAGTTTGGGTCAGCATAAAGCTGGTGACCTCGAGCAGTTAAAAACATTTAATAAGTAAACAGTTTGTATTCTTTGTAATAAACAAAGATAACAATAGTTTTTTTGTTTGTTCGTGTACAATGTTCAAGTCGCACAGCCAATCCTGCAAAACCCATATGATCTCGCAACAAGACCATATGTCGGCGTTCCATCCCTGCATAGTTCATTTCCCATTAATGAACTAATAAAAATAGTTAGTAATTATGCCACAATGATTTGCAAATCTCAATGGGGAGACCACTGTGTGAAGGTTTCTCAGATAGCGCTACCCATAATACTAATGGCCCCAACTAGGGTTAATGGTGTGCTCTAAAGAAGAAACAACAATACGGGAAGTAATAAGTCTCAAACATTAGTACACATAAAAAGTTTTAGTAGCATGTATTCCATCCCAAAACATAATAAAGAAGGGAAAGGGTTGCACGAAAACTCACCGAGGTTAAGGTTTGCAAACCGGGTAGTGAGTTGAATATTCCAAGTGTTTGCCTTTTTTGGATAGGTGTATACCTATGTTTAAACATGTTACTAAGATTAGACTTAGTTGCTAGTATCATTGTGCTCTATGCATATTGTCATACTTTACTCGGGCCCGTTTTATATGTTTTGTAAGTTATAACATTTACGTAACATCTTGTATGTATGTAATTATATTTTTAACATGGTTATTGTATACAAATACTAATAATTAAATAAACTAGATAAGTTAACAATTGGGCTTTAAGTTATTTTTACATGTAAAGTTACTATTGGGCCTATTGGGCCCGTCAAGACGTTTAAAGCCCAAAAATACGTTTATGAATCATAATTTGTCCAAATAAGTATATACTTGTTCAAATATTCAAAATAGACTATTTATTAATAAATTAATTGATTAGAAATACCTCATTTTACTTAGTGGGCTAATTGGGCCGGTAATGCCCATAACGCGGTTTTTATCCATTTTGAATAAATAGTTTCAGCCCATAAGTTTTAAAATTAAACTTTCATTATATATAGAATATATTAAGTATAATATTCTGGTCTAAATAGTTATTGGCTTGCTGTTGGTGCACAAAATGTCCCTAGTTCAGCTTTGTATTTGTCTTTGATGTATAAAGTTTATGTTATCAATGAAATCAGTATTTATGTATTGTTCTTAATGTTTATTTTAGTTTATATGTGTTTGGTTATGTTTAACTTTGATTTGATATGTCATATAGACCCATTCGGGCGAATGACTCTAATAATGAAGTCATTCAACCAAATGAACGCCTACAAAATGACTAGGGCAATCGAATGAGTCACCCGCATGACTCATTCGGTGGACCTGGCTCATTCGGCTGAGTCATTCGCCGAATGAGTACAGTCTATATATAGTAGTTCAAACAGATTCAAACTTAACTTTCTCGAGCCCTCATTCTTCCCTGAGCACTTTAGTGTCAAACCCCAAACGTTTTGAGCGGTTCTTGACCTTCCAAGTTCGATTCTCAACCCGTGGTGTTCGATCTTGCATCAAACGTTAATCTTCATCTTCAGATCACCACGGTTGCTGTTGGTTTCGATTGGAAAACCCTGGAATAGGATTCCGCACTATTCCAGAGGCTGTCGAGCAGATCTCCAATGGAACCGGGTTGTTTTCAGGCTCCTAGTTGGTCCTACAAAGTGGTATCAGAGCCTTGGCTCTTGATTCTACTCGATTTCCATTCGAAATCATTGAATCAGAGATTGTTCATTCGAGATCTGCAAAAACCCTAAGTTTCTTGCCCTTCAAGTCACTGTTTCATTGAAAATCCGTGGGTTTTTGTGGTTGTTTTGTCAAATATATCATCCCAATTGGTTAGGTATCATGTCTTGATGTTCTGTACCAAATTTGGTGCTTATATTTGGTCTAGATCGAAAGTTATCGCGATTTTTGCAGCTGAAAACCCCAGATGGTCCGAATGAACCATCCGACCGAATAGATCACCCAAATAAGTCTCTTTCGGCCGAATCTTCCTCATTCGCCAAAGAGTTCCCTTTCGGCTTACTCTTTCACCGAATAGATCCAGTCGGTTGCCTACTCATTTGCCAGATTGATTCATTCGGACTTGTTGTCATTCTGAGTTCCTCATTCGATCTGTAATCCATTCTCCCTCAATCATTCGACCGAAGCATTTTATTCGCCAATATCAAATTCATTCGGTTCCTAATATTCGACCTAGATTGATTCATTCGGCCATCAGATTTCCAAATTTGCTAAGTGTTGGACACTCTTGTTCTTGACCATATGGAGGACATAGCTTTGATGGCGAACCAGAATCATCGTTTTCAGACACTGTTGCTCACTGAGACTGAGACAGGGAACTCTAACAAAGCTCCCAAGCTGCTTTCACTAGATGATTACCCTCACTAGAAATACAGATTCGAGTTTCATATCAATGGAGTTGACACCAATTAATGGATGGTAAAAGAGAGTGGATATCTGAGACCACTAAATGAAGATGGAACTCCGATGTTAGTCACACGGATGACTGAACCCCAAAGAAAGTTATATGACTTTGAGAAGATAGCTTATGTTATCCTATCTCAATCTATTGCTACTGATATTTTTCATTAGTTCAGATAGATTACTACTTCAAAGTTACTTTTGGATGCATTGCAGTAGAGATACGAGGGAAATGATGCTTTGAAGAATATCAAGTCTAAAGCTTTAAGGAAGGAGTTTAATAGTTTCATGTATGTGGGAAACGAGTCACTGAATGATCTGATTGCAAGATTCCATCATCTTCTGAGTGAGTTGTTTAATCATCTGGTCAAGACTACAACTCAAGAGAAGATTCAGTGCTTGGCAGATGCTCTACCTCCGAAATGGGAGTCTTTCCTTATGGTTTTAAAGTAGAATGAGATGATGGCCAGTATGGACATTAATGAGTTTATTCAGAAGCTGAAGGAGCAAGAAATTGAGAACAAGTGGAAAGCTAAAAGAGTTGCTCAAGTTCAGGACCCTTCACTATATTATTTTACTCCTACTGTAGAGAGAGCCTCTTCTCATGCTCCACTGAAGACTGCTTTTGTCTCTCAAACTACTGAAGCTCCAGGTTCCAATCAGATTCATTTCAGTCAATCACCTTCATCATCCAGCTCTCAGAAAGAAAGTAGTCAACCAGTCACCAGTGTGAAGATAGAGAATTTTGATAAAGTGACTGTAGAGGTTGCAAAAGAGCATATGGGTCTTCTGTCTACTCTTGTTAGCTGATATGATGGATTAGTAGCATGACAGATTGGCAATCCGTACTTGACTAATGATGATTATTCTCAGATTGACCCAGATGACATGGAGAGAATATACATTATGCGGGCTCTAGCTAGTGCTGTGAGAAGAGCAAAGGATTTTGTGAAAAGGACTGGCAAAGACATTAATCTGAATAAGGATTCAAAATTTGGTTTTGACATGGCATCGATCACTTGCTACAATTGTGGAGAGAAGGGACACTTTGCAAGACAGCTTCTGCATCAAATTCAGAGAGAAGACTTGTACCCATTGATACTCCTGCTCAAGCAAGTTCTTCAAATGCAAGCAAAGCTTTGATGGTGCAACATGATGAAGGTGAGAATTGGGATTTCAGATTCAATCATGATCAGGGAGGACAGGATAAAGCTTGTGTTGCTGAAATTCAGAAGACTGGAGAGTCAATTGAAGAAAACACTTCTGAAGCAGCAAAGATCATTCTAGAAGAAACATCTGGTTCAGAATTAGAACGCAGTTCAGACTCAGACAATCAATCAGATTCACATGCTGAAATTGACGAATCTGCTACACTGTTTGCATTAATGGTGAACATTTCTTCTACACTTCAGACATATCAAGTAGTTGATGAATGTTCTTCGTCTCATTTTGATTGCTTTAAATGTGTTGATCTTAAAAGTAAGGTCTTGGCTTATCAAAAACATAATGATGATTTGATCAGCGATCTCAATCAGTGTATTGAGGCAAACAAAGTTTTAAAATCTAATGAAAAAGATTTTCAAGCTAAAATTGATCTTTTAAATAGACAATTGCATGAGGCTGAGATTGTTGTGCTGAATAAGCAAGATGTTATCACTTCTTATCTCAATACCATCAATGCGATAAAGAAGAAGTTAGCCATAGTCGAATGTGACTATGATGTTAGTACATATTTGTAATAGGTTGTTTGTCAAAACTTGTAAATTATAGAATATTAGAGAGGTTTGGCTGAGGTTCGACTGGCCCACGAACCTTAGCAGGTTCGGCGAACCTAAGGGTTCGGCTAAGGATAGGTTCGGCTGACAGAGTACAAATTGTAGGTTTGTCTGATTTTGACAAAAGTTGAACTTTTGAACTCTGGAAAACCTCTGTATTCTGTGTATATTCTCTGTGTGAGATTGTAATCATTGAAGATTTATTAATGAAATGGAGATGATTATTAGAATACTTGTTCTTCTTTGATTCATATAGATCAAATATAGATTCCGCATATATTTGATTGTTAATAGGATTTCTTTGTATGATCAAGATCAAATTTAGTAGATCAAAAGTGGTATCAGAGCTTTGGTGGAATTCTATACAAGATTTTTGAAGAACTACAAGTATTTGAAGGTAAAGAGATCAAGAAATAGATTGAAATTCAAGTTTTCTTTGTGCTTGTTTGCTGAATTGAGTGTGATTTCATCATCAATTGCTATGAATATTAAAATTACAAGATTTGTGGTGCAAATTGGAGATTTTTGAAGGATTTTCTTCAAATTTGAAAGGTTTTCCCTCCAAATTTTCGAATTTTGCTGCACAGGTTCGTGAGCCGAACCTGTGAGTTGCTGACGCAAGAGGTTCACTGTTATTGCAATTTTTCTGAGGTTCGTTTAGAAAGACCCAAGGTTGTCGGGACAGATTTAGATCAAACCCTTGAGAGATTAGATGTCGATCAGAGAAAGAAATACGATTCTGTGAAGAAAGCTTACTGGATGCTGAGCCAAGCAATTCCTAATCAGATACTTCATCAATTTGATGAACACAAAACATCATATGGTTTGTGGAGCGCTTTGAAAGCAAGGATTGAGGGAAATACCAAGTTAAAGAAGATGAAAGCCACTGATATTCGCAAAGAATTTGAGAACTTCAACTTTATTAGCAATGAGAGTCTTGAAGCCTTATTAACAAGATATAGGCATTTATTGACTAAAGTAAGAAAGTGTGGCATTGAATACACTGAAGAGGAAAAGATAGATTGCTTTGCAGATGCGTTGCCTGAAAAGTGGAATTCATTGGTGCTAATCTTGAGAGAAAATCTACCAGGAATGACATTGGTAGAATTTATTCAAAAGCTAGAAGAGCATGAGATGAAGGATAAAAGAAAAGCAAGGAGAGTGAATGTTACTCAAGATCCTTCTTTATATGGTGCATCAGTGGTTACACCACCTGTATCTTCAGCAAAGATTCAGACAGCATTTGTTTCTAGTACTTCTGATAGTACTTCTGCACCTTCTGTATCTGCAAGTTCTAGTTCATCTTATTCTGGGAAAGAGAAGAAGTCCGACTCAACAACACCTCCTATTCAGCTGAATACAACAAATCTGGGGAAAGTAACTGTAGAAGTTGTTCGGGACATATGTCAATTTTGTCATGTGTAGTCAGTGTGTATGATGAACAAATTGCAGGAAAGATTGGAAACTCTAATCTTACATTTGAATATTATGAGCAAATTGATGATGACGAGATAGAGTTGATAGACACTCAATGGGCATTGGCAAGTGTGATCAGAAGAATCAATAGATATGAAAAGAAAACTAGGAAGAAATTCACTTTTGATTGAAACACAAGGTTTGGATTTAATCCAAAGACTACTCAGTGTTACAACTGTGGTGAGTTAGGCCATTTTGCTAGAGAATGCAAGAATCCGTAGAAGCAAGGAAATTTAAACCCTTTCAAACCAAAGGAAGCTTATCAGAAGAAGAAAGAAAAGTCTGAAGAGTCATCAAAAGCTTTAGTGAGTCAAGCTGATGAATGTTATGATTGGGGAAAGCAATATGATGAGTTGATGGGTGCTTTTATGGCTTCTTTGAATGAAGACACTTGCAAAGGCAAAGAGAAGGTTGATGAGGTACATGATGATTTGTTAGAAATCATTGATAAATTGAAAGAGATGAATACTCAGCTGACTGCTGAACTGGTAGAGTGCACAGAAGCTAACAAGAAGCTAATTTCAAGAGAAAAATTCTTTGACAAAAATATAATTGATTTAGTAAAAGAGAATGAAGAATTGAAAATCAAAGTTTTACAAAATAATCATGCAGTTTCTGTGCATCTCGAATCAGTGCAAAAGCTGAAAGTTGAATTGTCAGCAGCAATAGCAGAAGCAGAGATGAACAAAAGCAAGCTGGAGAATTATCAGAATTCTCAGTATGTCATTGATTACTTTGCCACAATGCAAAGATCATCAAATGATACTACTGGCTTGGATTTTCATTCAGTACCACCTCCTCCCAGCTATGTTTCCAGACCACAAATTGATCCAAATTTGGAAGTTCATCATGTCTCTTTGGATGAACATCGGTTTGAACATGTAATTTAAATTGCTGGTGGATCGTCATTTGATGAAAAAGTGTCTCTTGATAGTGATGCTCCCATTATTGAAGACATCACTGAATCAGAATATTCACCTGACATTTTGAGACAGAATGGTTATCAAGTTAAAACTGGTGATAAAAAGCGTCTGATGTCTCAGAGGTCAAAAGCTGAGATGAAACCAGTTGAGAAAGTGGTGATCAAACCCAATCTTGTTTCTAAACCAGTGATGAAAACCAAAACAACCACTACTGTCAAACCGATTGTGTATGTAAAGTCATCTACTACACATCAAGGAGAGTCTAGTGGTATTTTTCAAAAGCAAAATGTGTTTTCTAAAAAGGTTGACAAAGTAGATTTTTTCTTAGATAAGTTTGGCATTAGAAATAAAGATAAATCAAAGAATCTTAAAACTCAAAAGACTAATTCAAAGATAAAATCAACTGGTTTGAGAAACAGATTCTCATCTGCAAAGGTTGCTTCTAAATCTTTCAGTTCATCAAAGTATTATGATGAACCAAAACCAAAGAATCCTCTGAAAGATAAAAAATGTTATCGTTGTGGTAAATTTGGTCATTTGATTGCTGATTGTGATTTGGATATCAGTTCTATTGACTGTAGCAGCTTTAGGTCTTATTCACCAAGAGAAACATGAAAGTGTTTTACTTGTTGTGGAAAAGGACATATTTCTGCTAATTGTCCAAACAACAGAATCAGAAAGAGTTCAGATGATGAGAGTTGGTTGAATAGGTCAAGTGGAAGTCCTAGGAAAATGAAACCTAGTGAGGAAGAAATGAGAGTTCTTCGGAAGTTTGATCCTGATTGTGTTTGGGTAAAAGAAGAAATTACTCAAAAGAAACGAGTTTTTGATAACAAAAGAAATGTGAAAAAGTTAGTGAAAATTGTGACATCATCTGATGATGATTCTTTTGACAAAGCGTCTTCAAGATCATTTTCAAAATCATCTTTTAAGTCAAAATCATTTTGGAAATTGAAAAATAGGTCATGTGATCAAACTTTTGGGAAAGAGGATGAAAACATTGAAGATGGGTCTTCAAGCAGTTCATCACAACAGAATGGCAGGGGTCCATTCAGGGAGACTCGACGCCGAAATGGCGAGGGTCATCCCTTTTGATACTGATAAAATTTTAATTTATTGTGCAGGTGGCATTCATGGGCCATATCAATAGTCGTTGGATTTATGATAGTCGATGTTCACAGCACATGACTGGAGAGCTGAATTTGTTGAAGGATTTCAGGAAAATAAAGGGAAGTTATGTGAACTTTGCAGGAGACAAAGGAGGTCAAATTACTAGGTTGGGTAGTTTGACAAACGGAAAGGTTTCTTTTGATAATGTTAATTTCTGCAAAGAATTAACTAACAATTTGTTAAATGTTTCATAGATTTGTGACAAAGGATACAAAGTGATGTTTGATAAAGACAGGTGTTATGTGCTTAAGCAAGGATTTCAGATTCCTGTGGAGTGGATTCTGATGAAAGCTTATCGAAGCAAAGATTTATATGTACTTGACATGGCAAAGGCAGAGACGGTGAATAATGTGGAGACTTGTTTGGTGTCCAAGGCAACAGAGCAAGATACACGTTCTTGGCATCGAAGGATGGGACATATTCATATTAGAAAGATGAATCATCTCGTACACAATAATTTAGTTTATGGTTTACCGGTTAAACATTTTAACTTCCTGATGTGTGTGTGTCATGCAAAAAGGGTAAACAGAAAAGGAAGTCACACAAAACAAAGACAATGTTTTCTATTGATAAGCCACTTGAACTTCTTCACATGGATTTGTTTGGACCAATCAATGTGAAAAGTATAGGTGGTGAATCTTATTGTTTTGTGGTGACTGATGACTTTTCTAGATTTTCATGGGTAATGTTCTTAAAGCATAAATCTGATACTTATGAAAATTTTGTGTAGTTGATTAATAGGTTGGAGACTTTGTATAAGTTGAGAGTAAGGCGTATACGTTCAGATAATGGGACTGAGTTTAAGAATCATCAAATGGAAGAATTTTGTGATTCAAAGGGCATTCAGCAGCAATTCAGTGCACCATATGAACCCCAAATGAATGGTGTAGCTGAAAGAAGAACAGAACGTTGATTGAAACTACAAGAACGATGCCAGCTGATTCTAAACTCCCCATTACATTTTGGAGTGAAGCTGTGGCTACAGCTTATTTTACTCTTAACAGATTTTTGATTGTTAAAAGACACAATAAAACATGCTATGAATTGCTTCAAAATCGAAAGCCTAATTTGGAACACTTGGAACCTTTTGGGGCTCCTTGTACCATGCTAATAAAACTCTATGATGGGACAACGGCCAGGTACTTATCTGAGTATTATGGACCTGAGTCATTCTTTGAAGGAGAACCAGAAAGGCTGACACCTGAAGAAAAAGTTAGTCTGTTGAAAGCATATGTCAGGGAGTCTTTTAGACTCATTTATGATCAGTAGCTTCAATGAGAGGGGTAAATGCTCATAGTCCATTTCCCCAATGGAGTTCCCTCTCATCCTTTGCTATTCAGATTTTCAGAAGCTGCTGATTGCCAGGTCTGTACTTAATTGGTCATTTTGAAGCTGATCTCAAAGATAAAGACAGATCTTTCAGCCTGGAAAACCAAAATAAGTGAGACAGTCAATAATTAAAGGTTTTGGCTGCATTGGTTCAGGGGGAGTTTGTTGGACTAAAAGAACCAATGAGCCTGATCAGAAAAACCTTTAAGTCTCACAACACACACAACAACTGAAGAAGAACACATCAGCTGAAAGTCACTTTGAAGAATTACAAGATCTGAAGTTATTCACAACAGCTGAAGTGTTAGTCTTCAGATGTTGTGATGTCTGTTTTTGTCTTCAGTAGTTTTCTTTCAGTAGTTGTAAAAGTCTGATGAGTATTTTACTCATCAGATGTTGTAGTTTACTTTCAGTAGTTTAGTTCTTCAGTCTTTGTAAGAGGATGTCTTCAGTCGTTGTAAACATCCTCAGTAGTTTTGTTTATTTCGGTTTTTGTTTTATGTCTGTTAGGTGTCAACATCATGTGACATCATCAGACGTCAATGTTTCTATATAAAGTCAGTTGACATATTGTATTCAATATGAAGTTACTGAATTGAATGATTTACTCCTTTTGCAGAATTATCTTTCTATAACAACTTGTTTGTTACTGTTTTATTAGATTCAAAGTGTTCTTGCTAATTCTATGCTAATTCATCTCTGAATTCCGCTGCTATAACCTAATATTGATCAAATGAGAACAACTGATCCTACAATTGGTATCAGAGCAGGTTAATCATTGATCGATTAAACAATTGATCTCTGAAACTGCTCAATTCAGTTCTCTGGTTGATCGAATTAGCCGATTAGTAAGAACTTGTTATAGTTTGAAGTTTTCTGATAACTTCTGTTGATTTGTTTTTCAATATCAATTTGTTTTGAATCAATTGGTTGAAGTTTGTGTTAATTCATTTGAATTTTGTTGATATTGATTGAATCTGAGATCATGACAACTCCAAACAATGATCCGCACAACACAGGCTCCACAACCAAGCCTCCGATGCTGGTTCGGAGTGAGTACAACATTTGGCAACGTAGAATGCTACATCACCTGTCAATTAACAGTGCAGGATGTTGGAAATCTGTAGTGCATGGTCCGTATAAACCCATGATCACTGATCCTGAAACTAAAATCATGATTCCGAAACCATCGGATATGTATTCAGATGAGGATATCAAATTGTTTGAAATTGATGCGAAAGCTCATGGTATTCTCGGCATGGCTTTGCCGAATGAGATTTATTCAGGCTTGATGCATCATGATACTGCTCATGATCTCTGGGTTGCACTGAAAGAACAATTCGGTGGAACCGATGAGGTTTTAGAAAATACTAGAGAAATCCTTGCTCAACAGTATGAGACTTTTTCTCATAGAAAGGGTGAGTCATTGACCCAACAATTTGAGCGGTTTTCATGTTTGATTTCTGAATTGAAAATGGTTAAGCAGGAGTATACAAATAGTCAGATGAACAACAGATTTCTCAGATCACTACCTGAGAGATGGGACACTTATACTATTGTCTTACGCTCTAATGCAAATCTAGAGAATCTATCTCTCACCCAACTCCATGGGAAACTCTTAACTTTTGAGAGAGAGGTAGAACAGAAGAGAAAACTGTCTTCATCTGGCAAACTCACTGATGATTTCATTCCCGGCAATACTGCATTGATAGGTCAAGAGACAGAATATACTGGGTCTGAGTGTTCTTATGATGAACATATTGACTTTTCTAATAATAGTGCTGAACATGCTTTTGTGGGAGTTGATGGTAATGCAGGTACATATGGTGATAATCTGTGTTTTGTGATGGATGATTTGAAGGGAATTCCAGATGATGATCTGGAGGAGATGGATATATTAAGTCAGATGGCATTAATCAACATTAGATCTCAAAAATTTTACAAAAGAACTAGAAGAAAATTTCCCGGATTATCTGGCAAAACCAAAGTTGGTTTTGACAAAGGGAAGTTGAGGTGCCACAAGTGTCACAGACTTGGTCATTTTGCTAGAGAGTGCAAATCCACTGGACCTAGTTCCTCTGCACCCTTTGTGACCTTTCCTAGCAATAACCCACAAAACAAAGGATAACAATCTTCTGGATCTGGTCAACAACAATTTATCCAGCTCATTTTGTACCACAAAGTCCTATGCCTTATCCATATCCTTGCTTCTATATGCCACAATCCACTCACACTCCAGCACTAATACCTTCTCAATCACCTGCTCTTCCTGACCCCAGCAAATCTCAAACAAATCAACAGCCTCAACAACAACAACATCAGAGCTTCTTCACCCCTGGAGTAGCTGATTGGAGTAGTTTACCTGATGACTTATCTGATTTCAATATGCAGCTGTACTCTGAAGCTGGTCCACATGGTGGAGACAATCCATTTGGGAATCTTGCTTTGATGGCTATAGATTCAACTGACACCTCAGGTCCAACTTCTCCAACATCACAGGTATCATCTGAATCGAAAGCTAAGTTGTGTTCAGAATCATGTATTTCAGCATTTGCTTCCATTAGAGAAATAAATGTTGAATTAATCAATGAGAAGTTGGATTTAGAAAAGGCTGTGACTAAGAATAAAACTGAATTTGAGAAAGTTTTGAATGAAAAAGAGTCTGAAATTTATAAACTCAAGTGTCAATTGTCTGATGAAAAGGCTAGGGTGGAAGTCATGCTTGTAAAACACAATGATCTGAAACAAACACTTGCAGCAACCCAAGTAGAGTGTGAAAAATGGGTTGAGTCTTGCAAGGGGTTTGAGATGTTATTAAACAAACAAACAGCATCAAATGTGAAGTTTGGTATTGGATACAATCACACTGCCCCTCCAGCTGATTATACACCAAAAAATCTTGACTGTGAGTCTGAAGGGGACAGTGTATACCAATCCACCAAATCTTCAGAAAAGTCTGATGCTGAAGAATCCTCTGAAAGTGAGTTAAGTGCATGCAAATCTGAGTCTGAAACTGTGGATATTGAGACATATTCTTATTCTATTGGATGTACAAATGTCATTCAGGGTGACACATGTCAAGATAGTGTTTTAATTGAAATTAATCCTGATGAAAAAGTTTCCAATGAATTAAATTTAAAACTGATTGAGTCAGATGGGCATGGCACTGGAGAGAAAGATGCACGGCTTCTGATAAGCCAGAGTGTCTCATCAGCAGTTATAGAAAAAGCTGGTAATGTTACAACTGATGATGAAAATTGTGTTGATAGACAAGTGCTGAAGAATAACTCTTCAGAGGTTGTCAACACATCAGTTGTTGTCAAAATGTCTACAAATACTGAAGCCCCAAATGTTCTGAAGAACAAAAATTCAGTATCTAAGTCTTCAGTACTTGTAGATACTCACAAGGAGAAGCACAAGAGGGTGCCTTGTGAAATTTGTAGGTTGTTTAATCATTCTTCTGATGAATGCTGGTACAGAAGAGGATCTAAATTCAATAAAATTAAGCACAAAAACAAGAATATAATCAAGATGAAAAATGAATTTTGTTCCAAATTCGTACCAGAATCATCAGTAGGTTCAAAATCTGGAAAATCCTCACAGGGAAATGAGTCAAGTAAATCCAAGAAAAGTAAAGGGGTTTTTCCAGATTCAAAGAAACAATACTTGAAACCTTCTTTATTACCCAAAGAAGTTAAGGAAATGAAACACAAAAATTTGAAGTCAAGTATTGATGTTTCTAAGGAACTCAAAACCAGCATCAATTGGTTATGATGATGCAACATCTGCTAGGAAGAGCCAACATAGTAGATGCCTCTGTTGCTTCATTTCATAAGAAGAAACCAAGGTCAAAAACCAAGGTTAAATCTTTTGAAAAGAATGATTCAAGTGTTGCTTCAAATGAAAATGCTAAATTTGTTTCTTCATGTGTTAACAGACCCAAAACCAAACTGGTTTGGGTCCAAAAGTCTAACTAAGTGTGTTCATGTATGCAGGGTCCTTCAGCATGCCAAAATAGCATCTGGTATGTTGACAGTGGAGGATCCATGCATATGACTGGGAGCAGATCTCTTCTTAATGATTATTTTACAGGAAGGAAGGGATTTGTTTCATTTGGAAATGATGCTAAGGGTTACATTATAGGAAAAGGATATGTGTCAAATGGTGAGATAAGGTTTGATGATGTGAATCATGTAGAGAATCTCAAGTATAATCTCCTGAGTGTTAGTCAGATGTGTGATAAGGGTCACATTTCTCTTTTCACCAAGCAAGACTGTAGAATACTGTCTTCTGAAGTGTTGCCTCTGATTGACAAAGTTTTGAATGAATATACTCTCCTTAAGGCTAACAGAGTGGGAAAGGTTTATGCCTTTGATCTGTCAAAGAAAATCTCTGTTAAAGGTCATCCTTGTTTATTTTCTAAGGCCTCTTTCAAGGAATCTAATCTGTGGCACAGAAGGTTGGGTCATGTAAATCTCAAAAACATGAATCAACTGGTGAAACATGGTTTGGTTCGAGGTCTTCCAATGAAGGATTTTAGCTGTGATGAGAATTGCACTGCTTGCTTGAAAGGGAAGCAACACAAGGTATCTTTTCCTTCAATTGGCGATCCCAAATCCACTGCTTGTTTGCAAATGTTGCATATGGATTTGTTTGGGCCAGTGAAGGTCATGAGTATGGCAAAGAAGAAGTATTGCTTAGTAATTGTTGATTATTACTCCAAGTTTGTCTGGACTTTCTTCTTGCATTCAAAAGAAGAAGTTGCTAAGTCTATTATAAACTTTGTGTTGTATGTTGAGAAACAATATTCTCTTCCTGTCAAGTGTGTAAGGAGTGACAATGGAACAGAGTTCAGAAATCATATTCTGGATGAGTTTTATCTGTCAAAGGGAATCAAGAGGCAGTACAGCATCCCTAGAACTCCTGAACAGAATGGAGTAGTTGAAAGAAAAAATAGAACTTTAATTGAAGCTGCCAGAACAATGCTTGCTGATTCCGGCTTGCCATTGACTTTCTGGGCAGAAGCTGTCAATACTGCTTGTTATGTGCAAAACAGAGTTTTGGTAAATCAAAGATGGTTGAAAACACCTTATGAAGTGCTTCATACTTTGACCCCTTTGATTTCCTTCTTCAGAGCTTTTGGTTGTCCTTGCTATATCCTCAATACCAAAGATCCACTTAAAAAGTTTGACTCCAAAGTGGATGCAGGATATTTTGTGGGATATTCTTCAACTTGCAAAGCTTACAGAGTGTTTAATTGCAGAACCAAGATTGTTGAAGAAACTCTCCATGTAAAATTCAATGAATCACCAAAAGATCCCATCCCACAAAACCCTGTAGAGATGTTTGATTTGGATATATTGCAATATGTTCCATATCAACCTTCAGCTGAGTCTGTTATTCTGGCAGATAATGCATCAACAGCTGCTATGGGAAACTCACAAGGTAGTACTGATGATGATGATGATGTTAGTACTCACCTGTTCAGGTTTAGTGATTCTCTGCCAAGGTCTGCTAAACCTGATGCTCCACCTGCTCCAGTGGTTCCTCCTAATACAAATGCTGATGAAATTCTGGAATCTTCTACATCATTTGAAATTCCTGCTGAACTGTTCCCTGGATCTTCATCAACTTCTGCAGCAACTGGACCTCCAGCAAACACTTGCACTGATCTTATTCCATATCAAGAACTGAAGGATCATCCATTATCTCAAGTTCTGGGTGACATTTCTGCTGGTGTTTCAACAAGAAGTCAATTGTCAAATTTTTGTCTCTATGCCTTATTTGTCAGTCAGCAAGAGCCAAAGAACTATCACACAGCACTCAGAGACAATGGCTGGGTGGAGGCTATGCAGTTGGAGCTGTTGCAGTTCAAGAAACAACAAGTCTGGGAGCTGGTTCCTTTACCCCAAGGTAAGTGTGCAATAGGCACTAAATGGGTGTTTAGGAATAAAACTGATGAAAATGGTCAAATAATTAAGAACAAGGCCAGACTGGTTGTACAGGGGTTCTCTCAGGAAGAAGGTATTGATTATGATGAAACTTTTGCCCCTGTAGCCAGACTGGAAGCAATTAGATTGTTTTTAGCATATGCTGCCTTACACAAACTAAAAGTTTTTCAAATGGATGTCAAAAGTGCTTTTTTATATGGTAAAATAAAAGAGGAAGTGTATGTGTGTCAACCACCAGGTTTTGAGGACAATAAACATCCTGATTGGGTGTACAAGCTTGATAAAGCTCTTTATGGGCTGAAACAAGCACCTAGAGCCTGGTATGACACTCTATCCACTTTTCTTCTTCAAAATAATTTCACTAGAGGCTCCATAGATAAAACTTTGTTCATATAGAAAGTAGGACAGCATAAGCTCCTTGTTCAAATTTATGTTGATGACATAATTTTTGCTTCATCTGATTCAAAGTTGTGTGCTGATTTTACTGAGTTAATGACAAAGCATTTTGAAATGAGTGCCATGGGGGAATTACAGTTTTTCTTGGGTCTTCAAATCAAACAAAGTCCTGATGGCATTTTCATTCACCAGTCCAAATATACAAAAGAGTTGTTAAAGAAATTTGATTTGCAAAACTGTAAACAATGTTCTAACCCCATGAGCAGCACCACACAACTTGATGCAGATTTGAAAGGTAAATCAGTTGATGAAACACTTTATAGATGTATGATTGGTTCCTTGATGTATCTCACAGCATCTAGACCAGACATTATGTTTGCTACATGTGTTTGTGCTAGATTTCAGGCTGCACCTAAAGAATCTCACTTGATTGCTGTAAAAAGAATTTTTAGATACTTGCAGGGCACTCAATCACTGGGAATTTGGTATTCCACTGGGCATTCCTGCAAGCTTGTTGCTTTCTCTGATAGTGACTATGCAGGATGCAAACTTACCAGAAAATCAACTTCTGGTGGTTGTCAGTTTCTAGGAAACTGTTTGGTTTCTTGGCAGAGTAAGAAACAAACATCCGTGGCTACCTCCACAGCTGAAGCCGAGTACATTGCTGCTGCAAGCTGCACTTCCCAAATTCTCTGGCTTCAGACCCAACTTTTGGATTATGGCATCAAAGAGTCTAAGACACCATTGTTAATGGATAGTGCCTCAGCTCTTTGTATTGTCAAGAATCCAGTTCAGCACTCTAGGACCAAACACATTGAAATCAGACATCATTTTATAAGGGATTGTTTTGAAAAGGGTCTGATTGATCCAAAGTTTGTTCCTAGTGCTGATGAACTTGCAGATATCTTTACTAAGCCTTTAGACACTTCAACTTTTCAAAATTTAGTTCTAAGGCTTGGTATGCTGCAACTTGAATAAATTGGTTTTCACACTAATAAAATTCCATCCACCAGATAAAATTTTCAAAAATACAAAAATATTCACCTTTATCAAAACTCAAATTTTTGTATCACCTTGCAACTCCTGATATTTTCAGTAAATACTGATAAGTATCAGAAGTACTGATTCAAGGAAACATCTGACCTTTACCAATATTATCAGTTAAAAGTACTGATGGGTTTTGGTTGACAAAGTACTGAAGGTCAAAAATATTTCACAAAGTCTGATGAACAACTTTTGTTCACAAGTTCTGATGACAAATTTTTCACAAAATCTGATGAGAAAATCTGATGTTTCATACAGTCTGATGAGTAACTGATGAAAACAGCTGATGAACATCCAATGTCGACAACACCTGATGAGTAAATTTACTCTTCAGATGTTTCAACCACTGCTGTTTTCTCTTTGTAACATCTGAAGCACAAATTCCAATATCTATTTAATCCAAACCCTCTTCAGTTGTTTCATTACCACTTCATCAGAACTTTCAATCTTTTTCAAAAACCTATCTTCCCTCTCAAGTCTCTGCTTCCATGGCGACAATGAACCTTAAACCTCGTCATAACTCAGTCGCATATCTCACCAAATCATCTTTCTGGTCCAAATTTGATGAAGCTGTTGATCTTATGAATGCATCCCAATTCCAAACAGCGTTTCTTATCAATCCAACAATCCATGTTGAATCCATTCATCAATTCTGGACGAATGTTGAGCTGATCAATGTCGGCACTGGTGTCATCTCCCTTCGTTCAACAGTAAATGGACACAATATGCATATCAGTCCAGCCGAACTGCGGGATGTTCTTCAACTAGATGATGCTAACCTGGTCACTCAATTCCCAAAGAACCTAACTGACCTCTGTTTCACAAGTCACGAATACCAGGGTGACTTGAGTGACTCCACTCTTTACAAGAAACACTTCAATGATCTTGAACGTCTCATTTTCCACATGATCAACATCTGTCTAGCTCCAAAATCATCTTCATGGGACCAGATGTCCTCAAGGTGGCAGCAGGTACTTTACTCAATTCTGGAATCACAAAAACATAATTTTTCACAAATCTTATTTTCAGAATTAACTGAACATGCGGCTAAACCTGTTTCCACAAGATGGCTTCTTTACCCACGTTTTATAATGGCCATCATTGAAAAACAATTAAAACAAGAAGGCCTTGTTGGTCAGGGGATCTCTGCTCCAGCAGTTCTGCTAGAGGTATATTCCCGACACAACACTAACCTCACACTCAAAGAGGCTGCCCGAAAGCTAAAACCCAAGCATAGGGAACCCACAGTCTCAACTTCCAAATCCAAATCCAAAGTCCCCACCAAGTCACATACCAAAAAGCCCACAAAGGCTGCTCAGGGAAATGACTCCCCTGAGTCTGCCCATGCCTCACCAAGGCATGACATGGCCACTAGCAGTAGTCAGCCAGTGGTACACCAGACTCCACCAGCTGACACCGCCCAAGATTCCTCTCAACAGGAACTTGGTGCAACTATTGAAGGGGTAGACACACATCTAGAGCCTCTTTCATTTGAAAAGGTTTCTATTGAACAGCACCATTCTCCCCGGGTGCACTCTGCTTCACAGCCTATTACTACTGAAACCACCCAACAAAGCCCCACATTTGTGATTGAACAAATCCTGGATCAGCATAACACTCCAATCCCTACCCAGACACCTATTACCACTGGGATTAACTCCAACATTGAGGGGGAGGATCAAAGTGTTTCTGATAACCCACAAGATTTTGACTACAATATCAGATCTCCTAGTGTGGACAGAGAGATTCTGATTTCTGACAGAGCTGCTACTTCATCACCTCCATCATTTGGAGTGATCGATAGTAGTAACATCTCTAAGACCCTGCCAAAGGCAACAACTGATGAAGGGTTTATCTCTGAGGTTGGAAGTCCCCAGTACCAAGAAAAAGGGGCACCTGAAAATGTTGAGCCACACTCAACTCAGGTGAATCCTGATATTTTCAGGAGGTCAGATGATTTAGCCAAGGCTAATGATGACCAAAGGACCTTATCTGATGTTCTGAAACAGAACAAGCTTCTTGAGGCTGAGGTCTGCAGACTCAATGAGCTGCTCACCAAAATGTCCAAGGACAAAAGTCCATCTGCCCTTTCAAACCCACAGATGGCACCTTCAAATTTTGAGGGTCCCCCAAACACTTCCACCACTACTCAACAACCACATAAACCTCCAGCCTCTGCTTCAGGCACTAATCCTTCGGGTTCAAGCCCCCCAGAGGCATTAGTTGCTGCTTTTATCACTGCCCTTCCTCTCATCACTCCTTTGTTAATGAATATAATAACCCAAGCTCTTGATGAGAGGCTTCCCTCCCAAACTCAACTCCAGAAAATGATTGATGATGCAGTTGATGCAAAACTCTCCACCTTTCAAACTCCTTCTTCCCCTGCAGCCAAAAAGGGGGAGTCAGTAAAAGATTCAGGTGCTGCACACAAAAGATCAAGAAATGAGGAGGAGGATGATGCTTCTGAAAAGTCTCCAGTCATACAAGTCACATATAAGAGACAAAGGAAGACAAAGTCTATTGATGTTGCTTTTTCTGTTGAAAAAGAGGTTGAGAAAGAGGTTGAGGAGGAGGTTGCAACAGATGAAACTGAAATGGAACCTGAAAATCAAGAGATTGAAACAGAGGATGATCAGGCAAAGGATGGTCAAGATCATATGATTGGGGTTGAGAAGGTTGGAAATGAGAAAGAACCTGAAGTAATTGAGGTACAAAAAGAACAAGTCAAACCTTCTACTCAATCAACCCAACTGATTGCTGATGATGCACCTCCCAAGAAAAGGAGAATTTTAAGGATTCAAGAAGAAGATGATACTGATGAAGAAGACAGGCTTCCAATTTCTACTGTGCTGCAAGCAAATATCCAGAAGCCTGAGTCTTCAAAAGCTGGTTCAGAGCAAGTGGCTCAGAAAAGAATAGTCAAGTTGCCAGCTACTTATGTACCAGAAAAGGGGTTGGTCTTTGGTCAACATCTTAAGGTAACACCAGAATCTCAGAGACTAGATGTAAAGATTAAGCTTGAAGAAGAAGAGAGCCAGAAGAAACATGATGAAAATATTCTGAGGTTAGTTGATAAGGAGTACCCTCAGACATCAACCATCATAGCAATGAAGAAAGAAGCACAAAGGTTGTATGCTCTGAGGTTTACTTATCAATATAGAAAAGAACAAATCAGGATGTGGCCTGATCCAAGGGTGATAGACAGAATCGACAGGAGAGATGCTCCAGCTGCATATGCAAGAAGAATCAAAAAGGTAATAAGTGCTGATATTATGTTGGGATATGTGCTTGATCCTTGGGAAATAATAGGAGATTTTAAAAGTGTTTACAACTCTGGATTGAAAGCTCCTAAGTTTCTAGAAAATAAACTGATCAAGAAAGGTTTAGTGTACAGGAAACTTGAAGGGGAGAAACAGACTAACTTTTCTTGATCCCAACATAATATCAGCACTTATTACCTTTTTGATTCTTCTTGCATACGCAGCTGGAGCATCTCTCCTGTCGATTCTGTCTATCACCCTTGGATCAGGCCACATCCTGATTTGTTCTTTTCTATATTGATAAGTAAACCTCAGAGCATTCAACCTTTGTGCTTCTTTTTTCATTGCTATGATGGTTGATGTCTGAGGGTACTCCTTATCAACTAACCTCAGAATATTTTCATCATGTTTCTTCTGGCTCTCTTCTTCTTCAAGCTTAATCTTTACATCTAGTCTCTAAGATTCTGGTGTTACCTTAAGATGTTGACCAAAGGCCAACCCCTTTTCTGGTACATAAGTAGCTGGCAACTTGACTATTCTTTTCTGAGCCACTTGCTCTGAACCAGCTTTTGAAGACTCAGGCTTCTGGATATTTGCTTGCAGCACAGTAGAAATTGGAAGCCTGTCTTCTTCATCAGTATCATCTTCTTCTTGAATCCTTCAAATTCTCCTTTTCTTGGGAGGTGCATCATCAGCAATCAGTTGGGTTGATTGAGTAGAAGGTTTGACTTGTTCTTTTTGTACCTCAATTACTTCAGGTTCTTTCTCATTTCCAACCTTCTCAACCCCAATCATATGATCTTGACCATCCTTTGCCTGATCATCCTCTGTTTCAATCTCTTGATTTTCAGGTTCCATTTCAGTTTCATCTGTTGCAACCTCCTCCTCAACCTCTTTCTCAACCTCTTTTTCAACAGAAAAAGCAACATCAATAGACTTTGTCTTCCTTTGTCTATATGTGACTTGTATGACTGGAGACTTTTCAGAAGCATCATCCTCCTCCTCATTTCTTGATCTTTTGTGTGCAGCACCTGAATCTTTTACTGACTCCCCCTTTTTGGCTGCAGGGAAAGAAGGAGTTTGAAAGGTGGAGAGTTTTGCATCAACTGCATCATCAATCATTTTCTGGAGTTGAGTTTGGGAGGGAAGCCTCTCATCAAGAGCTTGGGTTATTATATTCATTAACAAAGGAGTGATGAGAGGAAGGGCAGTGATAAAAGCAGCAACTAATGCCTCTGGGGGGCTTGAACCCGAAGGATTAGTGCCTGAAGCAGAGGCTGGAGGTTTATGTGGTTGTTGAGTAGTGGTGGAAGTGTTTGGGGGACCCTCAAAATTTGAAGGTGCCATCTGTGGGTTTGAAAGGGCAGATGGACTTTTGTCCTTGGACATTTTGGTGAGCAGCTCATTGAGTCTGCAGACCTCAGCCTCAAGAAGCTTGTTCTGTTTCAGAACATCAGATAAGGTCCTTTGGTCATCATTAGCCTTGGCTAAATCATCTGACCTCCTGAAAATATCAGGATTCACCTGAGTTGAGTGTGGCTCAACATTTTCAGGTGCCCCTTTTTCTTGGTACTGGGGACTTCCAACCTCAGAGATAAACCCTTCATCAGTTGTTGCCTCTGGCAGGGTCTTAGAGATGTTACTACTATCAATCACTCCAAATGATGGAGGTGATGAAGTAGCAGCCCTGTCAGAAATCAGAATCTCTCTGTCCACACTAGGAGATCTGATATTGTAGTCAAAATCCTGTGGGTTATCAGAAACACTTTGATCCTCCCCCTCAATGTTGGAGTTAATCCCAGTGGTAATAGGTGTCTGGGTAGGGATTGGAGTGTTAAGCTGATCCAGGATTTGTTCAATCACAAATGTGGGGCTTTGTTGGGTGGTTTCAGTAGTAATAGGCTGTGAAACAGAGTGCACCCGGGGAGAATGGTGCTGTTCAATAGAAACCTTTTCAAATGAAAGAGGCTCTAGATGTGTGTCTACCCCTTCAATAGTTGCACCAAGTTCCTGTTGAGAGGAATCTTGGGCGGTGTCAGCTGGTGGAGTCTGGTGTACCACTGGCTGACTACTGCCAGTGGCCATGTCATGCCTTGATGAGGCATGGGCAGACTCAGGGGACTCATTTCCCTGAGCAGCCTTTATGGGCTTTTTGGTATGTGACTTGGTGGGGACTTTGGATTTGGATTTGGAAGTTGAGACTGTGGGTTCCCTATGCTTGGGTTTTAGCTTTCGGGCAGCCTCTTTGAGTGTGAGGTTAGTGTTGTGTCGGGAATATACCTCTAGCAGAACTGCTGGAGCAGAGATCCCCTGACCAACAAGGCCTTCTTGTTTTAATTGTTTTTCAATGATGGCCATTATAAAACGTGGGTAAAGAAGCCATCTTGTGGAAACAGGTTTAGCCGCATGTTCAGTTAATTCTGAAAATAAGATTTGTGAAAAATTATGTTTTTGTGATTCCAGAATTGAGTAAAGTACCTGCTGCCACCTTGAGGACATCTGGTCCCATGAAGATGATTTTGGAGCTAGACAGATGTTGATCATGTGGAAAATGAGACGTTCAAGATCATTGAAGTGTTTCTTGTAAAGAGTGGAGTCACTCAAGTCACCCTGGTATTCGTGACTTGTGAAACAGAGGTCAGTTAGGTTCTTTGGGAATTGAGTGACCAGGTTAGCATCATCTAGTTGAAGAACATCCCGCAGTTCGGCTGGACTGATATGCATATTGTGTCCATTTACTGTTGAGCGAAGGGAGATGACACCAGTGCCGACATTGGTCAGCTCAACATTCGTCCAGAATTGATGAATGGATTCAACATGGATTGTTGGATTGATAAGAAACGCTGTTTGGAATTGGGATGCATTCATAAGATCAACAGCTTCATCAAATTTGGACCAGAAAGATGATTTGGTGAGATATGCGACTGAGTTATGACGAGGTTTAAGGTTCATTGTCGCCATGGAAGCAGAGACTTGAGAGGGAAGATAGGTTTTTGAAAAAGATTGAAAGTTCTGATGAAGTGGTAATGAAACAACTGAAGAGGGTTTGGATTAAATAGATATTGGAATTTGTGCTTCAGATGTTACAAAGAGAAAACAGCAGTGGTTGAAACATCTGAAGAGTAAATTTACTCATCAGGTGTTGTCGACATTGGATGTTCATCAGCTGTTTTCATCAGTTACTCATCAGACTATATGAAACATCAGATTTTCTCATCAGATTTTGTGAAAAATTTGTCATCAGAACTTGTGAACAAAAGTTGTTCATCAGACTTTGTGAAATATTTTTGACCTTCAGTACTTTGTCAACCAAAACCCATCAGTACTTTTAACTGATAATATTGGTAAGAGTCAGATGTTTCCTTGAATCAGTACTTCTGATACTTATCAGTATTTACTGAAAATATCAGGAGTTGCAAGGTGATACAAAAATTTGAGTTTTGATAAAGGTGAATATTTTTGTATTTTTGAAAATTTTATCTGGTGGATGGAATTTTATTAGTGTGAAAACCAATTTATTCAAGTTGCAGCATACCAAGCCTTAGAACTAAATTTTGAAAAGTTGAAGTGTCTAAAGGCTTAGTAAAGATATCTGCAAGTTCATCAGCACTAGGAACAAACTTTGGATCAATCAGACCCTTTTCAAAACAATCCCTTATAAAATGATGTCTGATTTCAATGTGTTTGGTCCTAGAGTGCTGAACTGGATTCTTGACAATACAAAGAGCTGAGGCACTATCCATTAACAATGGTGTCTTAGACTCTTTGATGCCATAATCCAAAAGTTGGGTCTGAAGCCAGAGAATTTGGGAAGTGCAGCTTGCAGCAGCAATGTACTCGGCTTCAGCTGTGGAGGTAGCCACGGATGTTTGTTTCTTACTATGCCAAGAAACCAAACAGTTTCCTAGAAACTGACAACCACCAGAAGTTGATTTTCTGGTAAGTTTGCATCCTGCATAGTCACTATCAGAGAAAGCAACAAGCTTGCAGGAATGCCCAGTGGAATACCAAATTCCCAGTGATTGAGTGCCCTGCAAGTATCTAAAAATTCTTTTTACAGCAATCAAGTGAGATTCTTTAGGTGCAGCCTGAAATCTAGCACAAACACATGTAGCAAACATAATGTCTGGTCTAGATGCTGTGAGATACATCAAGGAACCAATCATACATCTATAAAGTGTTTCATCAACTGATTTACCTTTCAAATCTGCATCAAGTTGTGTGGTGCTGCTCATGGGGTTAGAACATTGTTTACAGTTTTGCAAATCAAATTTCTTTAACAACTCTTTTGTATATTTGGACTGGTGAATGAAAATGCCATCAGGACTTTGTTTGATTTGAAGACCCAAGAAAAACTGTAATTCCCCCATGGCACTCATTTCAAAATGCTTTGTCATTAACTCAGTAAAATCAGCACACAACTTTGAATCAGATGAAGCAAAAATTATGTCATCAACATAAATTTGAACAAGGAGCTTATGCTGTCCTACTTTCTATATGAACAAAGTTTTATCTATGGAGCCTCTAGTGAAATTATTTTGAAGAAGAAAAGTGGATAGAGTGTCATACCAGGCTCTAGGTGCTTGTTTCAGCCCATAAAGAGCTTTATCAAGCTTGTACACCCAATCAGGATGTTTATTGTCCTCAAAACCTGGTGGTTGACACACATACACTTCCTCTTTATTTTACCATATAAAAAAGCACTTTTGACATCCATTTGAAAAACTTTTAGTTTGTGTAAGGCAGCATATGCTAAAAACAATCTAATTGCTTTCAGTCTGGCTACAGGGGCAAAAGTTTCATCATAATCAATACCTTCTTCCTGAGAGAACCCCTGTACAACCAGTCTGGCCTTGTTCTTAATTATTTGACCACTTTCATCAGTTTTATTCCTAAACACCCATTTAGTGCCTATTGCACACTTACCTTGGGGTAAAGGAACCAGCTCCCAGACTTGTTGTTTCTTGAACTGCAACAGCTCCAACTGCATAGCCTCCACCCAGCCATTGTCTCTGAGTGCTGTGTGATAGTTCTTTGGCTCTTGCTGACTGACAAATAAGGCATAGAGACAAAAATTTGACAATTGACTTCTTGTTGAAACACCAGCAGAAATGTCACCCAGAACTTGAGATAATGGATGATCCTTCAGTTCTTGATATGGAATAAGATCAGTGCAAGTGTTTGCTGGAGGTCCAGTTGCTGCAGAAGTTGATGAAGATCCAGGGAACAGTTCAGCAGGAATTTCAAATGATGTAGAAGATTCCAGAATTTCATCAGCATTTGTATTAGGAGGAACCACTGGAGCAGGTGGAGCATCAGGTTTAGCAGACCTTGGCAGAGAATCACTAAACCTGAACAGGTGAGTACTAACATCATCATCATCATCAGTACTACCTTGTGAGTTTCCCATAGCAGCTGTTGATGCATTATCTGCCAGAATAACAGACTCAGCTGAAGGTTGATATGGAACATATTGCAATATATCCAAATCAAACATCTCTACAGGGTTTTGTGGGATGGGATCTTTTGGTGATTCATTGAATTTTACATGGAGAGTTTCTTCAACAATCTTGGTTCTGCAATTAAACACTCTGTAAGCTTTGCAAGTTGAAGAATATCCCACAAAATATCCTGCATCCACTTTGGAGTCAAACTTTTTAAGTGGATCTTTGGTATTGAGGATATAGCAAGGACAACCAAAAGCTCTGAAGAAGGAAATCAAAGGGGTCAAAGTATGAAGCACTTCATAAGGTGTTTTCAACCATCTTTGATTTACCAAAACTCTGTTTTGCACATAACAAGCAGTATTGACAGCTTCTGCCCAGAAAGTCAATGGCAAGCCGGAATCAGCAAGCATTGTTCTGGCAGCTTCAATTAAAGTTCTATTTTTTCTTTCAACTACTCCATTCTGTTCAGGAGTTCTAGGGATGCTGTACTGCCTCTTGATTCCCTTTGACAGATAAAACTCATCCAGAATATGATTTCTGAACTCTGTTCCATTGTCACTCCTTACACACTTGACAGGAAGAGAATATTGTTTCTCAACATACAACACAAAGTTTATAATAGACTTAGCAACTTCTTCTTTTGAATGCAAGAAGAAAGTCCAGACAAACTTGGAGTAATAATCAACAATTACTAAGCAATACTTCTTCTTTGCCATACTCATGACCTTCACTGGCCCAAACAAATCCATATGCAACATTTGCAAACAAGCAGTGGATTTGGGATCGCCAATTGAAGGAAAAGATACCTTGTGTTGCTTCCCTTTCAAGCAAGCAGTGCAATTCTCATCACAGCTAAAATCCTTCATTGGAAGACCTCGAACCAAACCATGTTTCACCAGTTGATTCATGTTTTTGAGATTTACATGACCCAACCTTCTATGCCACAGATTAGATTCCTTGAAAGAGGCCTTAGAAAATAAACAAGGATGACCTTTAACAGAGATTTTCTTTGACAGATCAAAGGCATAAACCTTTCCCACTCTGTTAGCCTTAAGGAGAGTATATTCATTCAAAACTTTGTCAATCAGAGGCAACACTTCAGAAGACAGTATTCTACAGTCTTGCTTGGTGAAAAGAGAAATGTGACCCTTATCACACATCTGACTAACACTCAGGAGATTATACTTGAGATTCTCTACATGATTCACATCATCAAACCTTATCTCTCCATTTGACACATATCCTTTTCCTATAATGTAACCCTTAGCATCATTTCCAAATGAAACAAATCCCTTCCTTCCTGTAAAATAATCATTAAGAAGAGATCTGCTCCCAGTCATATGCATGGATCCTCCACTGTCAACATACCAGATGCTATTTTGGCATGCTGAAGGACCCTGCATACCTGAACACACTTAGTTAGACTTTTGGACCCAAACCAGTTTGGTTTTGGGTCTGTTAACACATGAAGAAACAAATTTAGCATTTTCATTTGAAGCAACACTTGAATCATTCTTTTCAAAAGATTTAACCTTGGTTTTTGACCTTGGTTTCTTCTTATGAAATGAAGCAACAGAGGCATCTACTATGTTGGCTCTTCCTAGCAGATGTTGCATCATCATAACCAATTGATGCTGGTTTTGAGTCAAAGTTTTGATTTCCTTAGAAACATCAATACTTGACTTCAAATTTTTGTGTTTCATTTCCTTAACTTCTTTGGGTAATAAAGAGGGTTTCAAGTACTGTTTCTTTGAATCTGGAAAAACCCCTTTACTTTTCTTGGATTTACTTGACTCATTTCCCTGTGAGGATTTTCCAGATTTTGAACCTACTGATGATTCTGGTACGAATTTGGAACAAAATTCATTTTTCATCTTGATTATATTCTTGTTTTTGTGCTTAATTTTATTGAATTTAGATCCTCTTCTGTACCAGCATTCATCAGAAGAATGATTAAACAACCTACAAATTTCACAAGGCACCCTCTTGTGCTTTTCCTTGTGAGTATCTACAAGTACTGAAGACTTAGATACTGAATTTTAGTTCTTCAGAACATTTGGGGCTTCAGTATTTGTAGACATTTTGACAACAACTGATGTGTTGACAACCTCTGAAGAGTTATTCTTCAGCACTTGTCTATCAACACAATTTTCATCATCAGTTGTAACATTACCAGCTTTTTCTATAACTGCTGATGAGACACTCTGGCTTATCAGAAGCCGTGCATCTTTCTCTCCAGTGCCATGCCCATCTGACTCAATCAGTTTTAAATTTAATTCATTGGAAACTTTTTCATCAGGATTAATTTCAATTAAAACACTATCTTGACATGTGTCATCCTGAATGACATTTGTACATCCAATAGAATAAGAATATGTCTCAATATCCACAGTTTCAGACTCAGATTTGCATGCACTTAACTCACTTTCAGAGGATTCTTCAGCATCAGACTTTTCTGAAGATTTGGTGGATTGGTATACACTGTCCCCTTCAGACTCACAGTCAAGATTTTTTGGTGTATAATCAGCTGGAGGGGCAGTGTGATTGTATCCAATACCAAACTTCACATTTGATGCTGTTTGTTTGTTTAATAACATCTCAAACCCCTTGCAAGACTCAACCAATTTTTCACACTCTACTTGGGTTGCTGCAAGTGTTTGTTTCAGATCATTGTGTTTTACAAGCATGACTTCCACCCTAGCCTTTTCATCAGACAATTGACACTTGAGTTTATAAATTTCGGACTCTTTTTCATTCAAAACTTTCTCAAATTCAGTTTTATTCTTAGTCACAGCCTTTTCTAAATCCAACTTCTCATTGATTAATTCAACATTTATTTCTCTAATGGAAGCAAATGCTGAAATACATGATTCTGAACACAACTTAGCTTTCGATTCAGATGATACCTGTGATGTTGGAGAAGTTGGACCTGAGGTGTCAGTTGAATCTATAGCCATCAAAGCAAGATTCCCAAATGGATTGTCTCCACCATGTGGACCAGCTTCAGAGTACAGCTGCATATTGAAATCAGATAAGTCATCAGGTAAACTACTCCAATCAGCTACTCCAGGGGTGAAGAAGCTCTGATGTTGTTGTTGTTGAGGCTGTTGATTTGTTTGAGATTTGCTGGGGTCAGGAAGAGCAGGTGATTGAGAAGGTATTAGTGCTGGAGTGTGAGTGGATTGTGGCATATAGAAGCAAGGATATGGATAAGGCATAGGACTTTGTGGTACAAAATGAGCTGGATAAATTGTTGTTGACCAGATCCAGAAGATTGTTATCCTTTGTTTTGTGGGTTATTGCTAGGAAAGGTCACAAAGGGTGCAGAGGAACTAGGTCCAGTGGATTTGCACTCTCTAGCAAAATGACCAAGTCTGTGACACTTGTGGCACCTCAACTTCCCTTTGTCAAAACCAACTTTGGTTTTGCCAGATAATCCGGGAAATTTTCTTCTAGTTCTTTTGTAAAATTTTTGAGATCTAATGTTGATTAATGCCATCTGACTTAATATATCCATCTCCTCCAGATCATCATCTGGAATTCCCTTCAAATCATCCATCACAAAACACAGATTATCACCATATGTACCTGCATTACCATCAACTCCCACAAAAGCATGTTCAGCACTATTAGTAGAAAAGTCAATATGTTCATCATAAGAACACTCAGACCCAGTATATTCTGACTCTTGACCTATCAATGCAGTATTGCCGGGAATGAAATCATCAGTGAGTTTGCCAGATGAAGACAGTTTTCTCTTCTGTTCTACCTCTCTCTCAAAAGTTAAGAGTTTCCCATGGAGTTGGGTGAGAGATAGATTCTCTAGATTTGCATTAGAGCGTAAGACAATATTATAAGTGTCCCATCTCTCAGGCAGTGATCTGAGAAATCTGTTGTTCATCTGACTATTTGTATACTCCTGCTTAACCATTTTCAATTCAGAAATCAAACATGAAAACCGCTCAAATTGTTGGGTCAATGACTCACCCTTTCTATGAGAAAAAGTCTCATACTGTTGAGCAAGGATTTCTCTAGTATTTGCTAAAACCTCATCGGTTCCACCGAATTGTTCTTTTAGTGCAACCCAGAGATCATGAGCAGTATCATGATGCATCAAGCCTGAATAAATCTCATTTGGCAAAGCCATGGCTAGAATACCATGAGCTTTCGCATCAATTTCAAACAATTTGATATCCTCATCTGAATACATATCCGATGGTTTCGGAATCATGATTTTAGTTTCAGGATCAGTGATCATGGGTTTATACGGACCATGCACTACAGATTTCCAACATCCTGCACTGTTAATTGACAGGTGATGTAGCATTCTACGTTGCCAAATGTTGTACTCACTCCGAACCAGCATCGGAGGCTTGGTTGCGGAGCCTGTGTTGTGCGGATCATTGTTTGGAGTTGTCATGATCTCAGATTCAATCAATATCAACAAAATTCAAATGAATTAACACAAACTTCAACCAATTGATTCAAAACAAATTGATCTTGAAAAACAAATCAACAGAAGTTATCAGAAAACTTCAAACTATAACAAGTTCTTACTAATCGGCTAATTCGATCAACCAGAGAACTGAATTGAGCAGCTTCAGAGATCAATTGTTTAATCGATCAATGATTAACCTGCTCTGATACCAATTGTAGGATCAGTTGTTCTCATTTGATCAATATTAGGTTATAGCAGCGGAATTCAGAGATGAATTAGCATAGATTTAGCAAGAACACTTTGAATCTAATAAAACAGTAACAAACAAGTTGTTATAGAAAGAGAATTCTGCAAAAGGAGTAAATCATTCAATTCAGTAACTTCATATTGAATACAATATTTCAACTGACTTTATATAGAAACATTGACGTCTGATGATGTCACATGATGTTGACACCTAACAGACATAAAACAAAAACTGAAATAAACAAAACTACTGAGGATGTTTACAACGACTGAAGACATCCTCTTACAAAGACTGAAGAACTAAACTACTGAAAGTAAACTACAACATCTGATGAGTAAAATACTCATCAGACTTTTACAACTACTGAAAGAAAACTACTGAAGACAAAAACAGACATCACAACATCTGAAGACTAACACTTCAGCTGTTGTGAATAACTTCAGATCTTGTAACTCTTCAAAGTGACTTTCAGCTGATGTGTTCTTCTTCAGTTGTTGTGTGTTGTGAGACTTAAAGGTTTTTCTGATCAGGCTCATTGGTTCTTTTAGTCCAACAAACTCCCACTGAACCAATGCAGCCAAAACCTTTAATTATTGACTGTCTCACTTATTTTGGTTTTCCAGGCTGAAAGATCTGTCTTTATCTTTGAGATCAGCTTCAAAATGACCAATTAAGTACAGACCTGGCAATCAGCAGCTTCTGAAAATCTGAATAGCAAAGGATGAGAGGGAACTCCATTGGGGAAATGAACTATGAGCATTTACCCCTCTCATTGAAGCTACTGATCATAAATGAGTCTAAAAGACTCCCTGACATATGCTTCCAACAGACTAACTTTTTCTTCAGGTGTCAGCCTTTCTGGTTCTCCTTCAAAGAATGACTCAGGTCCATAATACTCAGATAAGTACCTGGCCGTTGTCCCATCATAGAGTTCTACCCTTGTGATTTCTCTGTATACAAACTCATCTGGATGCTTTCCTTCCAAAAATAGTGGTAACTCATTCTGTTTCACCCCTTCAAGTTTCCTGTACACTAAACCTTTCTTGATCATTTTATTTTCTAGAAACTTAGGAGCTTTCAATCCAGAGTTGTAAACACTTTTAAAATCTCCTATTATTTCCCAAGGATCAAGCACAGATCCCAACATAATATCAGCACTTATTACCTTTTTGATTCTTCTTGCATATGCAGCTAGAGCATCTCTCCCGTGGATTCTGTCTATCACCCTTGGATCAGGCCACATCCTGATTTGTTCTTTTCTATATTGATAAGTAAACCTCAGAGCATACAACCTTTGTGCTTCTTTCTTCATAGCTATGATGGTTGATGTCTGAGGGTACTCCTTATCAACTAACCTCAGAATATTTTCATCATGTTTCTTCTGGCTCTCTTCTTCTTCAAGCTTAATCTTTACATCTAGTCTCTGAGATTCTGGTGTTACCTTAAGATGTTGACCAACCCCTTTTCTGGTACATAAGTAGCTGGCAACTTGACTATTCTTTTCTGAGCCACTTGCTCTGAACCAGCTTTTGAAGACTCAGGCTTCTAGATATTTGCTTGCAGCACAGTAGAAATTGGAAGCCTGTCTTCTTCATCAGTATCATCTTCTTCTTGAATCCTTAAAATTCTCCTTTTCTTGGGAGGTGCATCATCAGCAATCAGTTGGGTTGATTGAGTAGAAGGTTTGACTTGTTCTTTTTGTACCTCAATTACTTCAGGTTCTTTCTCATTTCCAACCTTCTCAACCCCAATCATATGATCTTGACCATCCTTTGCCTGATCATCCTCTGTTTCAATCTCTTGATTTTCAAGTTCCATTTCAGTTTCATCTGTTGCAACCTCCTCCTCAACCTCTTTCTCAACCTCTTTTTCAACAGAAAAAGCAACATCAATAGACTTTGTCTTCCTTTGTCTCTTATATGTGACTTGTATGACTGGAGACTTTTCAGAAGCATCATCCTCCTCCTCATTTCTTGATCTTTTGTGTGCAGCACCTGAATCTTTTACTGACTCCCCCTTTTTGGCTGTAGGGGAAGAAGGAGTTTGAAAGGTGGAGAGTTTTGCATCAACTGCATCATCAATCATTTTCTGGAGTTGATTTTGGGAGGGAAGCCTCTCATCAAGAGCTTGGGTTATTATATTCATTAACAAAGGAGTGATGAGAGGAAGGGCAGTGATAAAAGCAGCAACTAATGCCTCTGGGGGCTTGAACCCGAAGGATTAGTGCCTGAAGCAGAGGCTGGAGGTTTATGTGGTTGTTGAGTAGTGGTGGAAGTGTTTGGGGGACCCTCAAAATTTGAAGGTGCCATCTGTGGGTTTGAAAGGGCAGATGGACTTTTGTCCTTGGACATTTTGGTGAGCAGCTCATTGAGTCTGCAGACCTCAGCCTCAAGAAGCTTGTTCTGTTTCAGAACATCAGATAAGGTCCTTTGGTCATCATTAGCCTTGGCTAAATCATCTGACCTCCTGAAAATATCAGGATTCACCTGAGTTGAGTGTGGCTCAACATTTTCAGGTGCCCCTTTTTCTTGGTACTGGGGACTTCCAACCTTAGAGATAAACCCTTCATCAGTTGTTGCCTTTGGCAGGGTCTTAGAGATGTTACTACTATCGATCACTCCAAATGATGGAGGTGATGAAGTAGCAGCCCTGTCAGAAATCAGAATCTCTCTGTCCACACTAGGAGATCTGATATTGTAGTCAAAATCCTGTGGGTTATCAGAAACACTTTGATCCTCCCCCTCAATGTTGGAGTTAATCCCAGTGGTAATAGGTGTCTGGGTAGGGATTGGAGTGTTAAGCTGATCCAGGATTTGTTCAATCACAAATGTGGGGCTTTGTTGGGTGGTTTCAGTAGTAATAGGCTGTGAAGCAGAGTGCACCCGGGGAGAATGGTGTTGTTCAATGAAAACCTTTTCAAATGAAAGAGGCTCTAGATGTGTGTCTACCCCTTGAATAGTTGCACCAAGTTCCTATTGAGAGGAATCTTGGGCGGTGTCAGCTGGTGGAGTCTGGTGTACCACAGGCTGACTACTGCCAGTGGCCATGTCATGCCTTGGTGAGGCATGGGCAGACTCAGGGGACTCATTTCCCTGAGCAGCCTTTGTGGGCTTTTTGGTATGTGACTTGGTGGGGACTTTGGATTTGGATTTGGAAGTTGAGACTGTGGGTTCCCTATGCTTGGGTTTTAGCTTTCGGGCAGCCTCTTTGAGTGTGAGGTTAGTGTTGTGTCGGGAATATACCTCTAGCAGATGATCACTTGTACATTTTTAAGCAAATGATTGAAGTCATAGAAGAAAAAGTTCAAGAAAACCAAGCTAAACAATTCACAAGATTCAAGATTGGATCTAAGTCAAAGATACAATGAAGAATTGTTAGCTATGGCTACTTTCACAAAATTTCAGGAAGCATAAAGGATAAAGGATGTTATGTAGTCAAACGGACTGACGGACGTCAATATTTTGGAAAAACATTAGATCTGATGTCTTTACCATCTTTTGAGTGTATCCAGTTATCTAGATTAAAGATGATAAAGCCCATTCAGACTAAACATAATGATACATTTGAGAAGTTATTGAATAAAGATGCTAAGTATGGGTGGAGTTTGTTAAGTCCACAAGTGAAAGATAAGTTGTTTGGATATTCAAAGCCTAAAGTTTTTAAAAGACCAAGGTTGAGGAGGATAGAACAGAATTGAAATCCTTATTTCAAGTTCTGGTTCTATGATGAAAATACATCTGAAGCTGTGATTTTGTTGAGACAAGAAGAACAATGGAGGGTGATTAGGATGTTGGATCCTGTTTGGATAGTCAATTGTTCAAAAGAAGATATTGATTTGCTGAATGTAGCTGAGATATATGCTGATAAGGGATATCATGATGTTGGGATTAGTTATATAGACATGGCAGTTCAATTTCAAACAATTGCTCGGATGTGTTATACTTTAGGTATACATTCTGGATGTAACTGGGAAGATGTTGATTATTGTATGTAGAGTTGATGAAGATACAAAAGGAGATGGATAAGAGAGATGCCAAGCTGGAAGCTGAAAGATTATCTAAGATTCCAAGATCTGTTATTATTCATGCTTCTGATAATGTGTGTGGAGAGACAAGCGGAGATAAAGCTGAAGATTGAAGATTTTGAAAGCAACTATTAAGGGGGAGTTTGTTAGTACATATTTGTAATAGGTTGTTTGTCAAAACTTGTAAATTATAGAATATTAGAGAGGTTTGGCTGAGTTTCGTCTAGCCCACGAACCTTAGCAGGTTCGGCGAACCTAGTAGGTTTGGAAGACTAGGTTCGTCCAGCGAACCTAGAGGTTCGGCTGGCGAACCTAAGGGTTCGGTTAAGGATAGGTTCGGCTGACAGAGCATAAATTGTAGGTTTGTCTGATTTTGACAGAACTTGAACTTTTGAACTCTGGAAAACCTCTGTATTCTGTGTATATTCTCTGTGTGATATTTCTCTGTCTGAGATTGTAATCATTGAAGATTTATTAATGAAATGGAGATGATTATTACAATGCTTGTTCTTCTTTGATTCATATAGATCAAATATAGATTCCTCATATATTTGATTGTTAATAGGATTTCTTTGTACGATCAAGATCAAATTCAGTAGATCAACATATGAGACCTTAGGTCAAAAGCTCAAGAGCTATGAAAGCTCTTCATATATCATTGAGCACATGATCGGTAGGGGTACTGATTTGAAGGGTAATGGAAAAGTGAATTATCAACAATGTCCTCCACCAATTTTAAACACTTTTGGTAATTCACCAAATGACAAATATGTTAAAGATTTCCATGTTAAAACTCCATTAGTAATTGATCCAATTGGAATGATTACTGATGAGGGTTCCTCATTGTCTGAGGAATCTTTTGTGGAGGGAATTGATGAAGATTGGGTCTCAGATTCTGAAGATGAATCTGATCATTCATCTGATGGCATTGTTGCTCAGAATCAAACACCAGTAGTCATGAAGGGTGACCTAATTTCATCTTCAAAAATCTATCAAGAATTAATTTTTGTGAAGGCTTCAAAAGAGAATGAAGCATGTGTGTCTAACAAGATTGACAATATTGTTTCTAATGGGAAAAAGGGTTTGTGCTTTAAGCAGAAGAAGACGGAAAAAAAAAATATTTTTAAACAAAACAATCAGTCTTTTTCTAAACCCAAACATCTTCATCGAAAAGATAACAGAGTTTGTTTTGAGTGTGGTGCACATAGACACGTTATCAGATGTTGTCCTCAATTGATCAGACCTAAAGTTGCATCACCAAGACAACAAAATCAGCATGTTGTCAAACAAGTTAAGTCTGGAAAACTCAAAAAACTAGTTCTGGTTAAACCTTGGTTAAAGGCATATGGAAAGTGGTGAACTTGGATGTTCCTAAAGTGGTTAATGTTAATCAATCAAAACCATCTTCCATTTACTTGAAAAAAATCTTTCAGTAAAAACATCGTCTGGAAGGTTAAGTCTTCTGAGACTTCAGTTTTAGACACTCCAGACAAAGCAACCCCTGATGGTAAATGGATTGAGGTTTGGATTAGAGACTCAATGGGTCAACCCAAGACTATAAAGGCTTGGGTTCCCAAGTTGAATTAATTGTTTGTGTTTGTGCAGGATGCTCCAACAGCTGCTCTTAACAGCTCTTGGATCATTGATAGTGGGGCTTCAAGGCACATGATTGGAGATATTTCACTGCTCACCAATGTTAATTCTATTCGAGGTGGTTATGTAGCATTTGCTGGTGATAAAGGCAGGTTCATTTTAGATGACTCCAACTGCTACATACTCAATCAGGGTGTGACAAGCAGTACAAAGTTCTTTTTGATGACTCCAACTGCTACATACTCAAGCAGGGTGTTATTATTCCTGAGGATTGGATTTTGATGTCTGCACCCCGTAAGCAGGATTTGTATGTACTCAACATGGCCACAGCTTCAACTACATCCTCTACAGCTTCATGTTTTATCTCAAAGGCCACTGAAAAAGATTATATTCTTTGGCATAAGAGGATGTGCTGTTTGAGTCTATGTAAGATGAACCATTTAGTACACAACAACTTGGTTGAGGGGGTCAGTCTGAAGAATTTTATGATGTGTGATATATGTGTCTCATGCAAGAAAGGAAAGCAGACCAAGCAGTCTCACAAGCTAAAGAAGTATCATTCAATCAATGTTCCCCTTGAGCTTCTCCATATGGATTTATTTGGTCCAGTCAACCGCAAGAGTATAGCTGAAGATGAATACTGTCTAGTCTTCACTCATGAGTATTCCAGATATTATTGGGTATTCTTTCTAAAGGAGAAATCTGAAACATTTGAGTGCATTCAAGTGCTTGTGACCAAACTTGAATCGCTTTATAAGCTCAGGATTCGTATGCTCAAAACAGACAACGGGACAGAGTTCAAGAATCACAACATGGAGACCTTCTGTAATGCATGTGGCCTTGTCCAACAATTTAGTGCTCCATATATCCCGCAAATGAATGGTGTTGCTGAGAGGAAAAACAAAACTTTGATTGAAACTGGTAGGACAATGCTTGTTGATTCATCTCTTCTAGTTCAGTTCTGGAATGAAGCTGTGGCAAATGCTTGCTACACACTGAATCAGGTTTTGATAGTCAAGAGACATGGGAAAACTTTTTTTGAGCTGCTCCACAACAGAAAGCCTAATCTTAAGTATCTTGAACCTTTTGGTGCTCCGTGCACGATGCTTAAGAAACACGAGCAGGGCAAGTTTAGTGTGAAGGTGGAAGAAGGGTATTTTCTTGGGTACAACACTCCTAATAAAAGGGTCTAAACAGATCAACTAAGAATGTGGAGGAGTGATATCATGTTGATGTTTAGAGACACTCTATGCCCCCACCTGGAAAAGGTCCAGACTGGATGTTTGACTATTTAGGCCTTTTTAACTCATTCAATATGTCTCCCATGTACTCAGATGAAAATGTTGTTGTTCAAATGATGTATGATGCACAGAATGCACCTGATGAACCTGTGCACCCTTCATCAGCTTCAATTCCCACAATGCAGATAAATGATGACAGCTCAGACACAGATGATAACCCAGTTTATCCAGCTGCCCCCTAACCAAATGTTGACAATCTTGTACCTGAACTTGAGGACTTGAATCTGAACAATCTTGATCCACAGGTTGAGGTTCCTGCTCATCCTGTCGGAAGAATTAATCGCATTCATCCTCAAGAGAATATTATTAGAAGTCCGCTTGATGGGGTTAAGACAAGAAATCAGCTATCTTCAGGAGGCCTTGCTGATATTCTTGACTTTGCAGATGTGAACTACTGTGCCCATTCTTGTTTCATCTCTCAAGTTGAACCGCGCACCATCACCGAAGCATTGAGAGAGGAATCATGGGTTGATGCAATGCAAGAAGAACTTCTGCAATTCAAGAAATTAGGTGTTTGGAAACTTGTTGACAAACCAAAAGGTGCAAAGGTTATAGGCACCAGATGGGTTCTTCGTTACAAAAGGGACGATCATGGGATCGTTGTGCAAAATAAAGCACGTCTGGCGGTTCAAGGATTCAGACAGATTGAAGGACTTCACTATAATGAAGTGTTTGCACTGGTTGCTCGTCTAGAAGCAATCCGTATCTTCTTGGCATATGCATCCTTCAAGAAATTCAAAGTTTATCAAATGGATGTCAAGAGTGCATTCCTTCATGGTATGATAAGTGAAACTGTGTATGTCAATCAACCTCCCGGGTTTGAGGGTCCATTGTATCGTGACCAAGTCTATAAGCTAGAAAAGGCCTTATATGGATTACATCAAGCTCCGTGAGCGTGGTATGAGACACTATCAACTCACCTTTTGAACAACGGGTTCAGAAGAGGTGTCATTGACTGCACACTGTTTATTCGAGAGAAGGATGGTGACTTACTCTTGGTACAAGTTTATTTGGACGACATCATTTTCGGTTCTACAAATGATGGTCTGTGCAAGGAATTTGAGATGGTCATGAAAGTTGCAGGTGGATAAATCTGAGGCAGGGATCTTCATTCATCAAACCATATATTTCGGTGACATTCTGAGCCAGTTCAGTATGTCGGATGCAAAACATGTTGGCACCCCACTGGCTGTTAATCACGGGATTACACCAGACGAAAGGGGGAGTTAATCGATGCCACTCTGTACCGAGGAATGATTGGATATCTCATGTATCTTACTGCTTCTCGGCCAGACATCATGTTCGCCACATGCTTGTGTGCTAGCTATCAGTCCAAACCAAAAGTATCACATCTAATTGTTGTGAAAAGGATTATGCGTTATCTGAAGTGTACTCCTGATCTTGGCTTATGGTATCCTAATGATGATAACTTTGAACTTATTGCATACAGTGATTCAGACTATGACGGATGCAAAAGGGATTTCAAGTCAACTTCAGCAGGATGTCAGTTCTTTGGAACCCGTTTAGTTACCTGGCAGTGCAAGAAGCAGACGCCGGTGTCTACTTCTACCTGTGAAGCTGAATACATTGCTACTGCTAGTTGCTGTTCACAAATCATCTAGATACAACTCAGGGACTATGGGTTACATTTTACTAACACTCCTATTTATGTTGATAATATTGATGCCATAGCTGTCACTAAGAACCCAGTCCAGCACTCAAAAACAAAACACATCGACATAAAATATCACTTTATACGTGATTGTTTTGAAAAGAAACTCATCGATGTTGTTAAAATACACACCGATCACCAGAAAGCCGATCTTTTCACAAAAGCTTTTGATAAACCCAGATTTTTATATCTGCTATCGGCTAATGGTGTTTTTCAAAAGAATGAAGTCATTCCTTCATCTGAAACTAACAAATGATCATCGCTGTTCTTAGTTATTTTTCTTTTGTTTTATTTTCATTCTTAACTATTTCTGTTATTTCTTTCACTAAATCAAAAATTTAAAAACATTTTCTGTTTTAGGTTTTTAGGGGGAGAAAAAGTAGAATATCTGAAAAACCAAAAACATTTGAAAATTTAAAGATCCAAAAACATTTAAAAAATTAAAGAAAAATGAGAAAGTCTTATTTGATATGTTAACCTATCATGTCTTAAAAGTAAAAGTGAATGCACAAACAGAAAATACATGAGAATTGTGAATTGATGTACTGATAGGCTAACTTTAAAAAATGAATAGACAATTGGTGATTACTAAGAAAGTCTGACTTGTGGGATACATTTCAGAAAACTAGCTAAGTGATAAATAGTTTTTGACTCAAATCAGGCATACACCTTCTATCATAGGATCTAATAAAGTTTCCAATGATTCATGAATCCAAATCTGTACACGTGCCATACTGCTTTGTAAAGACCTAGTTGAAGCCGTCCATTTAGATGAGAATGATTGAATCACAAGAAAATAAAAAGGAAATCAAGCTGGTATTAAGCTTGGAAAATACAAAAATAGAATAAGTTCGATTCCATACACGTGCCATATTGCTTTGTAAAGACCTAGCTGAAGCCGTCCATTTGGATAGAACAAGTTAATCGTGTCAACACAGTTCTGTATACGTGCCATATTGCTTTGTAAAGACCTGGCTGAAGCCGTCCATGAGAATGTGTTGAACATAAGTGACAAATTAAAAAGAAAATTACAGAAAGATAATAAAATTGGAACCTTATGGAATTTATGATTTTAGGTACTAAGTTATGCAGAGATGAGTTACAAACTGATATTGATCTATGATGGTTAAATAAAATGGGTAACTCAGTCAGAAAATATGAGTAATCATCAAATTTGTCTAAAAGTTATGTATTGCCAGGCTTAAAGTGGACAATTATATCAGTAATCATATCATAAGACAAATGTGTTTGAAGTGAAACATTCAGTAATGCTGATTTAATGTGATTAGATGTATGTGTTAGTTTCTTGATAGATTCCTCACAAAAAAAATGTGTTTCTTTGTTGTTAGTCAGTTGTACAGTCGTACTTTGTTTCAGAAAAATACAAAAAGATTTTATATTTTCAAATTTGTTTTTGATGAGCATTTGCGTGTTTGGATGTTCAATCATCTCTGAATCCATCACCCACCAGACTACTCTTCATAATGGAATTTGTTTAACCGATCAAAATGTTAAAATTTTGAAATTAAGTTGTGTTTTGTGAGTGCCAAGTGTTCGTTCGTGCGAAGAACAAGGAGAATAGCTCATTCGACCGAATGACATCATTCCAACGAATGAGTCATTCGACCGAATCAACCTGGGCCGAATAAGCTCATTCGAGTGATTCATTCGCCGAATGAGTCTTTATACTCAAAAGGGTTCTTTCGGCCGAATGAAATTGGGGCGAAGCAACTCAGTCGGCTGATTCATTCGCCGAATGAGGCTTCCTATTTATAGGATTCCTTCGGCCGAATCAGTTCATTCCCCCCAAATTCATTCGATCGTTACTGTGTGTGCGTCTTTCGGCCGAAACACATTCCTTATTATGTTCATAGATTTTTCTTGTATTAAACTGCTTCCTTTGCTGAGATTTCTTCTTGTGACTATCACAGGTACTTGTGGATCCACGATGAGCAATTTTTGTCCATGGATTCGTTGTGAACAGATCATGATTTAGAATTTTAGGGTTCTTAACTGTCGCTTCAAAATAAGCGAACAAATTGGACTTTAAACCACCACAGACCAGTTCTAAAAGGTTTAATCGGTCATTTCTGATTGTTTTGGTGGGATTTTTATTAACTAATTTGTGATTTTGGTGTCTTTGGATTTTGAACTCCAACAGCCGACCAAATGATGCCTTTTCGGACTTCATCAGCCGACCGAATGAAGGAAGCGACAGAATGAATTCATTAGCCGAATGAGCCTTTTTCGGTCTCTAGACTCATTCGCCGATTGAGACTCTTTCGGTCAATGGTCAAACCGAATGAGCCCTTTCAGTTGACTAAGCTTATTCGGTCAACATATACATTCGCCAAGGGTTCATTCGGTTAGAATGGTCTCATTCGGACAAATTGAACACTTGTGAAAAATTTTTGATTTTTGCTAGCTGATTAAATGAATTCTACTGACACATTTATTCTTTTGTTTTTCAGTATGGCTGAGTATAAAGCAGTGACCAAGAACAACATCTGCACTCATTTGGACCTGGCTACCAAGAATGCCATGCACTTCAGAGAGATTATTACTTTTCTTAGGCGTTCCAGGATCTTTGCTGCCATATCTACTGTATATGTGCCCTATCAGTCACATCAGCAGGATTTCTGGAGATCTGCAGATATTGATTACGAGGTTGAGCCACCTGTTATTAGGGGAAAGGTGCAGGGTCATGATATTGTAGTTTCTTCTGAACATATCAGGAGGATATGTGGGTTACAGGATACTCCGGATCAGCCTATTTTACTTGATCGATATCTTGTATGTGGATGCTTCATGCGATGCAAGTATGACGGCGATCTGGGAGTTGGGATCCTCAACAAAGCTTTTCTGTCTCCACAGTTTAAGTACCTAGCACATGTGCTTATCCACTACTTAAGTTCGAGGCGAGGTGGATTTGATGATCTACGAGAGACCATTCAGTGTGCTTTTGTCGCCCTGGCGCTGAACCTGCCCTTTAACTTCTCTGAGATGATCTTTACACACTTGAAAGAGAATGTGGCACTCAAGGATGACAAGAAGTTTCTGATGTACCCTCGGTTTCTTCAGCAGATATTTGATGCACAGGTGCCTGACCTCCCGAAGATCAGCACTGATGTTATTCGTTTAGAGCACATGAACGACATTACTCTCAAAAGAGTACTATCTTACAGAGGAAAGGAGAGGAAGCATCCGGTTCGTGCCTTATTTGGTCATCTTCAGAGACCTGATTATATTGCTCCTGGTGGTTGAAGGTGGAGGCATGATGACTCCGATTCAGACATAGAGGACATTGTTGTTCCAGGTGATGATGGAGATGATGGTGCTGGTGATGCAGGTGCTGGTGAGGTAGGTGGAGGTGATATTGGAGTTGGTGTGAGTACATCTGATGTTGCAGTTGATGTTAGTACAGCTGGTGTGGATGCAGGTGTAGGGGGTTCTGGTTCTGGTGCTGGTGAAGAGGAAGTGGATGTTGATGCTCTACTTGATTTAGACTTCTTGACTTCTACACAGGCCACAGTCTCTACTCCACTAGAGATGGCTGGCATCACTTCAGCAGAGGAAAGAGATGATTCAGAGGAATCAGGTGAATAGTGATGGTGAGGCTGAAGGTGAAGAAGGATCTGACAGCTCAGACTCTGAGGATACACCTGATGAGTTTCAGAGTGTTATGGTGGGATCTAGGCTGGTGAAGAAGAGGAGGAGACCTAGTGAGACTGAGCTTGAGGAGATCAGGGATCCGTCCTTTATTCCTGAGTTTGATTTTCCTCCTCCTCCACTTACTTCTACTGCTACATCCACTGTAGCTGTCACTAATGCTGCTTCTACTATTCAGGCCACATCATCTCCCTCCAGCAAGAGAAGATGCACAAAGTTTGTCCTACAGAGGAGGTCAGAACTGTCAACTGTTGCAGCAACCACTGTTACATCAGCTATAGCAGTTACAGTTTCTTCACGGACCAGGTCACGGGCTATTCCTTCACGTACTACTGTTGCCCCTCTCACATCCTCTAGTGTTCGTGCTCCCATCTACACAACTGGTCGGATTGACTTTAATTAAAGGTGACCGATTAGCTGACCACAAGTTAAATTTACACAGGTTAACTACAGAATGTGAGCTGCAATAAAATCGGTCACCTTTAATTAAAGTCAATCCGACCGGTTAACTACAGAATGTGAGCTGCAATAAAATCGGTTATCCTAACATGCAAGTTGTAATATGATTTGCAAAACCAGCCATCAAATCTATCTTGCCTGTTAAGCAAAAAAAAAATGCAAGATGCAATACGACTTTATCATTTTAAGATACACGTCAAGAGCCACCATAACCATATCATTAGTTGGTAAACATAAATTTTGGTCAACTTCACTCATATATGCAAATCCACTTGGGTGTTGGTTGATGCAGAAACTTTGGTGTAGGAGGCGAAGCTATATAAAAAAATAGAAATGTTCTTGCATTCTGGGATTCACTTAAACAACCAAGGCTCGAGCAACCGTTCTTGAATTAGGTTTTTAATGTACCACTCAATATTAGGAATTGGAAGAGGCTTTATTCTACAAATATAAGCATTTAATCAAAATCAATAAACCAATAATACACAAATTGGTATGATAGTAAATCAAGATTTGGATAACAAATCAAAAATTAAGCAGATGGTTAAAACCCTAAGTTCAAGAACAATCTTTTCATCACGCCTCCTTAATAGACTTTCTCATTTTCACTTTCATACAATCCAACATCAATTGAGAACTTCAAGAACCCAAAAGTGTTATAATCAGGAATGAATTCAAACAAAAAAACAAATTTATTCAATTAAATAACAAAGTTGATTGAATAAAAAAACACCCAAAATGATTAAGAAAACACACCTTATTCAATTTTTTGGTTCCAAGATATATTGTGAAGTTTTGCTTGGCCGGTGAAGGAATCGAAGACAAAGTCGGAGGGGCTGACGCAGGGACGGTTCAGATTCGGAGGGTCTAAGGCAGGGAGGATTCACCTGAAGAGCTGAGGCGGGGTCCAGCATATGGAGTGTGAGACTGTGAGATGCTACTGGAGAGGATGGAGAAGCAAAATGAGTGTCTAAATAATTTTGGGTTTTAATTAGTGTTAATTTTAAATCGAGCGGGAACGCCCGGGAACTGTTATTTCATTATAATAGATGTATTTTTAAAAATTTTCAAGGAACATTGTTGTGAATTTAAGATATTTTTGACAAAGTTCCTACAATGTTTAGAATATATTATTTTATAAAAGACTATATATTTATTAAATAATTTTAAGGAACATTGTTGTGAATTTAAGATATTTAGATGAAACAGTAAACCAATCCTTTAGCAAACGGTTTTTGAGTAATAAATGCCAAAACCGAACCGTTAAAAAATAAAAGCCGAACTAAATCGAACCACTATAAACGGTTTAATTCCAGTTTGTTTTACAGTTCAGGCTTTTTAGTACGTTAAAAATAAAACTAAATCAAATCGTACCAGTTAAGGCTTTTTAGCAGGTTTTACATGTTTAGACATGAAAAATAAACAGGTCTTAACATCTCGACCTGTTTTAAACACGAAACATGTTAAGGATAAACATCAAACATGTTAAAGTCTTGTCGTGCCGTCTTAACGTGCTCGTGACTGAAATTGCCAGCCCTATGTATGTGTATACGGGTTTACAAGACATATGGTGAACTCTCTTCAAAACATGATGTTTATATGACGAATGATATTTGATGAAGGGAACTATATGTTTCTAAACTAGCATATATTTTATTAAGGATGACAACCTCATGACGATTTCAAAAACTAAACTTAATGAAATACTAGGTTATTAACTTGTGTATAACACGGAATTGTATAAATAATAAACGTTTGTTAAATTGATTACTTATAAAAAATTAGAGATAGATAAAGTAAACTTTTTAACATTTTCTAAAAGGAAAAATATTATAATTTACAAATTTTTAAACACTTCTTTATATACAATATTGTATATACAAAAACAATATTATAATAAATATTTCATATGATGATTAATTTTATCTAAGAAAGGAAAAATAAAAAATCACTAAAATGTGTTAAATATGATAGTATGAACTAAATATTCATAACAAATGTTTTAAAAATTATAATTAATAAAGTGTGATTATTATATGTTTAATAATCATACAAACCGCATATTAAAAACTATATGTTCTAAGATAATAAATACATATAAAATTAAGAGAGCTAAAACTTTAACACCATATTCATTATTATTTGACATATTGCATTTTTACCATCTAACGACATTAAATTATTAAAAATTATAAATATCTGTAAATAATAATTATTATCACTATTTTTCATTTTTTTAGCTAGAATTTAAAACTTTTGAATTATGTATCTTGATAATTCAAAGTATGAAATAATAATTAAAACGTTTGACATGATTGTAATTTAGTTAACATTTAAAGATAATTTGACTTAATTAATTTACCTCCTTTAAAGTATGAATTAATTATATTTATTAAATGAAATTAATTTTTAAAATGTCTATAATTAATATACTATTGACATGTGACAAATATATGACATGGATAGCCTAAAATGATGTCATGTGGCACAAATATGATGTGGATAACCTAAAATGATGTCATGTGGCACAAATATGATGTGGATAGCCTAAACTGATGACATGTGGCCAATTGTTATTCTTTTATTAGGTAATATAGAATATAGATGAGACTCGTGGCATGTCATGAAACTAACATTAAGGACTGACAATTTTTTAAGACTGTAGAACTATGCTAAATGCTTGATTTTGTTTCTTTTGAAAGACCTTATGCAATGAATGATGTATGATTTCGGTTGCAATGTTATGTTATGTTTCAGCTTATGAACTATACAATGATGTATGCAACATACTGAAAGTTCTCTTATGTTTGAGCCTTAAAATAATTTTTAATGGGTCATTATGTCATTTATAATATCGTATTTGTCTTATAGGGTTTAATCATAATGAAATGAGGTATATTAAATCTTAATATATATAAGAACAACTCATGTTTACCTTAACACATATGCAAACACACACTAACACATAAAGTTCGCTTCATCAAGTTATCATATACACGAACAACAAACATTTTTTGTAATTATCAGAATACTAAGTTACATTGCCTAATAAATAAATAACGAAGCAAAATAAATAAATAAAAAACTAGTTTTGAGGGAAACTTGTTGGAAATTTATATAATTTCTTACAATTTTCCAAAAATACGTAAATAATTCCTTTCTTTGTTTTTTACTTTACTAATTTACATGAATTATTAAATTGTACAAATTAATTAAAAATTAATGTTATGGAAATTTGTCGGAAATACAAATATTTTCCTATAATTTTCTGATAAAACTTAAAAAAAATTGATAATTGTTTTAGGGTTTTTTTTGTTCAAATTTTTGTGTGAAGTTTGTTGCTAAGTCACGAGAAACTTTGTTTGTTGGTATTTTGTAGGAAAAATTTATAGGAAATATTTCACTTTTCTAGTAGTGTCCCAACTATGGAAATCCCCAATAACGGTCCCAACTTTAGACATATTTTCCCGTGACGGACCGCCGTTAAAAAAACCCTAACGGCGTTAACTTGTTTTCGAGTTTCGAACGGATTTTTGAGGGCTTTTGTTCAGATGGATAATACGAGTCGAATGACGTATAACTTACCTCAAAACGTTGCTTCAAATTTCCCAATTTTGGTGTTTAAACTTTCAATTCGTCAAAGAAATCATCAAATTGAGAAATTTGGAGTAACGTTTCGATGCAAGTTGTAACATCAGTGCCGGACGCGTGCCGGAACAGTGATCGTAACAGTAAACATGTACAGTGATTCAGGTACACATTTTGTTAAACTATGTTTAGACTATTTATACATTTGATTAGCATGAAACTATTATACGATTGTCTGAATCTGACTAAAACCTTAGGGTTTAACAGTTTGAAACATGTCAGACAACACAGTGTTGAAACATAGATACTTGATATGATACTATTGTGTATAAACGTATGTGAGGTTAAACAAGACAAAACTTTAACGGTTATTGTTATGGAATGCTAAACAGACGAATTATTCGTATAGGTGACGATCTCTACGAATGATTCTGATAGTTTAACGTTCTGAAATAATGACTTAACAGTAGAAAACAAGAATCAGAAAGCCAAACCATCGACGAGTTCGTTCGAATGACGATTCGAACGAATACGCGCGATGGCGACGCGATCTGATGAAATGTATAACGTTTCGAACGATAATAAATTCAAAGAAATATAATATTTCTTATTTTACAATTTTGAAACTCATCATAAAACGATTTAAATTAATTATTTTATTTAAATCGCGAATAAATTTACAAAACGTGTAAAATATTATAATTCGATATTTATTTATACGCAACGATATTTAATATAATTCCTAATAATATTTATAATTTGGTCATCCTAAAATAATTCTTTTTATTTTGATTACGAAAAATACGCGTGATGACCCGGAAACCCGACGAAAACGCGAACCGAGCAACCGAAACAGACCAGAATACCCGCGGGGTATTTAATCAACAAATGAGGATATTTTTCTCATTTAATTCAAGATTTCTCTCTCTCTACCCTATCTCTCCCGTTTATTTCTTCATCACCCACAAAAACCACCATTTACAATCTTTAAATCTTCATAACTTCATCAAAACTTGATGAAATTTCGTGATTCTTGCGCCTAAATGTTCATCTTGAAGTCCTCCACTTGAAAGTACAGCAGATCTACACTTTGGTTCAGTAGATTTGGAGGTAATTACGTTTGAACATTACAAAAACTAGGGTTTTCTAGGTGATGTGCGACTCACCTATGGAAACCGGTTGGAAACCTACCCTGCGCACACTTTACAGCATTTCGAATCTATCTGGATAAGACTACAACATGGGCATGGACGAACCAAGGAGCTGAGCTGGGTCATTAGTGCGAACACACAGGGTTCGCGGGTGCCAAGTTAGGCCGAACCATCGACTTGTTACCGATGGAGTTGGGCAGTTTCGATATCATCGTGGGGATGGATTGGCTCTCACTCAATCGAGTGGAAGTCGTCTGTTCCGAGAAGCTACTTCGGATTCCAGTAACGGATGATCGTGTATTGGAAGTTCGGGGGGATCAAGGAAAGAGAAACGTAAAGATCATTTCATGCATAAAAGCGCGTAAGTGTCTGCAAAAGAAGTGCATAGCATTCTTGGCTCATGTGGTGGAGAAGGACAAAGACAAGAAAACAATACAAGACGTACCGATAGTGAGGGAATATCCTGAGGTGTTTCCTGAAGATCTACCGGGTTTGCCTCCTGTGCGGCCGGTAGAATTTCGTATTGATCTGATTCCTGGGGCAACACCTGATGCCAAATCTCCTTACAGGTTAGCACCTTCGGAGATGCAGGAGTTATCTAATCAACTACAGGAGCTACTTGATAAAGGTTTCATCCGACCGAGCTACTCACCTTGGGGAGCTCCGGTTCTGTTCGTGAAAAAGAAGGATGAATCTTTTCGAATGTGCATAGACTACAGGGAGTTAAACAAACTAACCATCAAGAATCGGTATCCATTACCGAGGATTGATGATTTGTTTGATCAACTACAAGGAGCTCAATACTTTTCGAAGATCGACCTGCGTTCCGGATACCATCAGCTCAGAGTACAAGATGAAGATATACCAAAAACGGCGTTTCGTACCAGATACGGGCATTATGAGTTCATGGTGATGCCTTTTGGTTTGACGAATGCACCTGCGGTTTTCATGGATCTCATGAACCGTGTGTGTAAGCCATACTTAGATCAATTTGTTATTGTTTTCATCGATGACATCTTGATCTATTCTAAAAGCAAAGCAGAACATGAGCAACATCTGCGAACGATCTTGGAACTGTTAAAGGAAGAGAAACTCTATGCCAAATTCTCTAAGTGTGAGTTTTGGTTAAAAGAGGTTCAATTTCTAGGTCACGTTGTTAACAGTGAGGGAATTCACGTTGATCCTGCCAAGATCGAGGCAATAAAAGATTGGGACACTCCGAAGACACCTACGGAGATACGTTCTTTTCTAGGCTTAGCAGGCTATTACAGAAGGTTTATTTCAAACTTTTCTAAGATAGCTCTGCCACTCACAAAGTTGACACAGAAGAGCGAGCCGTTTGTTTGGGATCAAAAGCAAGAAGAAGCCTTTCAGACATTGAAGCAAAAGTTATGTGATGCTCCGATCTTATCTCTCCCAGATGGTTGCGATGACTTTGTTGTGTATTGTGATGCATCTCATCAGGGACTTGGCTGTGTACTTATGCAGCGGGACAAAGTCATTGCTTATGCTTCGAGACAATTAAAGATTCATGAGAAGAACTACACAACTCATGATCTGGAACTGGGAGCAGTGGTGTTTGCACTGAAGATATGGAGGCATTACTTGTATGGCACCAAGTGTACCATATTTACCGATCATAAAAGTCTGCAACACATATTCGATCAGAAGGAACTTAACATGCGACAGCGGCGTTGGGTTGAGCTTCTGAATGATTACGACTGTGTAATCAAATATCATCCGGGCAAGGCAAACTTGTTGCTGATGCCTTGAGCCGGAAGGAACGAGTCAAACCCTTGCGCGTTAGAGCAATAGGAATGACTGTGCAGACAAGCTTATATGACAACATCATGCAAGCACAGCAAGAAGTGATTGAATGAGGGAACTTGAAGAAAGAACTTGATTGCGGTGTGGAGAAACATTTGGAGACAAAACCTGATGGACTCGTTTACTTCAAGGATCGTATCTGAATCCCTGCAGTAGATGAGTTAAGGAAACTCATATTTGATGAAGCACACAAGACCAAGTATTCTGTGCATCCCGGTGCCGATAAAATGTATCAAGACTTGCGTTCATTTTATTGGTGGCCGGGTATGAAGAAAGATATAGCTGAGTATGTTGGTCGATGCCTTACGTGTGCTAAAGTAAAGGCAGAACACCAGAAACCGTCAGGTTTACTGGAACAGCCTGAAATTCCACGTTGGAAGTGGGAACAAATAGCTATGGACTTTGTTACCAAGCTACCCCGCACTTCCAGTGGACATGATACCATTTGGGTTATCGTTGACCGATTAACCAAGTCTGCTCATTTCTTGCCAATGCGAGAAACTTACACAATGGATAAACTAGCGAAGCTTTACATCGATGAGATAGTGGTACGCCATGGTGTGCCATTGTCTATCATTTCAGATCGTGATAGCAGATTTACATCAAGGTTCTGGCAATCATTGCAGAAATCTCTAGGGACGCAATTAAACTTGAGTACAGCTTATCATCCACAAACGGATGGTCAAAGTGAACGTACTATTCAAACCCTGGAGGACATGTTGAGAACTTGTGTTCTAGACTTCGGTGGTAATTGGGATTCTCACTTGCCACTAATCGAGTTCTCTTACAACAACAGTTATCACAACAGCATCGGTTGTGCCCCATTCGAAGCTCTTTATGGCCGGAAATGTCGGTCACCGATCTGTTGGTCGGAAGTAGGAGATAATCGTATCACTGGGCCAGAACTTATTCAAGAAACTACAGACAAGATTGCTCAGATACAACAAAGACTACAAGCAACCCGAAGCAGACGAAAGAGTTATGCCGATAAGCGGCGCAAGCCGTTGGAATTCCAAGTGGGAGATCGTGTTATGTTAAAGGTTTCCCCATGGAAGGGCGTAGTTCGATTCGCAAAGAAAGGCAAACTGACACCACGATATGTAGGACCGTTCGAGATCATCGAACGTATTGGTCCTGTAGCATACAGATTGAGCTTACCGGATGAACTTAGTGGTGTACATGACGTGTTTCATGTCTCAAACTTGAAGAAATGCCTTGCTGATGAAACTCTTATCATACCAGTTGAAGAAATTCAACTGGATGAACATCTACGTTTTGTTGAAGAACCATTGGAGATCATGGATCGTAAGGTCAAGCAACTGAGACGAAGTCGTATTCCTATCGTTAAAGTTCGTTGGAACTCAAAGCGCGGACCTGAGTTTACTTGGGAACGTGAAGATCACATGAAAAACAAGTATCCCCAACTCTTTGCTGAGGAAGTCGTACCGAATAACGAGTCTTAAATTTCGGGACGAAATTTCTCTAACAAGGGGAGACTGTAACATCAGTGCCGGACGCGTGCCGGAACAGTGATCGTAACAGTAAACATGTACAGTGATTCAGGTACACATTTTGTTAAACTATGTTTAGACTATTTATACATTTGATTAGCATGAAACTATTATACGATTGTCTGAATCTGACTAAAACCTAAGGGTTTAACAGTCTGAAACATGTCAGACAACACAGTGTTGAAACATAGATACTTGATATGATACTATTGTGTATAAACGTATGTGAGGTTAAACAAGACAAAACTTTAACGGTTATTGTTATGGAATGCTAAACAGACGAATTATTCGTATAGGTGACGATCTCTACGAATGATTTTGATAGTTTAACGTTCTGAAATAATGACTTAACAGTAGAAAACAAGAATCAGAAAGCCAAACCATCGACGTGTTCGTTCGAATGACGATTCGAACGAATACGCGCGATGGCGACGCGATCTGATGAAATGTATAACGTTTCGAACGATAATAAATTCAAAGAAATATAATATTTCTTATTTTACAATTTTGAAACTCATCATAAAACGATTTAAATTAATTATTTTATTTAAATCGCGAATAAATTTACCAAACGTGTAAAATATTATAATTCGATATTTATTTATACGCAACGATATTTAATATAATTCCTAATAATATTTATAATTTGGTCATCCTAAAATAATTCTTTTTATTTTGATTACGAAAAATACGCGTGATGACCCGGAAACCCGACGAAAACGCGAACCGAGCAACCGAAACAGACCAGAATACCCGCGGGGTATTTAATCAACAAATGAGGATATTTTTCTCATTTAATTCAAGATTTCTCTCTCTCTACCCTATCTCTCCCGTTTATTTCTTCATCACCCACAAAAACCACCATTTACAATCTTTAAATCTTCATAACTTCATCAAAACTTGATGAAATTTCGTGATTCTTGCGCCTAAATGTTCATCTTGAAGTCCTCCACTTGAAAGTACAGCAGATCTACACTTTGGTTCAGCAGATTTGGAGGTAATTACGTTTGAAAATTACAAAAACTAGGGTTTTCTAGGTGATGTGCGACTCACCTATGGAAACCGGTTGGAAACCTACCCTGCGCACACTTTACAGCATTTCGAATCTATCTGGATAAGACTACAACATGGGCATGGACGAACCAAGGAGCTGAGCTGGGTCATTAGTGCGAACACACAGGGTTCGCGGGTGCCAAGTTAGGCCGAACCATAGGTTTATCGGCGAACCTGTGTGTGTGTGGGTGTGTTGAAAGGAACGAACCCTGGTGGCTCACTGACAAGCGAACCTGTGGTATCTGCTACCCACCACCAAACCCAGCTAAGCTACTAATCTTTATGTTAACGAACCCTTGGTTCGTTGGTCATGATCAGCCGAAACCTCATGCACAAAGCCGAACCCTAGAGACAGCCACACACCATGAGCGAACCTACAACTGCATGGGAGGGTTTTGGCCACGAACCTTGGCCTGGATGGCGAACCCATCAGATTCCACAAACCCTACAGAGCCTTAGCCGAACCTTCTGTCACCTGGGAGCCGAACCCTGCTGGTGGGTTCGCTGCTTATGTAGGTGATACAACCAGTGGCCGAGCCTTCCTAGTTGGGTTAGTATTAACCGCAGCCACTCACTTTCCTCGGCCCACTTTGTTACAATCGCCCCACCATCATTTTATTGACATATGAGTTATTCGGCCAAGAGGCCCAATAGGCCCAATATCATCCCAACCGGCCAACAACCCTTAGTTAATTCAGATCCAATAGTTTCGGCCCAACAAGGTTTAACAGGCCCAACCACATCATCTTTGGTCCAATATCATGTTTTCACATAAACACTAAATGGGCCATGAATGTTGACCAAGCCTAAAGCCCAATGGAAACTCAACGTGTTAGTCTAACGTTTTATTTGAACAAACCCATCTTGCTATTCGGCCCACATCACTTAAGGACGGCCCAACATGAATCATTTGGCCCAATTGGGGTATTTTGGCCCAATACATATAACCGGTCCACCCACACATTAATGATAGGCCAATTTCACATTTATTAGTTCAAAGGGGTTATCCGGCTCAATAGATTTAAAAACATATTAAACATTTGAATAATTATTGGAAACAATAACAATGAAGGATAAAGACTTTTATGGAAAGTAAATTGTTCGTTAAGGAGATGACAAGTTTAAAGTAAATTACCCAAGGGTTTAAAAGCCTTATACACAAATAAAGAATTTAGGCCGGATAACAACCAAGACTTGCGAGTGTTAGTCCACTTTAGGACTAACACTTACACGCACAACAAATCACAATAAACTTGTACTTATAAGTTACAAACACTATGAAATTAACGCAGGAACTTGAACATCATAACAAAAGCAAACAAAGAGAGCGTGCATTCTTATTTTACCTAGTCAACTGCTTCGGACATAAGGTGAGTTCATTGTCCCCTTTCAAACTTATTTGTTTTACTTCGGGACTGAGAAGCATGTTAAACATTTTTAATGAAATGTTATTTAATGCTTTAAACATAAATATGATTGCTTATTGTGGAAACCTTTACTTTAAGCTTGATGCTTAAAATCAATTATTGGTTACTTGATACAATTACATGATACTTGATACTTGATACAATTACATGATACTTGATACAATTACATGATACTTGATGCAACTACATGAGATTAAATGCTATTACATAATACTTGATTCAATTACATGAGACATGATACAAATACATAATACTTGATTCAATTACATGAGACTTGATTCAATTACATGAGACTTGACTCAATTACATGAGACTTAATTCAATTACATGAGACTCGATACTAATATCTGAGACTTGATACTATTACATGAGATATGATGTTTGGAAACTATTACTTGCTCATAGGCCATCATACATGTATCTAACCATAGCCTACGTAATTGCTAAACTTCTGGTATTCCAGAGCTTGTACCTATGGGGTGAGATACATGTAAAAACATAAACATAATGATACTCAGCTATTACCTGGTTATAAGGGACATGTAATTGCTAAACGTCTGGTATTCCAGAGCTTTTGTCAGCTTATATGAGGTATGTAAAGGCTAAACATGAAAGTATCGATTCTAAGCTATTACCTGATTATAAGGGACACGTAATTGCTAAACGTCTGGTATTCCAGAGCTTGTGTCGGCTTATATGAGGTATGTAAAGGCTAAACATAAACGTAACGTTACGGGGCTATTACCTGGTTATAAGGGACATGTAATTGCTAAACGTCTGGTATTCCAGAGCTTTTGTCGACTTATAAGAGGTATGTAAAGGCTAAACATGAACCTATTGAATGCTAAGCTATTATCTATATAAGAGACATGTAATTGCTAAACTTCTGGTATTCCAGAGCTTTTGTCTACTTATAGTAGATATGTAATTGCTAAACTATGTGTGTATGAATCTATGATGCTAGATAAACATGATGCGAAACTAACACTTATGAAAACAAAAGACATGAAAACTTTGAAACAGATAACCAAAGCTTTGATGAGGATTGAATGGTTTGGTAGGTAAAATGCTTAATTATTATTAATAACAATGTCATATCCGGGTTAGTATGTGGTGGGATGTTGGCTAGGGCTTGTTCCCTTACATATGCCCTATATATAAGCATACCGACTTGGATATTACAGGTGGAGTTAATAAGGTTAAGGTTTTACCGAAAGAGGTTTGTGAAACTATTTTAAACTTATAAACTTTATGAACTCACCAACCGTTGTGTTGACTTGATCTTTTTACATGCTTTCTCAGGTGAAGAACATGGTTAAACTTAAGCTCTTGGATTTGCATACTAGGCTGCCCAGATAGAGGACCTAGTAGACTTTTGGAGAAGCACATATTTTGCTGATGATACATATTACTTTTGATATCTTGTACATGTACAAGATATAAACATTATTCTTTTGATTAGGTTTACTTAGTTAAATTGCAGAACATTGCTATTGTAATTTAACTTTGTAATCCTATATATCATTTGATTGTGCTTTAGATATTCTTAAACGTTGATGCTATGTAAACAATCTGATCATCATGATTATCATCCACGATATCACGCCCCGGGAACCTTCCGCCCGGCGGGGACTCCGATCCAACCCCGCCGGCTCGGGGTGTGACATAAGTTATACGCCATTCGACTCGTATTCTCCATCTGAACAAAAGCCCTCAAAAATCCGTTCGAAATTCGAAAAAAAGCCAACGCCGTTAGGGTTTTTTTTACGGCGGTTCGCCACGGGAAAATATGTCGATAGTTCGGACCATTATTGGGGATTTTCATAGTTGGAACCGGCAGCGGCTAATGGATCAAAGTTTGGATTATTAAAAGCCAATTTGCCTTTAAATATTAATATTTCTTATTTTGCCAGCAAAATTATTATTTTATTATTAAATAATTATGTTACGTTTAATAAAAAAGTATATATCATTTTAATACATATCAAAATCATTTTTGGCAACACACTCTGAACTTATTATCTTTACACATATATAATAATAGTATAGTACCCATGCGTTGTAACGGAAAACAAAACATTTAAAGTTAGAGGTTTTAAAGGTTTGCGTAGTTTGTTCTTAAGTTATAAACATAACAAAATCAATTTTTTGAACTTGGTTGATAACTAAAAGTGATTTTAACTAATAACATAAAAGGTTAAATGCAACAACAATGTCAACAAGTTATTCATTTGTTGAAAGGTTTTCTTTTATAATATAATTGTATCTCACTTAAATTATTAAAAGCAACCAATATCTGACAAAGTAAAGATACAAACAAACATTAAATTATAATTAAAAAATTGTACCATATGTTATAAAAATTGTAAAATTTTTAATTTTAAAAAAATTAAACAAATTAATATTTTGTTATTCTAATATGTATTATATATTAGTATAGATAATAAATCAAATATTTATTTATTCTAAAAACAAAATATTTTGTGGACCCATATAATAAATGAGTTTTTAAGCTAATATAATATTCAAGTAGTTAGGATAACACGTGTTAATTTATAATTTAACCTTACCCTGTTTTTCTCATTTCTGTCTTGTTAATCTCTAAGAGCAATTTTAATGATATATTTTAAATGAAAAATATACTTTTGAAATTTAATATAAAAATATATCTTTAATATTAAAAGAATATATTTTAAATTTTTATTTTAAATATCATTAAAATTGCTCATTCATGTAATAATTTTTACATTTTTGTTGCTAAGTTTTTTTTTTTCCTTTATACAAACGGGTTTTCTAACTTAGTCTTTTATACAGTCCAAAAATATATAGATTTAGTTAAATTTTTTAATTTTAATTGAAAATTTCCTTTGATATAAACTTAAAAAAAATCGTTTTCACTTTATACAGATTATTATTATATAATATTAGGGAAGAATTAAAGTTTTAATAAAAAAATTGTTTTGTCTTTTGAGTTATCGAACTAAACGTCTTTACATTACCTATATATACAAAGTACAACTTAAGGAATAGTAAAGAGTTCCCGCCCCGAAAGTTTGATTCGTTTACCCGGTTCTTGACCCATCTTTTTGCCTGTTGGGACGCTCTCTCTAGGTCAGATTTATGCTCCTTCCCAGACTTCTACATCTCCTTGATCTCCGATGAAGCCAACTCCAACATCGATGAAGCCAACTACAAGAGGATAGACGATTTCTTTCTCTCATTGTGCAGACAATTTGCACACAATTTCACCAACGTTAAAACCAACACATCTCTGCCAATAGATCTAAAAATCAAAGTAGAAGGACATGGGGTAAGGAGGTGGTTGTGGTCATGAGTTGAGCGAAGGCGATGCATGTAAAGAAGAACAGCAGTTTGTTGGAGAAAACGGTGGTTTGAAGTCGCCTCACCGAAGAAGACGACCGGTGGTGGGGAGTGGTGACTGCCAACAGGGGTCGGCGGAGATTAGGTCGACATTGGAATTTGGGCGTCAATTTGTTGTTGCTACCTATGTTCCATTGCCTTTCAGGTACTAATTTCTTCCCTTCATTATTTTGTTGTTAGGGTTTATAATAGGTTGTGTTGCTCTACCTAATTAAAGAGAGTGTTGTTCATGAGAGATTGTTGTTTGTTTATTAAGTTCTTTGTGAGATGCGATTGATGTTTGTTAATTACTTTCTTCTTCACAGATTCAAGTGTTGATCTCTTGGTAGGCATATTCAACTCAATTCATAAATATGTGTAAATTAGGCTTTAATTGGACATGTTTTTGTAAAATCGTCCTTCCAGTCTCAGGTTCAATTAGGAAAACAATTATTGCTAATTTGAACTGGTCCTGTTTGCTCGAGAGGTAATGGCACCATCGGCAAGTGCAGAAACTGGTGTGGCAGAGCGATGAGGTACACAATGTTCCTAGATTTGAACTGAAAGTTAAAGACTTATGAGAGGTATTACTTAAAGAAGGTGTCAAATTCGAAGAGGGATTTAATTGCTTTTGAAGTGGAGGCACTGCAATGGAAGGCTCATACGAATAAACCCTTTTCAATTGAGTATGCAAATGATATGCGTGAAGGACCTGTCTGGTATTACTTCACCTACAGTTTATAATTTTAAATCTTTAATGTTGTTTAGTTGGTTTGCTTGGCATGTTGAAGATCATTATTTTGATAGGTTGAATTATATGCATATGGTTGCTGGGAAGACTTGGTATGCTATAGCATTTGAGGATGGGATTAGAACACATGATTATGGAGACAAGATCAATTCTATTGGTGAGTTTTGTTAATATCTTTAGCATTGACCTTTGAAACCCTTTTTTTTATAAAATTGACTGCATGGCCAATTCCCAGGTAAAACAAATAAATTTTATAACCTTTTTTGATGGCTCTCTTATATGGTTTGGCTCTTGCAATGTGTTATAATAAGATAAGTGTGTTTGGTCATGTTTTTTAGGTTGATTTTGGTTCAATAATACTTTGTTTCTCCTTAGGTTATACTTTACAAAACAAATTTAAACGCGTCCGCCGCAACGCGCGGCAATGCCCAACTAGTTTATTATAAGAAATAGGTGGATATGATTTTTTTTTTTTGAACGGCATTTGATCTCAACATGTGAACCACTGATTTCCAGGCCACGTTAACAAGGTCTAGTTACCATGACCTCCGTTGAGACCCCACCACCACATCAGGAGGAAACCGCACCGGAAAACCCCATGACATCCCATAGACCCCTATTTCGCCTTGGGAGGGATTTGAACCCGTGACCTTTTATAGGGAAGCCAAAGAGGTAACCATTAGGCTATAAGCCCTTGGTTAATAGGTGGATATGATATATGAATGACATGAACAAAATTTATTTTAAACATTTTCTTAAGGTATAAATTGTATTAACAACATTGCTATTATTTAAAGAATCTTTGAGTAGGTGTCTTCTAAATAAAGTAATGTTTTTTTTAAGTCTAATCAACATGCACTAACAATTTCTATTTAATCTTCAAGTCGTTGCACCATTCCCAACCTCAGCTGAAGCGTTGACTTCTTACCCATCAAGGTCAGATTCGATAATATGATAATCTTTCGATGGATTTGAATCTAGTATCTGATTTTGATTTTATTGGCGTTGTTTTTATTGCTGATCGATTTACATATTCAAAGAATACATTGTATATGCTTGTGTTTGTGTTGCAGCTTATTTAGTCGGCCATGGCAAACTATGATGACATTAAGCCCATTGTTATTGACAATGGATCAGGATCTGTGAAGGTTAGTATAATCAAGACTCGTGAGTGTGTGAATGTGTGTCAACTGTTATACGTACTAACAGCTTTCTTAATCGATCTGCAGGCTGGGTTTGCCAGTAATGATGTTCCTGCCGTGGTCTTTCCGACTATTTCTGGCACACCTCGACACAAAACAATGGGTGTTATGGACCATAATAATAACAAAAACTTTGTTGGAGACGAAGCCCTCTCAAGAGGAGGACATATGGTTTTGAAATATCCGATTGAGCATGGTACCATCAGTGATTGGGATGACATGGAACAGATTTGGCATCAAACCTTCTACAGCGAGCTTCGTGTGGATCCTGAAGACCATCATGTGCTTCTTACCGAGCCGCTATTAAATTCAAGATTAACCAGAGAGAAAATTACTCAAATCATGTTTGAGACCTTTAATGTACGTGCAATGTCTCTTTACTTGCAGGCTATGCTTTCAATGTATGCATCCGGCCGTACTACTGGTCAGTTTAATTTGTTTCTAAGTTTTTATTATATAGACACATATATTGCATGTGCTTGTAAGTATGTTGTTTTTTCTTTGTTTGTTTGTTTGTGTGTTTTGGAACCTTACCATTCACTGTGGTTGGAAAAGTCGCTAGCCGATCCTAGTTAAATCGAATATGGAGTTGCGAGTACTCGGATATGGTAAATTATAAAAAAAAATAATTTTAAAAAAAGCACATATCAAATATCATATGTTTACTAGTATATATAACAGTTAAAGTGAATATCAATAGAAATGAAATATATATGAAAAATCAAACAATAATTGGTGAAAAACAATGAAAGTCAGTGAAAAATAGGGAAAATCAGAAAAAAACAACAAAAAAACTGACATGGCCGAGTTTGACCGAGTTGGCCCGAGTTTGACAGATAATTCGGTCCGAATTGGACCGAGTTTTTTGGCCGAGTTGGACCGAGTTTGACCGATTGCGAGTTGGTCAGGCTGAGTTGAAGAAAATCTGTTTTACAACACTGCCCCTCACGTTTCTTACGAATAACTTTGATATGAGTTTGATGTACAGAACGGTTGTTCTTGTTAGTTAATTGCTACAACATATCATTTTTAATGTTGTTGTATGTACAGGTTTTGTTTTGGATATTGGAGACGGTATGTCACAATTTGTCCCAGTTTTTGATGGTCACACGCTTCCAGGGTCGGTTCGTCATAGTCTTGGTGGCCGTGATGTTACTCTTTACTTAATGAAGATTCTATTGGAAAGAGGTTATGTCTTCAACAACGCCGTTGAACAAGAAATTGCCCGGGATATTAAAGAAAAACTTTCATATGTGGCTCTTGACTATGTTGAAGAACATGAAACTGCCAAAAAAATGAATTACGAGTTACCTGATGGACAAATCATCACATTAGGAGCAGAAAGATTCCGTTGCTCGGAGGTTCTATTCGACCCGTATCTAAATGGAATGACATTCGATGGTATTCACGAGACTATCAATAACTCCATTATCAAGTCTTATGATATGGACATAAATCGGGGACTTTACGGTAACATTGTGATCAGTGGTGGTTCAACCATGTTCCCTGGTTTTGCTAACCGGATAGAAAAGGAAATCACCGCTCTTGCCCCAAGCAGCATGAAGATCAACGTTGTTGCAAATCCTGAAAGAAGATACAATGCTTGGATTGGCGGATCAATCCTTGCATCTCTTAGCAGCTTCCAAATGGTAAATTACATTTATGATTCCAATGAATAACTTGTTAAATCTTTCCTTTGAAAATAAATATGCTACTGTCATTCATCCACGACAGTGGTGTAGCTTGGTCGACTTGACAGTGGGGCGGAAATTTTAATTTCTTCTTGACATTACGCACGGAAAAGGAGTGAGCGCGGTCGCCCCCGTCTCTACAAAGTTGCGCTCCTTATCCACAAGTAGCATTTGGCACCTCTTCTTCTAATATAATTTGTTAGCTTACGTATTATAGATATTAAATAATAATTCATAACTATTTAGTTATAAAATATAATAATTAGTCTTAACTTGTTTTTTTTTAAATATCCGAAAATAAAATAATTATTCATACTATTTTTTTTAATACAAATAATTTTATTTCATTTGGTAAATAATAAGACTAAATTATAAGCCATATATTTTAATTTTTTATAAAACGTCATTAAGAATACATGTATGTATGTGTGTATGCATGTATTATGCTATTTGAAATACATAATTTCAAATTAAATTATTTAGCATGCATAACACATATGTTCTAGCCTAATTTAATAACTGAGAAAAATGAGAAAATATGAAGAAATCAGACAATGATGTGTAATAAAATAGAGACATGAAAATAAAGTTGAAAAGACAACCAAAAGTTATACGTTTGGTTCTTAATTATGATAAAATATGAGGTTTTGATTTCAAATAACTCCTGCAACGAAAAAGGGGTTGTGGGGTGTCAGTCAGTTTTGCCAGTAAGGTTTCCTACCGGGGTGGTTGTGGTGGCTCATGTGAGGTCCAGGTAACTAGACCTTATTGACATGACCTGTAAACAGTGGGTTCATACGATTGAGACATTCGCCGTTCAAAAAATAAATAAATAAATAAAATAGATTGAATATGGCTTCTGGCTTCTTGATTTCAATAGTAAGCTAATAAATTGTATTATCCTTTTTGTATGTGCATTGTAACAATTTAAGATAAGACATACCGCGTGTGTTTGATCAACTCATATTTGAAAGAATGTGTAAAAACATATATTTTTCATATAGTGAGTTCTTTATTTAAGACTAACATATATGTTTTCATGTTAACCAGATGTGGATTACCAAGTCAGAATATGATGAGATTGGTCCGTCGATAATTATTCATAAATCATATTAAGTTATATACTTTTTATTTTTTGTTTGGTTGTGTGTTTTCATGAAGTATGCTATTTTTTATTTGTGTGTTTATTTTAAGTCTATTAATAAGTCGTACAAGAGGACATATGAATGCAAGAGGATAAAAGAGGATATATGAATGCATGGGTCATTTGTTATGTTGTATGCTAAGTACATCGTTTGGTTTTGAAATGAATATTTTAGCTCCCTAAGTTATTGTAAATAATTGACTTGTTTTTTTCGAGTGATCCTTGAGTTAATATACTTTTTTTTTTACGACAAAGATATCATACTTTCACTTATATTAAACTACTTCTAGTAAATATCTTCTCGTGTGGATTTGAACCAAGTCTCAAATTAGCGTCTTGTGATAATTAACACCAAGCTTTGTCACTATAGATGTGTGTGGTCAACTCTATCAAACCATCATAGAAACTCTAACCCCTCGCTCTATTGTTTCGAAGAGAGAAAAACGTTTTTTTGAGCCGGAGTCTCTTGCAAAGTATTCTTTCTACCACATGTTTATGTAAATACAATGTATGTCTTCATCTCTCCCTCATACCCTATAAATTAAGATGTTACTAGGCATGTTTGTTTGTATTTTGTTTCTGTAATCACCAAACATCATACAAATCAGTTCCATGTCTACCATGTAGGTTGTAAAATTGCATATTTTGGTTAGCCATGAGCAATGTTTTCAGAACTGGACCGGACGTCGAACTGTTCTCCTTACTTGTCAGAGATCCAACCGGTGGAACCGGATTTAAGAATCGGATGATTTTATAAACATTAGATATATATATATATATATATATATATATATATATCAAAAAAAATTTAAAAAATAAATAAAAAACCGGTTCACCTAAAACGCCCAAGAATTCCTAACCGGACCGGCTCACCCACCGGTCCGACCGGCCGATTCGGTCTGGTTTTCAAAACATTGGTCATGAGTGATTCCTTAAACTTAATTGAGATGTTTGCTATAAATAAAATGTGTAATACGCTAGCAAATTTTTGGAGCATATTACTCATGTAAACATTCAGTAATAGCGCTTGAACGCTTTTAGAGGGGTGGGCAGAAAATTACGGAAGCTAAAATACATGTTAATTTTTTGAAAAGAGTGGGCGAAACCACTATTTTTAAATAAAAATAACCTTTCGGCCGAAAAATTAACTATAGGACGAAAAAAGAGTCCCCTAAAGAAGCTTCGTCATTGTAAACATTATTACCAATAATTAGTTAATGTACAAATTAATTTTTTTTAACGGCCAACTAATCAACTGTCGGTTAGTCCGTACGCGGCACCCAATGGCTAAAGGATGCCCAAGCTGGCCACTAGTTAAGACGGACGGAGCCTCTAGCCCACCAGCCACCAATTCAATTATTTAAAACATTCACTAAACAATTCAATCATTTATATCTAAGAAATAACTAGAGGTGGTGGGTATAATATCATAAAAGACTGATGGTTACCAAAACCACAATCTCCCTTGAAAACAAGGGTGGACACAAAAAATTTTTTCATGAGGAGCAGAAATTTTGTAGGGTTGTTGGTGTTCAAGTTGGGTTGGGGCGGATCGGATCGGGGTGGGGTCATGTTAAAAAAAGGCAATAAAACTAAATTGATATAGCCTTGCTAGTTTTTCCATTTTGTAATTCTCTCGTATCAACAAGAAATGAGCAGACTGGTCAATTTGTCAACGATGACCCATATATAATTGTGTTCGCTAGAAGTGCGGGGTAGCTTGGTAATGAAATCCATAGCTATTTGTTCTCACTTCCATTGTGTTATCTCTGGTTGTTCCAGCAAACTGATGGTTTCTGGTGTTCAGCTTTGACTTTGGCACATGTGAGATACTTACCAACATAAGTAGCCACATCCTTTTTCACACCTGGCCACCAATAACCTAAGATCTTGGTACATCTTATCAGCACCAGGATGAATAAAATAACGTGTTTGGTGTGCCACATCAAGAATAAGTCTCCGGAGTTCATCTACCGCTTGGATCCATACACGAGCCTGAAATAGATAACCCCATCTTGTTTCGTCTCAAAATGTTTCTCGGCTCCACAGTCGAGCTCGTTCCTCAGATTGTTTCTTGCCACTACTTCCTGTTGCGCTCGTAAAATTTGATCTCTCAGAATTGGTTGCATTGTCATTCTCATTGCTCTAACACGCAAGGGTTTGACTCTTTCCTTCTAGCTCAAAGCATCAGCAACTACGTTACCTTTTCTCGGATGATATTTGATCACACAATCATAATCGTTCAGCAGCTTAACCCAACGCTTCTGTCGCATGTTAAGCTCCTTCTAATAAAATATATGTTTTAAGCTTTTGTGTTCTATGAAAATTTTGAATTTGGAACCATACAGGTAATGCCTCCATATCTTTAAAGCAAAGACAATAGCTCCCAACTCTCTGTCATGCGTCATGTAGTTTTTCTCATGTGTCTTCTCCAATCGTGACACGTAGGCAATGACTTTATCTCGTTGCATTAAAACACAACCGAGTCCCTGATGGAAAGCATCGCAAATATACTACAAAATCATCATTGCCTTCGGGGAGTGTCAAGATTGGAGTGTTGCACAATCGTTGTTTCAATATCTGGAACACCTCTTCCTGTTTCTGTGTCCACACAAACGATTCATTTTTCTGAGTTAACTTTATGAGTGGTAAGGCTATCTAAGAGAAATTTGAAATGAATCTCCTATAATAACCTGCTAGACCCGGAAATTGTCTTATCTCGGTAGGTGTAGTGGGAACATCCCAATTCTTTATGGCTTCAATCTTGGTAGGGTCCACATGAATTCCGTCACTATTAATCACATGACCCAAGAAATGAACTTCCCTTAGCCAAAATTCACACTTAGAGAATTTAGCATAGAGTTGTTCATTCTTTAGCAATTCCAAGACTGTCTGGAGATGTTGTTTTTGTTCCTTCTCACTCTTGGAATAGATCAGTGTATCGTCAATAAAGAAAATAACAAACTCATCTATATACGGCTTACACACCCGATTCATAAGATCCATGAACACCATCGGTGCGTTCGTCAACCCGAACAGCATCACCATGAACTCATAGTGACCGTAACGAGTACGAAAGGTCGTCTTAGGTATGTCTCTTCTTTTATCCGAAGCTAGTGATAACCTGAACGCATGTCTATCTTAGAGAACTATTGAGCTCCCTGTAATTGGTCGAATAAGTCATCAATCCTTGGTAACGGGTACCGATTCTTTATGGTGAGTTATTGAGCTCCCTATAATTGACACACATTCAGAAGGATCCATCCTTTTTCTTGATAAACAGAACAAGAGCTCCCATGGTGAGAAGCTCGGTCAGATGAATCATTTGTCCAATAGTTCTTGTAATTGATTGAATAGTTCCTGCATTTCTGATGCGCCATTCTAAAAGGAGACTTAGCTACAGGAACCGCTCCTGGAATCAAATCGATTCGAAACTGCACCGATCGCTCAGGTGGTAATCCCAATATATCATCTGGAAACATGTCCGCAAAGTCCTTCACCACGGGTACGTCTTGAACCTTTATTGTCTTCTTGTCTTTTGCCACCACGTGGGCGAGGAAATCTACACATCGTTTCCTTAAGCACTTGTGTGCCTTAATGCACAATATTAATTTGACACTACGATTTCCTCGACTCCATAAATCTCCAACACATGATCGATCTCCACTGGAATACGTAATAGTTTTTCAGAACAAATTATTTCAACCCTGTTAAGGGACAACCAGTCCATTCCGACAATGATGCCGAAACTGCCCGATTCCATCGTCATCAAATCGATGGAAAATGTGTGATCATTGAGTGTAAGTGGGCATTTCCTAAGTATTGTTCTAACAGTAATCTGTTTGCCATTTGCTACCTCTATAGTGTAAGGGGAATCTAAAGTATCCTCAACATGATTAAGTTTGTGTGAAAAGTCGAAAAAGATAAAACTCTGATCCGCACCAGTGTCAAATAATACGGATGCATAAAAACTATGTAAATAAAACATACCAGTGACCACATTGGAGTCATGTCGTGCAGCTGCAACTCCAATTGCAAAAGCTCGTCCTCTTGCTGCCTGCCCCCTTGGTTGCACTCGCTTGGGGCAGCACTTGGAAAAATGACCAGGTTCACCACAAGTATAGCATGACCTGGCATCAACAGCAGCAGGCATCACTACTTCATTGTTGTTTCTGTTCTAGGGTGTTGGGTTCCTGCAATGATTAACCCAATGACTTAATCTTCCACACCCAGTGCATTGTCTTCACAGGTTTCCATTACGGTGATGATGCTGACAACTCTGGCATTTAGGAGCCGTCCCTGAATACTGCTTCTTGCGTTGAACTGGTGGAGCTTGAGTCACTTGTTGAACAGGAGTGGTCGCAACATAGTTATTGACCACTTTTTGTTTCTTAGCTAGGTGTCCGTTCTTCTTGGAGCTTCCAGGCTTGCTTGACTCCGCTTCTTTCTTAAGTGCACCGGAAGTAACAATTACATCAATCAAAGTAAAGTACAATGTAATAGCCATCTCCAGTGTGGTTGGGTTGGCAACAATCACATGCCCTTGAATGCAAGCTGGTAGTCCACCTACATACCGCTCAACCCGTTTTTCTGGTGTTGGCACAATGTCAGGTGCCAATGTTGCTAGCTCGTGAAATCTGGTGGTGTAGGCTAGATGCCCAGCTCCCACCACATGGTTAAGCAACATAGTCTCAACATTTTTTAGCTCATTTCTTGGGCAAAGCTCGCCCCTCAGTTAAGTCTTAAAATCATCCCAAGGCATAGCTAATGCCTCGTCCCTTCCCCTAGTTTGGATCTGGGAATTCCACCAAGTCAAAGCTCGCTTGCTAAACGAGCCAACATCATATCTAACTTTGTGGTGCTCGGGGCAACCACTGATGTCAATGGTGTTCTCCATATTTTCCACCCTCTGAATCAAACCAACAGCTCCCTCGTGCCCACTGAAACTGGGCGTCTTACATCCTACAATGTTTTAGTAGGAGTAATCAGGAGCATTCCTAGTGTTTCCACTAGCTTCTCCAGATGAGTTTCAAGTGTTGTTGTTGATACGGTTCACGATATCAGGCATCAACTCTTTCAGTTGGTTTGTCAGTAATGTGGCTAATGCCATAGTAGCAAGATCCAGCTCCTGATACTGGTTCTGATTCTGGTTATGTGGAGGAGGTGGTGGGGGAGGAGGTGGAGGTGGGGGAGGAGGAGGTGGTAGTGGAGGTAATAGTGATGGTTGTCTTCTCGGCAACATTCTGATCACAACCGAAAGAGCATAGGTTAGTGCAATGATCGAATGCAGAAGACGCATGAAAATAAAATCCTAAGTCTTATGTTCTATACATGAAGGGTCCCTAGGTTATAGTATAGGCCAAACCGTATAAGTCAAATGACCTACATTTCTCTATAACCATGGCTATGATACCAATCTGTCACACCCCAGCTGGCAAGCAAGATTGAATTTCCCGCCGGGCGGAGGGTTCCTAGGGCGTGATATCGTGTGTAACATCAGTGCCAGAAGCGTTACCGGAACAGTGATCGCGACAGTAACTTGCACAGTAACTCAGGTACAAACTATGTGAACTATTGTATGCTATTGACATTTTGATACTAAACACAAACTATTATGAAAGTGTTTCTGAAATCTGATTTAAACCTCATGGTTTAACAGTCAGAAACACATCAGACAACACTGAACTGACACACATATGCTTGATTTAATGCTCTTTTGTATAAACGTGTGTGAGATTAAACAGAACAAAACCATAACAGATGTCGTTGCAGAATACTAAACTGATAAATTATTCGTATAGGTGACGATCTGTACGAAAAAATCTGAAAGTTTAACATCCTGAAACGATGACTGAAAAGTAGAAAACAAGAATCAGAAACTGAAACCAACGTCGTGTTCGTTCGGGTGACGATTCGAACGAATACACGCGAAGGTGACACGTTCTGACGAAACGATAACGAAGAACGAAACGAACGATAATAATCTAAGAAAATTTATATTTAACATTTACTAGGAATAACCACCTTTAAAAATAATTCAAATAAACTTTTTTTATATAAAATACATAAAATGCGCGTAATAATCCGGAAACGCAACGGAGACGAAAAACGAGCACCCGAAACGAACCCGAATACCCCCTGGGTATATAAGGACTAAATGAACCCATTTTATTCATTTCTTATACTCCCTCTCTCTCTCTCTAAAACCTTCCACCCGTTTTCTCTCTCTCTCTACAAGATTTGAAGTTCAAATCACCATAACTCCTTAAATCCTTGATGAAATCTCGTGTTCTTGGTGTCTAAACGAAGCTCTCGACTTCCTCTACCTAGATGTACAACCGATCTGAGGATCCATCCACTGAAATTCAAGGTATGGAGCTAGGAGTCACACGAAAACTAGGGTTTTCTTCACCCTTTGTTAGACCACATCTTTAATCGGCTGTAAACCATACCCAACCCGACCCAAGGCTTTCATTCGACCTTCACGCAGGTTAGGACGAACCCGAATAGGATGAGGAAGCCATGGAGCCGTTTTTGCAGCTTAGGTTCGATGGTGATGATGATGGAGGCTAACCTAGATGCAGGGTTCGTGAGAATAGCAGGTGACCGAACCTGTGCAACTCGGCCGAACCCCTGCACCACCGAACCTTCTGTTGTTGATCACCATCGCCGAACCTTCAAAGAGCTGCGAACCTCCATGGTCACGAACCTTCCATGCTCACTAACCACCACCCACGAACCTTCTGCATACAAGTCCCGAACCTGTTATCCACGAACCTTCCCTTGCCGAACCATCTTGTGAGCTGCGAACCAAGAAGCTGGACGAACCCTACTGTGGTTCACCTAACACCTTGTTGCGGCAAACATGCATGGTCATGAACCTCCATCATCCATGAACCCATGTTAGCAGAACCTCTCCCCAAGCGAATCTCAGCAGCCGCGAACCTGACAGCCAAATCTTTAGGTGCGAACCAGTGAGCCGAGATAATAGGGCCGAACCCTCATGTTACCGAACCCAAGACGGGAACGAACCTAGTATTCCTCATCCGGCCATGCACAGAACCTGCGAAGCCCGTACCATTTGGCCCACTTCTTTTATTTCGGCCCATCATGGTTCAAGCGGCCCAAGAATTTATTGGAACGACCCAATATAGTTATACGACTCATTAGGACCATTTCGGCCCAAGACTAGACCAACATTCGGCCCACAGGATTAATGGGGTAATATGACACATTAAATCAATTTAATGTGGTTAATATGCATGGGATAACTAAAATGATTTGCTATAAAGGTGGTCATGAGTGGGTTTAATGAATTTCAATAACGCGAAGCACTAAGTTTCTACCGAGGTTGTTGTCTAATTATTTGATAACTACGTAACAACTATCCTAAAAATTTACAAGAACAATGCGTGGAGTTCTAAAACCCTGAACCTAAGTTATTCCTTAGACTAAATTACTAAGTCACTACCAATACCACTAACTACTAAGATTATCTTAAGATAGTTAATGGTGGGTAAAAATCTATGACAATTGAACAAGGGCCGAATGCAGACCGAGACTCACAGGTGTTAGCCAATTTTAGGGCTAACATATACACACATCCACATCAGCTATAACTTATACTTATAAGTTACAAACAACGTGAAATCAATATAGGATCGTGAATACAACAACAAGTACTACAACGAGCGCGTGCATCTCTTGTTTATACTTAGTCAACCACTTCAACAACAAGGTGAGTTCATTTGTCCCTTTTCAAACATATTTGTTTTTACTTCGGGACTGAGAAGCATGCTATACATTTTAAACAAGCATTGAAATGTTTTATAACTGCTTTTATACTTATTTATGATGCTAATACTAACGCTTAAGCTTGTTATTCTTATTCTGAATGCTAAAAGTTAAGACTTTAACTTAAATGCTAATGCTACAAGCTACATGCTCAAACTATGTGATAATGCTACAGACTATATGCTCAATGCTAAGGCTACAAACTCTATGCTCAAACTATATGCTAAAGCTAATTCTCCAAACTATATGCTCAAACTATATGCTAAAACTAATGCTACAAACTCTATGCTCAATTTATATGCTAAGGCTAAAACTACAAACTATATGCTAATGTGAAGGTGATGAACTATATGCTCAAACAATAAGCTAATACTAGATGCTAAATGCTACAAGCTATGATTATATGTTAAATGCTAAGTTTTTGTCTATGCATGAGATACGTGAATGCCAAACTATGCTATTGCAAGCTAGTATCTATGCATGAGATACGTGAATGCCAAACTATGCTAGAGCAAGGCTTGTATCTACATATATGAGATATGTGAATGCTAAACTATGTGTGTGCAAAGCTTGTGTCTATATATGAGATACGTGAATGCCAAACTATGCTAGAGCAAGGCTTGTATCTGCATATATGAGATACGTGAATGCTAAACTATTCTGATGCTAAGCTAGAATCAATTCATGAGATACGTAATGGCTAAACTATGCTAGAGCAAAGCTTGTATCTAATCATGGGCTACGTAATTGCTAAACTATGCTAGAGCAAAGCTTGTACCCATGCATGAGATTGGTGAATGCTAAACTACTATTTTGTGAAGCTATTATTCTTGTACAGTATACTTTAAAGCTAAGCTACGGGAATGCTATAAACTTGAAAACTTTTAAACAGTATGCAAAAGCTATGATAAAGATGGGATTTGGGATGTAGGTAAAACGCTTAATTATCATTAACAACAATGTCATATGTGATTTAGTATGTGGTGGGATGTTGGCTGGGCGGGCGGTAAGTTCGACCCTACATATGCCCTATATATAAGGATACCGAATTGGATATCACAGGTGATGTTAATGAGATTAAGGTTGTACCGAAAGAGGTTTGCTAAAGCTATTTTTCAACTATTAAACTATATGAACTCACCAACCATTGTGTTGACTTTGTTTTCTTACATGCTTTCTCAGGTGACGTACAGGATTAAGCTAAGGCTCAGGATTTCATGCTAGGATGCCCAGTTAGAGGACCTAGTAGATTTTGAGAAGCACATATTTTGTTCACTATTGTGAATCACTTTTGATATCTTGTACAGTTACAAGATAGTAAACATTTGGTTCTTTTGATATGTTTACTTAGTTAAATTATCATTCATTAACAGTTGTGATTTAACTTTGTAATCCTAGATTAATGCTATATTGTGCTTTGCTTATTTTCAATGTTGATGCTATGTAAACAATCTGATCATCACGATTATCACCCACGATATCGCGCCCCGGGAACCTTCCGCCCGGCGGGGAAGTCGATCCGTCCCGCCAGCTCGGGGTGTGACAGATTGGTATCAGAGCTCAAGGTTATAGAGAATAATAGGTCATTTACTAGAAAGGTTTGGCCTAGACTATAACTTAGGGACCCTCATGTAGAGAACATAGGATTTATGCTTGCATTGTGCCTTCTGCATTCGATCACTGCCCTAACCAATATACTTTTGGTTATGATCAGAATGCCGCCTATAAGACCTCCTTCTATTGTGCCACCCCCGTAGGGTTCAGCTCCACACTCATCCACGCCATCTCCAGCTGATTCACCTCTTCCACCTCCTCCTCCTCTGAACCCGAATGCAACTCAAGTTCTAGATCCTGCTACTTTTGCCTTGGCAACACTTCTGAGCAGTCAGCTGACAAATCAACTGAAGGATTTCATCCCAGAGATGATCAACAGGAATGAAGGCCACGACAACAACTCTGGACACACAACGGGGGAAGCTAGTGGAAACACTGGCGCTACTTCATACTGCTCCTACAAATCATTCGTAGGATACAAACCGCCAAGCTTTAGTGGTGTTGAAGGAGCTGTTGGATTAATCCAATGGCTAGAAAATATGGAGGCCACACTGGACATCAGCGGTTGTCCATAACACCATAAGGTTCGCTAAGCTGCGGGATCTTTCAGCAAACGGGCCTTAACTTGGTGGAACTCCCAGATCAGAGCTCGAGGCAGGGATGAAGCACTGGCTATGCCTTGGGCAGATTTCAAAATTCTTCTGAGGAATGAATTCTGCCCGAAGCACGAACTACAGAAGCTGGAAGTTGAGCTCTCAAACCATGTGATGAAAGGGGCATATCACATGACTTTCACCACCCGCTATCATGAATTGGTAGCTTTGGTGCCAGAGATGGTGCCAACTCTGGAGAAGATGATCGATAGATATGTGGGAGGATTACCATCCTGCATTCAAAGCATTGTACTGGCTGCAAACCCTGCTACTCTAGAGTCAGCCATCTCCCTATCAGCTAAACTCACTGACGTAATGGTGAAGTCAGGAGTTCTGAAGAAGGACTCGGATAAAGCTAGGGAAAAGGCATCAAAGAAGGCCGAACACCACCAAAAAAAGAAGCAAAAGGTCGTCAAGAACTACGTGATGAACGCTCCTTTGAGACAAGCTCCTGCAGTACCTGCTCATGCTGCACCCAAACACTATGTTGGAGTACATCCTCAGTGTACTCAATGCAAATATCATCATTCTGCTACGGTGCAGTGTAGGAAGTGCACCAACTGTGGTCGATTTGGCCACTGGGTTCAGCAGTGCCGTACTCCGGCAACACAAGCTACAAACAATGCTGCTAGAGCATTACCTCCACCACCAAACCCAGGAAATCACAACAACAACAACAGGGGATGTTATAACTGTGGAGAAGTAGGTCATTCCTCCAGAGACTGCCCGAAGAGAGTGCAACAAGGAGCACAAGCACCTCGTGGAAGGGCTTTTGTTATTGGAGCCAATGCAGCACGCCAAGACCCTAATGTGGTCACTGGTACATTTATTTTACATGACTCTTAGGCATCTATTTTGTTTGACACTGGTGCAGACCAGAGTTTTATTTCATCTGACTTTGCACCCCAACTTAACCTTACTGAGGAAACTTTAGACTCCCCTTATATTATCGAAGTAGCAAATGAAAAACAAGTCATAGCTAGCACTATACTTAGGAACTGCCCACTTACACTCAGCGATCACACATTTACCATCGACTTGCTACCGATGGATTTGGGCAGTTTAGACAACATTGTTGGGATGGATTGGCTATCTCTCAATAGAGTGGAAGTCATCTGTTGTGAAAAGCTACTTCGGATTCCATTGGCGAATGATCGTGTATTGGAAGTTCGAGGGGATCAGGCAAAGCGTAGTGTCAAAATCATATCCTGCATAAAAGAGCGTAAGTGTCTACAGAAGAAATGTATAGCTTTCTTGACTCACGTGGTGAAGAAGGAGAAAGACAAGAAAACGATACAAGACGTGCCGATAGTAAAGGAATACCCCGAAGTGTTTCCTGAAGACCTACTCGGTTTGCCACCCGTGCGACCGGTAGAGTTTCGCATTGATTTGATTCCTGGAGCAACACCTGTTGCTAAATCTCCTTACAGGTTAGCACCTTCAGAGATGCAGGAATTGTCAAATCAACTACAGGAACTACTCGACAAAGGTTTCATCCGACCGAGCTACTCACCTTGGGGAGCTTCGGTATTGTTCGTGAAGAAGAAGGATGGATCTTTCCGCATGTGTATAGACTACAGGGAGCTGAACAAACTAACAATCAAGAATCGGTATCCATTGCCAAGGATTGAGGATTTGTTTGACCAACTGCAAGGAGCTCAGTACTTTTCGAAGATTGACTTACGGTCCGTATACCATCAGCTTAGAGTTCAAGACGAAGACATACCAAAGACGACGTTTCGTAGGGCATTACGAGTTATGGTGATGCCTTTTGGGTTGACGAATGCACCCGCGGTTTTCATGGATCTTATGAACCAAGTGTGCAAGCCGTATTTAGATCAATTTGTCATTGTTTTTATTGATGATTTACTGATCTATTCCAAAAGCAAAACAGAGCACGAGCAACATCTTAGGATGATCTTGGAACTGTTGAAGGAAGAGAAACTCTATGCCAAATTCTCTAAATGTGAATTTTGGTTAAAAGAGGTTCAATTTCTGGGTCATGTAGTCAATGGTGAGGGAATACATGTAGATCCTGCCAAGATCGAGGCAATAAAGAACTCGGATACCCTGAAGACACTGACGGAGATACATTCCTTTCTAGGCTTAGCAGGCTATTATAGAAGGTTTATCTCATACTTTTCAAAGATAGCCCTGCCACCCACAAAGCTAACACAGAAAAGCGAGCCGTTTGTGTGGGAACAGAAGCAAGAAGATGCCTTTCAGACTTTGAAGCAAAAGCTATGTGATGCTCCAATCTTATCTTTCCCAGACGATTGCGATGACTTTGTAGTGTACTGTGATGCATCCCATCAGGGACTTGGTTGTGTACTAATGCAACGGGACAAAGTCATTGCGTATGCCTCAAGACAACTGAAGATTCATGAGAAGAACTACACTACTCATGATCTGGAACTGGGAGAAGTGGTATTCGCATTGAAGATTTGGACATTACTTATATGGCACCAAGTGTATCATATTCACTGACCACGAGAGTCTGCAACACATATTCGATCAGAAGGAACTCAACATGCGACAGTGACGTTGGGTGGAACTTCTGAATGATTACGAATGTGTAATCAAGTACCATTCGGGCAAGGCAAATGTTGTAGCTTATGCCTTGAGTCGGAAGGAACGGGTCAAACCCTTGCGCGTCAGAGCAATGGGGATGATTGTGCAGACAAGCTTACATGACAGCATTATTCAAGCACAACAAGAGGCTGTTGAACGAGGAAACTTTAAGAAAGAACTAGATTGTGGAACAGAAAAGCAACTTGAGACAAAGCTTGATTGAATCATCTACTACAAGGATCGGATATGGATTCCTGCAGTGGATGAATTGAGAAAGTTTATCTTTGATGAAGCACACAAGACCAAGTACTCTGTGCATCCCGGTGCTGATAAAATGTACCAAGACTTACGGGCATTTTATTGGTGGCCGGGTATGAAGAAAAACATTGCCGAGTATGTTGGTCGATGCCTTACGTGTGCCAAAGTGAAGGCGGAACACCAGAAACCGTCAGGGTTACTGGAGCAGCCTGAAATTCCACTTTGGAATTGGGAACAGATAGTTATGGATTTTGTTACCAAGCTACCCCGCACTTCCAGTGGTCATGACACCATTTGGGTTATCATTGACCGATTAACCAAATCTGCTCATTTCTTGCCAATGCGAGAAACTTACACGATGGATAAACTGGCAAAACTCCACATCAATGAGATAGTGGTACGCCATGGTGTGCCATTATCTATCATCTCAGATCGTGATGGCAGATTCACATCAAGGTTCTGGAAATCATTGCAGAAATCTCTAGGGACGCACTTAAACCTGAGTACAGCTTACCATCCACAAACGGATGGTCAGAGCGAACGTACTATACAGACCCTGGAGGACATGTTGAGAACCTGTGTTTTGGACTTATGTGGGAATTGGGATTCTCATTTACCCCTGATCGAATTCTCCTACAACAACAGTTATCACAGTAGCATCGGATGTGCACCGTTCGAGGCTCTCTATGGTCGAAAATGTCGATCACCGATCTGTTGGTCTGAAGTGGGAGATAAATGAATAACTGGGCCAGAACTCATTCAAGAAACTACAGACAAAATTGCTCAGATACAAAAAAGACGACAAGCAACCCGAAGCAGACAAAAGAGCTATGCCGACAAACGGCGCAAGCCGTTGGAATTCCAAGTGGGAGACCGTGTCATGCTAAAGGTATCCCCATGGAAAGGTGTAGTCCGTTTTGCAAAGAAAGGCAAACTAGCACCACGGTACGTGGGACCGTTCGAGATCATCGAACGTGTTGGTCCTGTGGCGTACAGACTAAGATTACCAGATGAACTTAGTGGTGTGCATGACTTGTTTCACGTCTAAACCTGAAGAAATGCATTGCAGACGAATCGCTCGTCATACGAGTTGAAGAAATTCAATTGGACGAACATTTGCACTTTATTGAGGAACATTTGGAGATTATGGATCGAAAGGTTAAACAACTGAGGCGAGGCCGTATTCCGATTGCCAAAGTTCGATGGAACTCAAAACGCGGACCCGAGTTTACTTGGGAACGCGAAGATCACATGAAGTCTAAGTATCCCCAACTGTTTACGGAGGAAGCCGTACCGGATAATAATCCCGAAATTTCTCTAACAAGGGGAGACTGTAACATCAGTGCCGGAAGCGTTACCGGAACAGTGATCATGACAGTAACTTGCATAGTAACTCAGGTACAAACTATGTGAACTATTGTATGCTATTGACATTTTGATACTAAACACAAACTATTATGCGAGTGTTTCTGAAATATGATTTAAACCTCATGGTTTAACAGTCAGTGTAACATCAGTGCCAGAACCGCCACCGGAACAGTGATCTCTACAGTACATGAACAGTAAAACAGGTATGAATCATACACATTTCAGTAATTTTCATATTCATATCATTTATCATTATCATGGTGAGTTGTCATAGAACAGTTTCAGACACATTTAACAGAAACACAGTTCAGAACGATGGTTCTTGAGTCGGGTAATTATCTGGCAACACAGAACCATTATGTGATTATTTGTTTAGGATTTATTATGTATAAACGTATGTGAGGTCTACGGAACAAAACACACGAATATTGTTTTGTGAATGCTAAATTTACGGGTTATTCGTATAGGTGACGATCTGTACGAATATATCTGAAAGTTTAACGTTCTGAATGATATTCTATAATTAGAAAACAAGATTGAAAAGTATAGTTATCGTCGTATTCGTACGGGTGACGATTCGAACGAATACGCGCGGCGACTGTACATTTCGATTTAAACAGTTAATTTTGTTTTAAATTTTTAAATCATATCGTTATGTCGCGAAAACTACGCGAAACCGAACGAGACCGAGCAACTGGATATCTTCCTAAACAATTAATGAACCATTAAGGCTCCAACCACCACCACAAGACCCAACCCACCCCTCTCATTTCGTCCACCTTCTTTCTCTCTCTAAAGGATTGTTCTCTCAACTTCTCTCTACAAGATCTTAGCCATTTCTCAACGGATTCGAGTGTTCTCGGAAGCAATACGTTCCTCTTGCTGCGTAGATCAAGAAAGTACAGACATTTCACGCAATCATCCGTCTATTTTGAGGTAAATAATCATTTTAGACTCGGTTTTATAGGGTTTTCACGAGTTTTATGGGTTTTGCTATTATAATCGAAACTAGCCACTTAAAACACTTGAGAATTGGTGTCTAGCATGTTTAGAAACTGTTAGGGATTAATTTTGTAACAGGTTTAACCCCTAGGACGAAGAAGATGACGAAAAATCACGACAGGTTCGCGAACTAAACTCAATCAGCACCAGCCGAACCTGGCCGAACCCTACAAACCTAGCCGAACCATTTATTTTATTGCAACGAACCCTGCCAGCTCTGAGCAACGAACCCTGCGCCCACGTGGGGGACTTTGCAACGAACCAGTGTAGTCACCTGCACCGAACCATTTATCCACGAGCCTGGAATCTTTGGCGAACCAGCATGGACCGAACCATGGATGATCGCGAACCTGAGGGTGGCGAATCTTAAAGATTCGTGGGACTTGAAGTATGGCCGAACCTTTGAGAATTCACGAACATGCATGGCCGAACCATGGCCATGCAAGGCTCTGACTATCGAACCTTAGGGTGAATTAAGCTACGAACCTTCTACAGTCGAACTAGTACACGAACCCATGGATGGCTAGAGATGTAACCGAACCTTATGGACTACCTATCTAGCCGAACCTTATGACTCTAGGACCAGCCGAACCTTAGGTAATTCCTTAGAAAGGTTCGCTGCCCTATACACCCTAACCAACCTAAAAGTTGTTAATCGGAATAATATGGGTCCATAATCAACAAGACTAATGTTAAGAACATAAGAGATGGATAGTTGGTCATTAACCTAAGTTCTAACAAGGAATGGATCCAATAAGTTGCATGCATGGGTTCATGGATTAGAGGTTACTATGACAATATAATCCCTAACATACAATAACAACTCAACATGAGTGTTAGGGGGGGACATAAGATGGTTTAACAATTGGATATCATTGTCTTAAGTTCAAGAGAAATAAAAGTTCAAGTTGGAAATCAAATAGAAATCAAAGAAGTTCAATTGGGCCTAAGTGGGCCCAATGGGGTTTAATTAAGCCCATCATGTATTAAATGATTTGGAAAAAAACTCAAGTAATGAGGTTTTGGTAAAATTTCATCTATTTATAACTGGTTAGATTGCATTAAATGATTTTGATTTAATAATTGATTTAATTGGAAGTTAAATTGTAATGCTTTGATTTAAATTACTTACTTTGAATTAATTGATTGGGAACTTGTTATAAAATAGACGATTTAATTGTCTGGAATTGTTTTAAAAACAAAGGAAACTCTGCCGAAATTTTCTAAAATTTTAAGGTAAGTTAGTAACTAATCATGGGAATTGGGATCATAAGAAGGGTAATTAAGATAGAGTAGATCTTAGATACACTTAGTACTAAGACACTTAGTTGCACACACAACAAGACTCAAGGTCTTAGGCACAACGACTACTACGCGTACTTATTATATTCGAATTCTTATAAAATAACTCAGGAACCGAAGAAACTTAGCTTACATACAGGAGCGCGCATTTTGTGTTAGATCAAATTACATAGCAGCACAGGTGAGTTCATTGCCCCTTTTCTAACATTTTGTTTTAAAACGCGGAGCTGAGAAGCATGCGTAAACTGTTTATATAAATTGTTTACTTGAATGCTTTTAAATTATATGTTTTACATATATATAAATGTTATCCTAGATCATGTCTAGGAAGATTTTATGCAGGTTATTAACTGATTTACTTATATATTAAGTGAATAATCAAGTTAAACTAAACTTTTCAATAAGTCAAAACATTTCAAACAAATCAAACTAGACATTTTGACAAAACAAGTGGGTGAATTCAAGGGATCAAAACAAACATTTTGACAAATCAAGTGGGTGAATTCAAGGAATCAAATCAAACATTTTGACAAAAGAAGTGTGGGACATCAAGACATCAATAAAACAATCTTTGCAAAGACAACATTCAATGTTCTACAAACCAAGTGTTTGTTGAACAATGAATCAAGTGTACAACCGATCAATGAATCTTGTATTCTATGATCAACACATCAAGTACATCTTGTGACAGAATCAGACGATCATTAAATCATTTTAAGGGAAAGTCTGGGAAATATCAGAGATAGCATACGCCAAAAACATTGACGAAACATAAAATCCTGCATTTCAAGAAGTCCTAGCTAGACCGTTTGACTTGTAGGTCGTATGTTTGAGGATATTTACAGTTTCCCTAACTACTAAGTACCTAGATTGACAGACTAGTCTACTCGAGGATGACCATAGGCCCCAATCATAAGGACTTAGATTTTATTAAATGTTTATTTACTTGTTTAATTAAGCATTTATAACTGTTTATACAATTGTGTGGTTGATCATATT